>CM019066.1:61701730-62117926 GCA_009667805.1 Leptobrachium leishanense | reverse complement strand
ACACTTTCCTCTCACAGCAGGCTGTCACGGATGGCTCTGTTCTGGGGCGCCTGGCAGCAGATTCCTCGCTGCTCGCTGGCCAGGCGCCGAATAATAACGCCACCGAGTGCGCTCACGTGGGACGCCGGGGGGCGGAGCCTGGCGTTATGACGCGGACCCGCCGGGTTTAAAACCCGGCTTCACTAGTTCGCCGGTGTCCTGACGTGGTATTCACTTCCCGCAGAGCTCTTGTGTTTTTTGGCTAATATATCTGTGTCTGACCTTGCTTTTGGAAACGAACCATTCTGTGTATGACCCCTGGCATTGGCAAACGAACCATTCTGTGTATGACTCCTGGCATTGGCAAACGAACCATTCTGTGTATGACTCCTGGCATTGGCAAACGAACCATTCTGTGTATGACTCCTGGCATTGGCAAACGAACCATTCTGTGTATGACTCCTGGCATTGGCAAACGAACCATTCTGTGTATGACTCCTGGCATTGGCAAACGAACCATTCTGTGTATGACTCCTGGCATTGGCAAACGAACCACTCTGTGTATGACCCCTGGTATTGGCAAACGAACCATTCTGTGTATGACCCCTGGCATTGGCGAACGAACCACCCTGTGTATAACCCCTGGTATTGGCATTCACTCTTCTCACGGTTCTGCTCTTAACTTTGGTACCGAGGTCAGTCTATGTGGCACCCTAAGCACACATCAGACTACCTCTGATATTACTAAGGTCCTAGGGAGAACGAATACTCTATTCTGTACCTCTGTCTGGTGTTTACCCTTGCTTGTCTATTGTCTGGTTAGTGATCTATCTAGTTGTGCCGACCATTCAAGGATCGGAAGGGTAGAGAGCGGTCTACGTAAAGGGACCACTATTTTGGTATTCAGGGGGATTCGTGACACAGGCACGTAGAGCGCAATATACTGATCCCAGGATTGCAACGCAGTACAAGTCTTCTCCTGAAGTGCGTACTAACTACGTCTCTCACAATCCCGGAGCTCACTTTCTTACTCTATTAGTAACGCTGCCACCAGTCCTCACGGACACTACGCGCGTCGCAACAGGAGGCGCAGGGCTTAGCAGCTGCACTATCCTAGACTCGGACAGTGACTACGGATCCCACAATTCCCTACCGTTTCCTGATGACCACAACACGCAATTTCATATATATAACCGAGCTTAAAGCAAATAGCAATTTTCCCAATCTCTTAGTTAGCATGGATTTCATCAGCCAGAGTCAAAACTTAAATACTTTTTGTTTATTTATGATATAGAAAGAATCACAGTGCTTTGTTACATGAAAAATTATAACTAGAATAAATCAATTACTTACACACTACACAACAAAATAAAAAGAAAAAGGTTTAACCATAGAGCGTTACTTAAGAACTATTCCTTACGCTAGCAGCCATGGCTGCCTGGAGTCTGGAGATGTAGAATGGACAGATCAGTCCTCTTTAGAAGGTACCCCAAGTGATCAGCCAAAGCACATGACCAGTGTTCTGAATTTATACACTACCTGATCTTTCCAGCCCCCACCCACAAATGGCCCAGTGTCCTGGACTCCATTTCTCAGAGGGCCATTCTTGCTCGTGCTCAGTAAGCTTGTCAATTAATCTTTAATTGCCTAAAGGCGTCCCTCTTCCCTCCAGACCCCCCTTAGAGATCAAGGATGTGCTTCCTGTCTTTGAAGATTGTGTCCCCATCTCTTGGTGCCGAGCTGGCCGCCAAGGTGTGATTTTCTATTTTAGTGTACAAAAGAAATTCCCTTTTTACAGCTACGTGTTATATCCTCCCCAGGGGAGAAAGCTCATCATTTTGATTACATTTCAGCTGTGGACACAGGGATACACTTACCAAATGGCCAGACACAAATATGAATATACTCTATATGGAGGAGATAAGTATGAACCGGCAGATAGACACATATATACAGGCAGACCCTTATATAGATAGAAATACAGATCTAATCTGCCACAAGTGCGTCACCATGAGACATCACATAGTGTGTCTTTTTAATGTATTGCTGTGACCCACAGGGGGTGCTATGTAACATGGTGATAGATAGTGTGTCTTTTTAATGTATTGCACTATCTATCACCATGTTACATAGCACCCCCTGTGGGTCACAGCAATACATTAAAAAGACACACCCTATCTCCATGCAATACAGGTGTTAAGTAAATTGGTATTTTTTGTTTTACACTTTTATAGATTTTTATGGTTGATTTGTGGTTGGAACTTCTCTTTTATTTTTTTACAGCTTGTTTCACATACGTAAAGTGACCCACACTGGCTCCTTAGTATGCACATCACAAACCTTTATCTTCATACATTTTCTACAACTTCTATGGTGTTGAAGAAAAAATCTCTAAGCACAAATAAACCATAAAATTTAAAATGTTTGTTTTTGTATTGACATATGTATAGTTACTTTGTTTCAGATCTAGTGTTTTTTTTTATATAGTTACTATATAAGTATATATGCATGTGGGTATCCATGTGAATCAATATGTCCAGGATGAAGACCAGCACTCCAAGGACTTCTTATTGTAATTATTACATTTATTGTATCAAAAGCCAGTTTTCCATTATCTTCCATAACTTTCATTATTGTCTCCTGATAAAGTTATGAGAAATATTTGAGACGTTGGCTCTGGATACAAGAAAGAGAATATTCACAAGAAGTCGTCCTTGGAGCGATGCTATGGTTTATTTGTTTGTTTTAGTTAAGGGGTTATTCGCGAACCACCTAATTGGCCCCAAATTGCACCAGACGGTGAATTTCCCGAGGCAATTAGACCTTTTTTATTATTTAGACTAGGGATGCACCGAAATTTCAGCCACCAAAATTTTTTTGTTGAAAATTTAGTGGTTTGTTTTGCTGGAGGTTTTTATGATAATTGAGGAGTAAACATTTCACTATATGGAGTTTATCAGGTTGGGCTCCTCTTAACAGCTTAAAGTTTAATTCTCATCCTTTTTCTTCCACCATCATATAACACAGGAGGAGAAACCTGATGTGGAATCTTCCCTCCAGGATTCAGAGGCTGATGTGAATCAGCCTGAGGAAGAGAAGATCAAGCAGCGTGAGACCCTGAAGAACCTGGTGAGTGGGACACATTGTATCAACTTGTTCTTGCTACAAGTGCAGTAAATCATCACACAGACAGACCCTGCCTCCACATTACATAGTGCCCCCTGTGTGTCACTGTGAATACATTTTAAAAGACACGATTTCCCTTCTGTTTCCGTGACTATGTAGTGAATACAATCTAAACATTGTGTTGTCCTTCTGTTGTGTAGTGTGCTGCTGTGCATAGAGAGATGATGGACGCCGGCCTCATCTCCCGCATAACTCGCCCCATGCCTGTGCAGGAAGCCCGTAGTAAACTGGAAGTCGGCGTGTCGGTATTCCACGCTATTAAAAACCAGTTCATGGATTACCAGACCCGACGGGCCATACTGCACTATGGCGATTATAGCGAAAGCAGCAGCGACAGCTCAGATGCTGCATCTCTCACCTCCTACGGATCCAGTGATGGAGAGCAGGTAAGAACCTTCACAACGAGGTGTATTAAGGATTATGGTTTCAATTCTCGAGTAATTTCCAAATATTATAATCCTATACTATAATAGAGTAAGGCTTTGCGCATGCGCGCGCAACCAGCGGCGGTTGGCTGCGCGCGCATGCAACCGCCACAGCACGAGCCGGCTGTGCGCTCTCCGCGGCGGTTACAAGATGCACACAGCAGCCGGGTAGAGGCTGCGCTTGCAGCCTCTACCCGGCTGCCGCGTGCATCCAACCCCTGAGCGGCGAAGGGAAAGTTCCCTCGCTTCCGCTCTTTGAAGGACCCAAGCCGTGGTCACGTGGGAGTCCCACGTGACCGCGGCTTGGGTCCTTCAACGAGCGGAAGCGGGGAAACTTTCACTTCGCCGCTCGGGAAGGTAAGTATGGAGACGGAGCTCATGGGGCGGCTGTCCGAATGCCGATAGAGCATTCGAACAGCCGCCCCATGTCTGGTCTGGGGTCTGAGCTGGGGAGCAATATCCACGAGCTGGGGCATATATCCACGAGCTGGGGCATATATCCACGAGCTGGGGCAATATATCCACAATAGATTGCCCTCTGGGCAGGCTTTCCACCTTGTAGAATTATAAAGAACTTTACCATAATTTAATTGTGATATATTACTTCTTAGGACATAAATGAGTGGCCCACCGATGCTGCCAAGAGTGAGGAGGAAGATTAGGTAAGAACCAACACATTGCAATGTATTAAGGCTTATAGTTTCATTCCTCTACTTATTGTTTAATATTATAATATAATTATAAGGAGCTTCACTTATAAATAAATGTGATTTCTTAGGACACAAGTGATCAGCCCAACACAGCTGCCACGGTAGAAGAGGAAGATCAGGTAAGATCCCGCACGTTATGATGTATTAAACCTTGGCTTTAGTTCCAGTAGTTATTAATTAATACGGAGAGTCTGTGAGTGGGTTTGTCAACAGTATGACAGAAACCAGTGGAGTTCTAGAACAATCACCGAAACAAATATGTTATGATATTGTTTTATTAGCAGTATGGTGCTGAAGGAGAAGAAGGAAAGCTGCATGAGACGCTTCTTGAGAGGCATAAAATCCCTCTTCTGCTGCTGCGTCCAAAAGCCCAAAAGATGCCGTCCTATGAGGAGGACATCTAGCAGCGAATAGAGCGAGCCCATGCAGGAGAGCACCACCAGCAGCCTGCCAGGAGGATGCCAAGTCAGTAAGTATTTCCACAAACTGCATTCATTATTATTCTTATACTTTTAATGCGATGTGATATACCGTATTTTTCGCTCCATAAGACGCACTTTTTTCCCCCCAAAAAGTGGGGGGAAAAGTGGGTGCGTCTTATGGAGCGAATATGGCCCAGCAGCTCGTGGATGTGCCTCCGCTCACCTGCCGCCGTCGCGTTCGTCTCCCTCTGAGCATGCGTCCGGCGGCAGGAAGCTTGGGCACTCGCCTGGGGGAGGCACGTGACGCGGTCACGTGGCTCCCCCAGGCTAGTGCCCAAGCTTCCTGCCGCCGGACGCATGCTCAGAGGGAGACGAACGCGGCGGCAGGTGAGCGGAGGCACATCCACAAGCTGCTGGGCCATATTCATATGTGAGCTGGGGCCAGGGCCGGCCCGATCATGGAGCAGTGCGGAGCACTTGCGCCAGGCGGCACAAATTTGACAGCGGCAAATTGCCGCCGCCAACGCCGGGCTGACGCACTATTTTTTGTCAGCCCCAGCACCGGCGCCTGGATACCTTGAGTGTCACTGCCCCTGACCACGCCCACCCCACACGCAGGCATCGTGTCCACACTGGAGCGCGGGATCTAGACACGTGGTGATGGATCCTCGTCTGTAGCCAGGTATCAAAATCAAGGGACTTGTTATCAAATGCCCCCTCCACGTTGGCGAACATGCCCCCATACTTCACCCTGGGGGTCTGAGCGGTGGTCCCAGGTCTGGCCAGATAGACAGGCAGGTCGTCCTCCTTGTTACAGTTCCTCTTCCTCTCGGCTGAGATGCTGCTCCCCCCTTCTGTCTCCTTAATGGGTGGCTGTGCAGGTCTCAAAAATGCGGCAGTGCGGAGGGTCTGCGGGAGGCAGGAGGGGAAGCTCGCAGCCTATTGTTTGACCCTATAGTATACATGTGCTCCCAATGAGTCACACTCACTGCATTTCCTGAGAGCGGACAGCCTTACCGGGAGAGCGGCAGATGAGCTGCGCTGGAGACATCAACTACACTGCAAAGCCATCACCAAGAACACAGCAGCAGGCAGGGCCGTCATTGACTTTGAGGAGCCAGTGAATTTGCTGTGTTCTTGGTGATGGCTTTGCAGTGTAGTTAGCAGTTGATGTCTCCAGCGCAGCTCATCTGCCGCTCTCCGGTAAGGCTGTCCACTCTCAGTAAATGCAGGCTGACAGGAGCCCCTGAGATACTTCACTTCTGTGGGGTGCAGTGCAGGCCGCACACCTGCTTTTCAGTCATTACTGGCGCTCTCCGTGTGAGTCAGAGTGTCTGGCACCACTAATGGTCATCCAGCACCAAGACCGAGGAGGAGCTGGCGATCCTAGTCCATGGCAGGCATGAGCAGGAGACAGGTCCCTAGGGAACACATACCCCTGGCTCCTTCACATCCCTCTTGCCAGCACTGAAGCATCCCAGGGGGTTAACTCCACTTGCAGGCGGTTAGTGTCCTTTACTGCTCTACAAGCAGACCCCCTCCTGACCTCCCCAGTCATGTGGTTACAGGTCAGTGCACACTGCAGGCTATAGAATGGTGGGACTCACACGCTGCAAACAGAGCAGATCACACAAGTAGAGCCAGCAGCTGCTGAGGAACTGAACGGGGCTCAGCCCATCTGATTTAAACCAACCTTCAGTAAGTGACTGCTCTAAAAACAAAATGTGTGACTGCATGCTCTGTTATCTTAGGCTGGGGTCAGACCAGCGCACTTTTAACGTGCGTTCTGGCGCACTTAATCACGGCCGCACTAGCAGCAAATGACGGCCAATATACGAAGTACGATCGCAAGAAAGTCCAGCTGCGCA
This sequence comes from Leptobrachium leishanense, assembly GCA_009667805.1. Classification (NCBI taxonomy): domain Eukaryota; kingdom Metazoa; phylum Chordata; class Amphibia; order Anura; family Megophryidae; genus Leptobrachium; species Leptobrachium leishanense. Next base: position 62,111,336 of record CM019066.1, on the reverse strand, counting down.
ACGCAAGTGGAAAATGAACGCATTTTTTCGAGAAGGCAGAACCGCTAGTACGGACGTACAGAGTGCGCTGCGTCCACTAGCGGCGTGTGTGCGTGATTTGGAGACGTCAGACCCTGCTCATGTCCGGCCAACATAACGTCCAGACACCCAAAGTTTCCTGGTTTGGATCCGTAAAAAATCACGCGCAAAAATGCGCATCGTATGACCGTTTTCATATACTCCGTGAAAAAATACGTCAATGCGTTCGGACGCACTTTTTGACGTTCGCGTGTAAAAATGCTTTTGTTTGACCGTCCCTAGCCTAAAGTGTAAGTCATTTATTCAGCTTGAAATGCTTCAGACCTTTAAGTTCTCTTCTCATTGTGTTTTTGCTTCTGAAGGGAAGATACAGCATCTTGGGGTCTGTACTGATCACTTATGTGCCTCCAGACTGAGTAAACCCCAGTTTCCATTTGGTATTCATTAAAGGTACAAATTAACCCCAAAATGTGCTGTATTTCTTTAAGCGATCTATGTTAAAGAAAATGGCCTGTTTAAAATGTCTTTTAATTGCTCCATTTACCATACATAGCTGCCAACTGCCCCACTATTCCCTGCACAGTCCCGTTTACCAATGCAGGCTAGCCATGAATATTTATTTCCAGTCTGTCCATCCATTCTCCACACGCTATTCTGATCTAGATCACAAGGAGCCACTTCTAAGGGATGCTGGCTCCCTGTTACCAGCTCTATTATGACCAAACCGCTGCATTAGCGACTCAATTCATAATGTTATGAGCCACTAAATCAGTGTTTCCCAAACCTGTTCTTGGGACTCTCAACCAGGCCAGATTTTACAGCAGAAAAGCAGACTGAATCCTGCAATCACTGAGCAGCAATCATATCACCTGTGCTGTGCTTCACATATCTAGCAAACCTGGCTTGTTAGGGGAACCTGAGGACAGGTTTTGGAAACACTGCATTAAATGATACCAGCAACAACGCACCTGGTATCGGCTCTCTATCTCCAGTTGTATAAATTAAAAATATTGTTTTGATTTCATGTGATCCCAAAAATAGGCCCACAAAAATCTTAATCCAGCCCTGTCATCACCAGCAGAGAGTGGCTGTGCACTCCACACCTGACAGATTTGCAATCTTCTCCCACCAGGCCACAGAGTAAAACCTCTCACCGGACTATCAGGGATTTGGCCCCCTCACTGCTAAAAGGGTAAGCAGGAGAGGGGGCAACAGAAATAAAACTATTTTATTTTCGTTACCTACTACATATCTATGTAATGTATGTTTGTGTAATGGCTGATGTAGAACAGGTATGTGTAGTGGGTGATGTAGCACTGTGATATGCTCATACATGTCACGGTTTTTTTTGGGGGGGGGCAGCATTTCATCCATCGCTCCAGGCAGCACAGTGGCTTGGGCCAGCCCTGGCTGGGGCATTATCAATGTGTGAGCTGGCTGGGGCAAATCCATGTGTGAGCTGGCTGGGGCAAATCCATGTGTGAGCTGGCTGGGGCAAATCCATGTGTGAGCTGATGGGGCAAATCCATGTGTGAGCTGGCTGGGGCAAATCCATGTGTGAGCTAAGGCATATCCACATGTGAGCTGGCTGGGGCAAATCCATGTGTGAGCTGATGGGGCAAATCCATGTGTGAGCTGATGGGGCAAATCCATGTGTGAGCTGGCTGGGGCAAATCCATGTGTGAGCTAAGGCATATCCACATGTGAGCTAAGGCATATCCACGAGCTGGGGCAATATCCATTATTACACTATTTCATTCAGAATATTTATTTTCCGGTTTTCCTCCTCTAAAAACTAGGTGCGTCTTATGGTCAGGTGCGTCTTATGGAGCGAAAAATACGGTATATATATATATATATATCACATCAGATTTTGTTTAGGTTAGAGGACGCTTTTCGTTTCACGGTTCTTTTGTTGTTTTTGTTTTTTTGGAATACAGTGCTGTGAGGGAGGCTTTTCACAAATTTCAGTATATATAAAAGGTACATTGTATCTTATTAATTTAGACATAACACTAATAAAACATTTTTTGTCATTTGATTCTATTTAAACAGAATCAATTTTAATCCTGATGGAAGTTAACACTGAAACAAGAATTTATTAGTTTTAGTCATTTCCACTACCTAAACAGATAAATACCATGAGTTGACCACAGTTCTATTGGCCAGTCGTAATGTATGGAGGGTGTGGGTTTAAGGGGTTAACAGATCCCAGCCACTGGCCTTACTACTTCTACCCTCTACCAGGGTCCCAAAAGTCAGCAACCTAGAACACCCCAAGTTATATTTATACCTGCTGTAACCACCAAGGCTGATAAATCGTGCGGCTTCGGTCACTCTGTAACTTTATACTAACCCAATCTGAGTCCCACCTAAGGTGGCGCAAGAGATTCGGCATCAGGAAGAAGCATTGTGCCTGACGTGTCTTAGGCAGCCGGCACACTAGCATACTGTACTGCGTCCATTACGGACACACTTTTTCACGGGAGATATTGTGAGTACTGCATAAAGTGCATCCGTAATGTCTGTCTCCACACCCTAGGAAAATACATGGCGGCGTTGTTTCTGCGTCCGTTTAGCTTTTTCACGTCGATGTTATTTTTGCGTCCATGGCTTTATTCTTGCCGGTCCGTGAACAAGTGCGCAGGGGCTACGTGTGGTGTGTTTAATTGACTCCTTTATAAAGCTATGACGGACAGCAAACAGTATGGTCAGACGGACGCAAAATGTTTGCTAGTGTGCCGCCAGCCTTAGATGTGGTGGTGTCCAATACGTTATATTTGCCACGATGCCAATGTGATTGCCTTGAACCGTGGCACCAGAAAGGACGGCATCAGCCGCAGAGCAATCCTGGAGAACGATTTTCCTGTTAGGATTCGAAGAATTAAATGAAAAGTAATGCCCGGCGCTCAACTTCATTGTGATAGTGGCTGCTTGATCAAAGGAGAAGTCTGATACCATTCTGGGGTCAAGAAGGATTTTTTTCCCCAGTATGTTGCATATTAGGGGAATGCTTCAGACTGGGTTTTTTTTTGCCTTCTTTTGGATCAGCAGCAGTAGGTGATGTGAAAGGCTGAACTCGATGGACGCACAGCTTTCTTGCCGCCTATGTAACTATGAATAAACACAGCAACAATGGTGTGGTGACCCAGTGGAGGAAGCACCCTGATACAAATGGATCCTACAGAGATTTTGTGGGCTTATATCTCCAATTTATACAGTGCAGTGGTTTAATGTTGCTAATAAACAATTTTACACTGCATTCCTCTGTTATACAATTATTAACCCTCGCACGCTATGAACACAGACCCCTTTTACATACGTATAATACTTACTATTGCAATCTTTACATTTAGGACCGTGTCAGACGAACGCAGTGATCACGTCCGTGTTGGCGCGCAGTTTAACGCCTGTTGTAGCATAGAATCATGATCAATAGAGACCCACACACGAAGCACGTGCACACCGAACTGCGCACGCACAATGTACATGGTAAACGGACGCAAGTTAAGCAAGAACGTAAAACCACTAGACGGATGCGCAGAGTGCGCCACGTCCGTGTTGCATTCTGTGTGAGTGATGAGATGTCAGACGGACCGCATTTGCGACGTCCAGCACCTTGACGCACAAAATGGCTTTTCAGATCATGTACCAATTTTTATCATTTTTCCTATTAATTTTGTTTCCCATAATTCCCTTTTTATTTCTACGTCTGTCAAGAAAAATGGAACGTGTGGTGTCTACAGTATCTTCCATCAGTACGTCTGTCTGTTATGCACGCACGCAGAGTGCGCTCAGACTGCATTCGTCTGACTCTACCTTATTGTATCAAGAGTCGACTTTTCAGTTACTTTCCATAACATGCGACATTGTGTCCTAAAATTTATGGAAAATAAAATGTTTTAGCTCTTGATACAATAAATGTAATGATTTAAATTTTAACGTTCCCTGTAAAACCCAACACAACTTCTACAGGTTAATGGAAAGTATGTGGAGATTCTTCCCTGCAATATGTTACAGAATGCAAAGGCTGCCAGAGACGACCAATTAATTTTGACCGTTTAATTTACTGTAAACAGGGTGGGATTAACAGGGCTATTGGAGCTGAAGCTTCAGGACCATGACCCCTAATAGACCCTGCGAAACGATATCAGGGTTATGTCACCGAGATTTTGGTGTGCTCTCGTTCACCGCACTTTGGCGAGTTAAATGCGTTGACCCTGTAGTGAATTTAGCATTCACCACAGGGCCCCACGAAGTGCAACGAATCGAACTGCCAAACGCCACTGTCGAACAGAATGCCAAATCGAACTCTGACAAAAAAAACACAGAAACTATCCGATAAACCGCTGAATGCCCTTAAAAATCGCAAAATGCATCCGCAGCCCACTGAATGCAGCTGACGACCTGCTGAATGGACCGCCTAATGCCACCAGAAAAAAAGCTGACCAGCCGCAGAATGGGTTAAAAAAAAAACAAAAAAAAACACAAAAGGGAGTTTAAAAATAAAAGCAAACTACTGCATGAAAATGCCTGGGAATTATATATCAGGTCCTATGAATAATAATAATTTTTCTGTTACCAAAAAAAGGCTCAAAATAAATTGGCGGAAATTTTTTTTACAGAAAAAACCCAAAGAATGTCTATTTTTTTTTCTAAGAAATAGACTTTTTGCTACAACCAAAAAGAATAAACGGTTGTATAAATATTTAACCCCTTCACTTCCAAGTGATTTTACAAAAAAACTGAGAAACCACTGTTTTTTGTAAAATCATTTTAATTAACTCTAAAATAAGAAATATTTGTGCTTATACCAATTGTGTTTCTTACTGTAAATAAAAATTTTGGCCGGTAGATGGCGCCATCTACTGCCAAATTGAGTTAGAGGTTTTAACAGCAGCTCTATTATTTTTTATTTCTCCCTGCATCGGCTGCTGAAAGCCTGATAATTCAGAGCTTTGAGGAGCTGATTTTACACAGTTGTAGCTCACACAGAGCTAAAACTTTGGGGGCACATTCTGCAGCCCAAAAGTAAATTAAATTCCTTAGCAGCAAACAAATTTAATTTGCTTTTGGGTTGCAGAACAGCATACCGAGATATCTCGGGACAACTTCTCACTGCTGTTCGGTGTTCTGTGAATAGATTAACCATTGCTTCTCTATGGGGAATTTCACTGCCGCTGAACAGCAATGCATTTTGTTGCAATTCGCCAATATTTGGCGAATTGCAAGCTTTTTGAATAGCCACGAAATTGCACCGTACAGGGAAATTCAATGTTCGGTTCAATTCGGTGCCCTTTGAATAACCCCTTAGACTAGGGTCAGACTAACGCAGTGCGAACACCCATGCAGCCGCACTTTATTACGGCCGTAGTAGCAGCAAATGATGGGCAATGACGGGCAATATACGGAGTACGGCCGCACAAAAGTGTGGCCTCGCAATGCAAGCGGCAAACGCACGCATTTTTTTGAGAATGTGATACCGCTAGTATTGACATACAGAGTGCGCTGCGTCCGCTAGCGGCATGTGTGCGTGATTAGGAGACGTCAGACGCTGCTAATGTACGGCCAACATAACGTCCAGGCGCAAAAAGTGTTTTATTGATGATCCGTACAAAATCACGGACGAAAATACTGCATCGTATGACCGCTATCGCGTATTCCATGAAAAAATACGTCCATTCGTTCGAACTCACTTTTTCACGGACAACGAGAAAAATGCGTTCGTCTGACCCTAGCCTTATATCTGCTCTGATGGTCATATGGATCCCTGTTTTTCCAGAACCGTAGCAGCTACGGAGTCATGGGAGGTATTGTTAGAAAGGCTAGAGCATGACCTTTCCAGTGAAACCAAATATAACCAGGTTTTATGAAGCAATAAAAAAATTAAAAATTATTTTTTTCTTTAATTCTAAAGCAGCACTATTCACTTTTCAATTATAAAGTGGATAATGATGCTGCATTAATGCTCCATTTCATTTTCCATGTTGCCAGCAAGTGTGCAGGCGGTGGTATAATGCATTATTATGCTTTGTTCCATCATAAACCTAAACAGGCACTCTGCAGTGATGAACGTCTTGGTTCCTTTGGAACTCAGCACCTCAAATCTTTACACCACACAAGGTCAAGTGAGGTTTCATTGGAAAGGCCATACTCTGGCCTTTCCAACAATACCAAATATGCCCAAGTAAAGTGTAAATATTGGAAAAAAACTTCAAATGCAAAATTTACTTTTTTCTCCTTTGCTCTAAGGCAGTGCCTTTACATGCTTTTACTTATAAAGCAAACAATGCCGCTGCACTAATGCACTTTCTCAAATGGCGAGGTGATAGCACAATTGGTTATGGAATGGTCTGTCTAAAACACAAGCTACCGTACCGCTGCGAGGAGAACGGGGTACGTTGGACCCCTTTATCATCATCCTTTACACCCACAAAGTTAAGTTAGGAGTCATTCAACAGGTCAAAGTCTGGCAATTCTATTAATAACAAACATGAAGGTGGGGGTAGGATTGACAGCCTACAAGTGTGGTCGCATCTAGAGGGGCTCTTCAATTATTGCTGATTTTGAGTGACCTGTCATCGGTTGGGGAGTGCTCGACAGTGGAGGGGGATCCGGCTGCTTTGTGCCTGTGCTTTCTTGCCTTGATTCGGGTGCTGGTTCCAGCACTTGGTGGATTTGGGCCTACTCTTGCGGTGTGCTCCCAGCGACCATCTTTGGCATCCACGTTCCTACTCTAGGTGCGTAGTGAGCCTTGCTGCCTCTTTGCGCATATAGGAAAGAAATCGGGGAAGAAAACCTGCCCAACGAGAGCCCACCCCAACGGGACAATAGTGTCTCCCTCATTAGGCGTGCGCAGCCTATTGCATTAAGGTGTGCACCCAAAAGCTCAAAACACACACATATATATATATATAAAAAACAGTATACAGTATATACATATATATAAAAAAAAAAAAAACATACATACATACATACATACACCCGCATTCAGACAAAATATATCATTACTATTGTGTATGATTCAGGGGTTCAGCAACCTTGGACACCCAGAAGTTTTGGAACTACATTTCCATTGAGTCTCAACTAACTTCATTAGTGGCTGAGCAACATATGTGATATAGTTCCAAAACAGCTAGAGGACCAATGACCCAGGTATACATCATGTCACGTCAAAATGTATTCAAATTTCCATTTGAATTTCAATCCCATGTAAATTTATTTTACCACACTTTTTCATCCAAAAGATTGTTAGGAATATAATATGGCCTGTAGAATATATAACTAACGTTAGTGCTCCTCTGAGTGAGTGTTAACATTAGCTCTGGTGGTCCTAGCGCGGGCGCACCATATTACGATCCAAACGCTAACGGGTAAAAAAACCTGTTACCATTTGGAATCTTGCGCTTTTCAACGCGAGGATACTGTACTTTGCGTTCCCTATACTTAAGATGGGGAGCGCAAAGTGTTAATCAGCGGTGGATTACAATATACTAATGCTAATTACTGTACTAATTGCTGCGGTTACTGAACATTTACTCACAGCCAGGGCCTGGTGCTAATGGATTCCACTTCTGCAGAATCAGTCGGCACCAGCTGAAACCCCCACAAAAAAAATCAGATACTCGCCTCTCATCCCGCGGCAAGAGCTTCTTCTGGACGCAAGGAGCAGATGCAGACTGGGAGAGAAAGTCCCTCAGTCTCACTCTGGGAATTGCTATGCCGACCTGCCGTATCTCGCAAGGACTTCAACGACGTGCTGAGTACATCCTCTGCACACAAACATGAAACCAGAGGAGGTGCTCAGCACGTCGTCAGCAGCAAAGTGGTTAAATGTTAAAAAGGGAGTGAAATTTGAGTAGAGTGGCCCATTTAGGGTCATATTACAAAGTTGGTGCTAACTTAACCAGAGCTGTTGTAAACTTACCAGAGCCATGCCATTATAGCCTATGGAGCTGTTAAGTTAACAACAGCTCTGGTTAAGTTAGCACCAACATTGTAATACTGCCCTTAACCTCTTGCTGACCTGCACCAATACAGTCTCCTACCTGTACCTCACGATGCTGCCAAGAAGCTCGCTGTAATTCTTTTTGTGGAGTGCAGTAAGCAGATATTGTGGCAATTGTTGTGCGCAATACCAGCCTTTTGAGTGTAGGACAAGGGGGCAACACCGCACTGCAATAAGGAAACCGGCACAGAATTTTACGCACAGCAGCCTTTTTAAAGACAAATACATGTCTTATACACACACAGCCATATGTTCACATACAAAACTAGATCCTCCCCCCAACACCCCGGGGGTATGTAGCAATAAAACCCACAGTAATGTGCAGTGTGTATGAGCGTATCCCAGAATCCATAACAATAAAACTCTCAGCACTGTTCGTTGTGTATGAGCATATCACAGAGCTCCACAGCAATAAAACTCACAGTAATGTGCGGTACGTATGAGTGTATCCCAGAGCTCCATAGCAACAAAACCCACAGTAATGTGCGGTGTGTATGAGCGTAGCAGAGATTCACAGCAATAAAACCTACAGTAATATACGGAGTGTATGAGCGTATCACAGCTCCACAGCACTAAAACTATCAGCAATGTGCAGTGTGTATGAGCATATCATGGAATCCACAGCAATTAAACTCAGCAATGTGCAGTGTGAATGAGTGTATCTCATAATCCACAGCAATACAACTCAGTGATGTGCGTATAAATATTATAAATAAAAAAAAAATGAGAAATAGAACACTGGGGATATAGAAAAAAAGCCAGTGTCAGTGTGGGCATATCCTAATGTATATTGGAAAAACAGAAAAGGTAGACACTGGCTATCCAATTAAACTTTATTAAACGATTATAATGTACACCGTATTAAAACCACTAAAAATGAAAAGATGTAACCTCCCTAAAGGGAATAGTAAACCATGCCTCCCATTCCCTTTAGGGAGGTTACATCTTTTCATTTTCAGTGTTTTTAATACTTTGTACATTGTAATCGTTTAATAAAGTTGAATTTGGTAGCCGGTGTCTACCTTTTGTTTTTTTTAAATATTACACTATTAAAAATATTTTAATATATAAAAATCGCCCCCTCTCCTGCTTACCTTCTTTTTTTTTCCAGCTTGCAGGGAGGGGGTTTAATATGAATCAGTGTTGGTCCAGTGGCACAGAGGGGGGGGGGGAATCGAGGAGGGGTAACCCGACTGGCCACATCCGATGGATAGCCGCCGGGACCCCTCATCTCCGCATGCCTGGTGGCAGCCTCCGCTTCCCTGGTGGTCCCTGTGGTTTGCGGGGTGCTGCACTGCAATCCGTGCATAGCGCAAAGACCGCAGAGCACGTCCCACACTGACACGAGTGGCCGGCGATCGCTGATGACCTGTCACCTGACTGCTGGCGCTATGACACAGTCAGTGAGCGCCGGCTGTCAGGTGACAGGTCATCAGCGATCGCCGGCCGCTCGTGTCAGTGTGGGACGTGCTCTGCGGTCTGTGCGCTATGCACAGATCGCAGTGCAGCACCCCGCAAACCACAGGGACCACCAGGGAAATGGAGACTGCCGCCAGGCATGCGGAGATGAGGGGGTCCTGGCTGCTATCCATCAGAGGCGGCCAGCCAGGACCCAGAATGTGTCACGGGCCAGCATTAGGAGGTGCCCAGGCACACCCGGCACACCCCGTGTGAACGCCTATGGTCTCCCTATACGGCAGTTTGAGCTGCCACTGTGGCAAGTCTGAGACCAGGTCTCCTGCCCTCCACCATTCTATGGATGAGGGGGCTGCCTTGGCCGGAGTGACGTGTTGCTGCGATGAAAGCAAGGACTACTACCGCTTTGCTGCATTTGATGAGTTTTCTGGTTGTTCCTAAGACCCATGTCAGATGAGAGCAGTGATCACGTCCGTATTGCCGCACAGTTTAACATCCGTCGTAGCATAGAATCATTAGCAATAGAGACCCACACACGAAGTCCGTGCACACCGAACAGCGCACGCACAATGCACGTGGCAAACGGACGCAAGTTAGGCAAGAACGTAAAACCGCTACCATGGACGCGCAGAGTGCGCCACATCCACGTACCATTCTGTGCGAGTGAGGAGGAGATGGCAGACAGACCGCATTTGCGATGTCCAGCACCTTGACGCACACAATGACTTCCTTTTCAAATTTTTATCGTTTTTCATATTAATTTTTTTTTCCCCTAGGTCCCCTAGGTTTCTACGTCCGTCAAGAAAAACGGATCGTGTGGTGTCTGCAGTATCTTCCGTCAGTACGTCCGTCTGTTGTACACGCATGCACAGTGAGCTCAGACATTAATGTTCGTCTGACATTAGCCTAACTGCGTAACTTTTCTCTTTGTTGTCTAATGTCTGAATATGCAGTAATGTTTTATTACTATCATATTGTTTTCATTCTACGGGATAGAAAATTTAAAAAAAAACAAAAAAAAAAACATTTATTTATTTGCTCATTAGTCAAGTATAATATGAGCAATACCACTGCTGTTACTAACCTCATTTCCCACGCCATGATTAAGTTCATTGTTTTATTCATAGACATATTATTCATAAAACACAATCCTCCAAAACACAAGCGAGAATTTAAATTTTTTTCAGGATTGGTTGAAATTGCATATTTTCCCAAAAAAATGCAGTAAGAAGATTCAATTACATTTTTTTTTTTTTTTTTTTTTTACACAAGAGTACCCCATAGAATATATAACCACAAAGGATTGAATGAAAAAAAATTAAATAAAAATAATTTTACATGCTGTAAATGTTGATATCTGAATGGAGGTTTGCAGTTTTTCAACATTTTTGTTATAGCATTGTGACAGGACATGACATATACACATAATGATTATCTATTTTAAATCTGCCGAGTCTGCTGTGAAAAAGGATTCCTAATTTGTCTGAGTCCTACAATAAACTATGACTTCAAATAGGGTTTAAACATGATGGGCACAAACCAGTCAAAATGAGCTCAGCATCAGCACACAGGGGTGAAATGGATTAGCGTAGAAGGCTGGTCCACTTTTATCAATCAGTCTACTGCTGTGGAGAGGTGCGGCCGAAATTGATAATAGAGAAGAAAACCACTGCGGAGGCTGCAAGTAAGAGCAGAGATGTGCGGCAGGTGCACTTTAAGGGTGGGACTGAGTTGTGTCACTACGAGCCACTGGGTTGCAACTGAGCCCTAGGCAAAAAGTTGCCAGTCATCTCCTGGTAATTGCACATTGGGGGGGGGTGAGAAGAAGGGGGCAGAGGCACACCTAACTTTTCCGCTCTAGGCCCAAATCCAGCATTACCTGCAGCATATGAATTCTGCACATTGGGAGGAAGCACTTATCTGCAGTAACATTCAAATTATTATTTAAGACTATTTGCACATTTTTAAAAAGGTAAAAAAAGGTAAAAAAAGATGATGAGAGGCTTTAACACTCTTCCCAGGGTGGTGTGATTAAACCATTATTACTAAAAGTAGGATAAAAAAAAAAAGCACAATCCATCTGTCACAGCAGCCCATGGTCTCATGTATAGATTGGGAACAACATATGTGTGTTCCCGTTACAAACAGTACTCTTATTATAGTTAGACTCTCAGCCATTAAAATTTTTTATATATATATATAATATATATATATATATATTATAATATTATATATATATATATATATATATATATATATATATATATATATATATATATACACATACATACACACACACACTGAATATTACTTAGAATGATGGGGGCATTTGATTTCTATCAGATATATAAATAGCGGGAAGGAAAGAACGAAAGATGGATAGCTAAAAAGAAAAAGGGATGGATGAATAGCTAGAAAGGCAGAGAGATGGATAGCTAGATAGACAGGAAGGGATGGATAGCTAGAAAAACAGAGGAAGGGATGGATAGCTAGAAAGACAGAGGAAGGGATGGATAAAATTAGAAAAAGAAAGAAATTTAGAGCGGTACAGGGGACTAAGGAGAAGAAAAGAAGAGAAAGTGTAACGATTTCAGTTATCACAGCCAGGTCCCCTGGTGGTGAGAGCGATGCTCAGCAGCTCCTGTGTGTTTTGGGCTAGCCTCTGCAGACCATCTCCCCTGTGGCTGAGTCTGTGGTCACATGACCAGCCCTGCCCTATATATACAGCCAGCAGTGGATCAGATCCTTGTGTCAGGCTAGGTTTTCCTTACTGAGTGCTTGTATCTGTGTTATTGGTTCTGATATGCTGTGTATGACCTCGGCTTGTATGACCTGATCTTCTGGCTCCTGATCCCCGGTTTTTGGCCGATATCCTCTCTGGTGTTTTAGTCCTGGCAATTCCCTGACTATTCTTGTTATTCCTGTTCAGGTTCTGTATGTCCTGTTTTGTGTATCTATTCCAGCAGCATATTGCAGAATATATTAGAGGCCAGCTAAAGGACTTCTTTTTCTAGCTTAGGGCCTGTATTCCTTCTGGGTATCTATTTGTGGTATTTCTTGCAAACCTTCGTTGCTGTTCTAGTGTTTACCCCTACCCTGTAATCTGTATAGAGTTAGAAGGCTATTCAAAGACCTTACCCAGAGCAGGGCCTCCTCATGTCTCTGTATCCTGTCCTGTCATTTCTAGTGTGCAGGGTTCTGCATCATGCAGCAAAGCACACACCCGCCAAACGGGCTTAACCATACTCAGTACCAAGGGCGCTCTATGGCTTCTGCCCCATAAATCCATGACAATATCCTCACGCCACTCCCAATAAAGACTGCAGGTATGTGTGCTATGCTTAATTCTATGTTTAACATGGTGTTTAACCTGCTGAAGAAACTGCAGAGGTTAATGGAGTCTCTGGGCTTTTAACCTACTGAGGTTAACGATGCAGCTCCACCCAGCAGAACCTGTACTCCCATGTCTGAGAAAGAGAGGCACAGACTGTATAATCTCTGCTATTATTGTGCAGATCCAAGCCACACTATATGTGTATGTCCAAAAAGGCATTTTAGACAGTCTCAGCCTTCTTTAACTGTTCAGAGTGGTGAGAGTTTAGTGTCTCAGTCTGGCAGGATGCCCACTGTTCCCATGTCTCACAGTGGAGCTGCTGGTTCCATTTCTGGCAATGTGTCAATTCCTTCCACATTTAGTGGTGTGCCCACTGTGCCTATGTCCCACAGTGGAGCTGCTGATTCCAAGTCTTGCAGTAAAGCTGCCCTGACTCGCTCTGGCGGTGTGCCAGTGCGTTTTAGGACTGGCGGTGTGCCAGTGCGCTTTAGGACTGGCGGCAAGGCCACTAAAGCCAGATCTCACAGTTGGTCAGGTGATGCCAGTGGGTCAGATGATGCCAGATCCAAGTCTGAGGTCAGACTTCCTACACCATCCAGATTTAGGAGAACCCACTCTAGGGTAACCAAGTCTGAGGAAGAAGTTGCTGATATAGACAAAATGGCCGAGCCCATGGAGGTGATACCCACTGAGCTCACTGCCTATGCTCCTGAAGAACCTAAGGAGGTTGTGCCCGTAATGGCATCCGTCATCAAGCCTCTCCAAACAGACAGACACCCCAAAGGTGGCCCAGGGCGAGGTAGAAAAGTCCAGAGGCTTCCTGTGTATGCAGTCGCTTCAGATGGTTTCATGGTACCTGTAGCTGATATGGCAGCTTATGAAAAGCAAATACTGTCTGAGGGGAGTCCCCTGCATATTAGTATAGGTTGCCTCAAGGACAGACCCTCCAGCACATCAAAACCACCCATTCCAAATCCCCTTGTCATAGGATCTGTCATGGTATCTAGCCTGGTTCCCAAGGATTGTGTGCGGGCACCCAATACAGTCATGCCTAGTTCTGGTGAGATGCCAGTCACGCCTAGTTCTGGCGAGATGCCAGTCACGTCTGATTCTGGCAAGATGCCAGTCATACCTAGTCCTGGCGAGATGCCAGTCATGACTGATTCTGGAAAGATGTCAGTCATACCTAGTCCTGGCGAGATGCCAGTAACGTCTGGTTCTGCTGAGGTAGCAGCGGTGTCAGTAGTCTCCATTAGGGATGAGCTGTTCGGTTCGGAGTTCGGGCCGAACTTAGCCTGTTCGGTTAGATCGCGAACTCCGAACATTTCCGGGTGTTCGGAGCAAGTTCGACCACAATGCACTTTCCCACTGGCCTGAAGCTCGTAATTGGCTACAGCCTTGCACCTGACCACAGGTCTGGTGCAAGACAGGTTCAAAAGTATGCCAATCACGGCTCAGAGTCCTGATTGGGCAAATTTTGCCCAATCATGGGCTCACAGAGCTAAGTCCCGCAGCACACTTTATAAGGTTTCCACGCATAGCCTCAGCACGCATTTGAGAGGAGATTTCATAGGAGATTGTTGTTCTGTGTTCTTACTGCCGGTCTGCCACGCTACGGGGGGGATCTGGGGGGGGGTCTCATTTCTACCAAATATCTGGGAATTGAGGTGATCTGTGTCTTGTCAAACAGCCAGTGCCATGCAGTATTTTGGGGGGGGCTCACTAATTTTACTAAATATCTGGGAATTGAGGTGATCTGTCTCTTGTCACGGCCAGCAAGTATTTTGGGGGTCACTAATTTCTACAAAATATTTGGGAATTGTTATAATCTGTGTGATCTCACTGGCTGCCACCCATCAGGGGGTCTCACTGATTTATAGGAGGTTTCTGAGACTTGTAAGCTGTGGATTCTCACTGCCACCCATTGGGGGTCTCACTGATTTATAGGAGGTTTTACTGCCACCCATCAAGGGGTCTCACTGATTTATAAGAGGTTTCTGAGATTTGTAATCTGTGTCTTGTCACTGGCTGCCAGCTATCAGGGTGTCTCACGGAGTTATACCAGAGTTCTTTAAATCTTTAATCTTCATACCAGAGTTGAATCAGAGTTTTGTATTTATTTAATCTATATATCACTCACCATGTCTGAAAGAACAAAAAGGACAGGCAGACGCTCCCAGACACAGATAAGAGGGCAAGCAGCCCCTGTGTCAGGAGGCTGTGCCTCTGGTTGTGGTGGACATGGTGCATCCACTGCAGGGGCATGCTTGTCCTTTCTAACGGGTGCTGGCCGTCTTAAGCAGCAGCAACATACAGAGGATTTGGTGGATTGGCTAACCAGGCCATCCTCAATCTCTGAGTCCTCTGCCAGCCAGGCTTCTAGTGCTTTACAGTCCACCTCAGCTGTCAAAGCATCTAATGCAGCCTCCATGTCCACAGCTACTCCTGCCGTAGCCTCGCTATCACACACGGAGGAGTCAGCTGAATTGTTTGACTACAATGACATGCTGCTTGAGGATGCGCAGCAAGTACAGTGCTCTGATTCAATCTCTGAGGTTGAGGAAGGGAGTATAATCAACCTAGAGGAAGGGGTGCCAGTGATGACACACAAATAACTGGCATTCATGTTGCCCCAGCAGCTGCAGCATACTGCCAAGTTGGCTCCAGTGACGAAGAGATAGGGGTTGAAGATGACAATGATGAGGAGGTCACTGACTCCACCTGGGTGCCTGATCGAACAGAGGAATCAAGTGAGGAAGAGGGGGAGGAGGAGGCACAGCAAACACGAGGCACAACATCCTCTATGATCAACCGTAGCACTAGCTAGTCCAAGGCATCACATGTCAGAGCTCCCCGGTGCAGAGCGCTGTTGTCTCAAAGCAAACACTCAGGAACTCTGCTGTCTGCTGGGAGTTCTTTAAGAAATGTGCAGCAGACCCCACCGTTGCTATTTGAAATCTATGTCAGATGAGGCTGAAGCGTGGGATAGACACCGGACACTTGGGTACCACATGCTTGAGGCGACATATGACCTCCTGCCACACATCCCGTTGGCGCAAAACTTTGCGTAGGTCCTCCTCCTCCTCCTCATCTGTCTCTACCCCCACTGTATGTCCTGCCATGTCATTGCCTGCTACAACCTCCACTGACAGGGATGATGGTACAGTAATGGATGTACCAAGTCCTTCCTCACAATGTGACAGCATCCCATCAGCTGAAGATTTATGCAGTCAGATTACGTTGCCACAGCTGCTGCAGCGTAAGAAAAAAATATAGTCCCAACCATCCCCAAGCACAGCATCTAAATGCCAGCTTAGCAAAATTACTCGCATTGCAGCTGCTGCCTTTCCAGCTGGTGGACTCTGCTCCCTTCCGTGAATTTTCTGAATGTGCTGTACCACAGTGGCAGGTTCCAAAACACCATTACTTTTCACGCAAGGCCATTCCAGCACTATACCAGCATGTGGAAGACAATATTAGCGAGTCATTGGGAAAGGCAGTCAGCAGCAAGGTGCATGTGACTTTAGACACGTGGTCCAGCAACCTTGGACAGGGTCGTTACATTTCCTTCACGGCACACTGGGTAACTCTGATTGCAGCTGGGAGGGCTCCAAGACAGGGCTCTGTGCTGGAGCTTGTTCATCCACCACACCACCAGAAAGCTGCTCGTATGAGGTCTGTCTGCTCCACCACCACCACCTCTCCCTCTTCCTCCTCCTTCTCTGTCTCTGGCAAAGTGGCAGTTAAACCGACGCCTGACAGGGTCTGCACAATGGCTCAAGCAAAAAGAAGCCATACTATGCTTGAGCTGGTTTGTTTAGGGGACAGGA
This sequence comes from Leptobrachium leishanense, assembly GCA_009667805.1. NCBI lineage: Eukaryota > Metazoa > Chordata > Amphibia > Anura > Megophryidae > Leptobrachium > Leptobrachium leishanense. Next base: position 62,094,730 of record CM019066.1, on the reverse strand, counting down.
GCCACACCGGGCCAGAAATTCTGTCAGCGCTGCAGGGCCAGGTGCAGAGATGATTAACACCACGCCAGCTTCAGCTGGGAATGATCGTCTGCGATAATGGCAGCAACCTTCTCTCCGCCTTCGCAAGGGTAAATTGACGCATGTACCATGCCTAGCACACGTCCTAAATCTAGTGGTACAGCATTTCCTAACCAAGAACCCAGGGCTGCCAGAGCTTCTCATCCAGGCCAGAAAAGTCTGCAGCCACTTCAGATGGTCATTCCCAGCAAGCGTTCGCCTGGCATAAATTCAAAGAGAATTCCACCTTCCCACAAACCGTCTGATCTGTGACATGCCCACCAGGTGGAACTCAACATTAGCAATGCTGCAGCATCTGCACAAGCAGCAGAGGGCCATCAATGAGTACCTGCGTGAGTATGGCACAAGGACAGGTTCATGTCAACTTGTTTTTTTTTCTTCCCCGCAGTGACTGATGATCAAGGATGCATGCACTGTACAGTCACCATTTGAGGAGGCAATGAGGATGGTGAGCAGGGACAGTGCATGCATCAGTGACACAATTCCTTTAGTGTTCCTGCTGGAGCACACTCTGCGGGGAATTATAGATGTGGCTCTAGGGGCAGAGCAGCGGGAGGAAGAGGAGGCCTTCCCTAGCTCTCAAGGCCCCAGTCTTTCTGCAGACAGCATTCCAGCAGGTCCTACTCAGATCAGACAGGAGGAGGATGAGGCAGAATATTTAAGTAGTGGGGGCATTGAAGGTGGGGATTCCTCAAGGGCGGGTTTCTTATGCCCAGAAACACAAGGGCTAGTGCGTGGCTGGGAGGAGGAAGTGCACGATGGGGTCATCCTCATTGAACAGGAAGACTCGGAAGCTAATGCCACCTCCAACCTACGCTGCATGGGCTCCTTAATGATGCAAAGCCTGCTAAAGGACCCCAGGATTCGTGCTATCAAGGAGAGGGATCATTACTGGTTGGCAACCCTTCTTGATCCACGATACAAGGGTAAAGTTGCAGAGCTCATCCTCCCCGCACAGAGGGGGCACAGGATGAAAAATCTTGAGGACGCTCTAAAGCGACAGTTGTGTAACACTTTTCCAGGCACTGGTAGGTTACCAAGTGATGAAACACGTGCTTCTGAGACTGTGGATGATGAGAGGAATAGTGGTGAAGGCCAGGGCCGCTTGACTGATGCATTTTTAAATTTTTTTAGTCCACGACGCGCAGGGACGTCAAATGTAGACACCCATTGCCAGCGTCTTCACCATATGGTGCAGGACTACCTAGGGGCAAGGGCAGACCTGGATACGTTTCCAGCAGATGATCCACTGGCTTACTGGGTGTTGAGATTGGATCACTGGCCAGAACTTAGCCAATATGCTATGCAGCTACTAGGTTGCCCTTCATCAAGCGTGCTTTCTGAAAGGACGTTCAGTGCTGCTGAAGGTTTTGTCACAGACAAAAGAGTGCGTCTGTCCACCGACTCTGTAGACCGGCTGACATTTATAAATATGAATCAGTCCTGGATCAGCAGCTATCAATCCCCTGATGCTGACGTAACAGAATAGATCGGAGAGGTCTTCTGCATTCACAAAACCTCCAGCACTGAACTCTTCCACAATACCACAAAAGGGTTACAGTGTGAATGCACTTGCTGCCATGAAAGGCACAATATTTGACTGCAATGACGCCTGTGCCAGAGTTATAACATTTAAATTTTTTGAACTGCAGGGTCCAACCCTGCACTCTTCCACAATACTACAGAGATGTTACTGTATGATAGTACTTGCTGGCCTGGCACCAAAAGCACAATATCTGGGTGCACTGATGCCTTTAACAGATGCATATCTTTTTAATATAGGACCGCAAGGTTCACCCCTGCATTCTTCCACAATACTACAGAGGGGTTACGGTATGATAGTACATGCTGGCCTGGCAGTCTTGCTGGCCGGGCACCAAAAGCACAATATTTGGGTGCACTGCCAATGACGCCTGTATCAGATTCATATCCTCAGAGGGGTTACGGTGTGACGGCACTGTTGCCGACGCTAAAGGCCCAATTTTAAATTACCTATTGTTACTTTCATCCAAAGCCTGTATAAGTTTCACAATAATTTAGCACAAAAAAAAAATCACTAAACTTTTTCTACGTGTCCGAAAATGTCTCCTCTTTTCATACAGACTGCCGCCCCAAGCAGTTGTTTATGGATAGATTAAAAGGAAAAGCATTTACGTCATTTGAAATGTCATTTTTTTTGTTTTTAAGTGTTTCTATACATCCTAGAAATCCGCCACTTCACAGGCAGGTTATGGGGACCTCCTAGGCATAATATTTGAAGGAATTTTTCGTTTTTATTTTTAACCCTTATTTCATGGAAAACTCCCTGTCCCTTTAAAAACGTATTTTTTAAAAAAAATTGTCCTTGTTTCCTGTCCCCCAGGGCACTACCTGGACCCCCATACACCTTTTATGGCAAATATCTAGCATATATGCCGTCTTGGAGGGCACTCTAAAAACCAAATTTTCAGCCCCATTGACTTGTATTGAGTTCGGGTTCGGATTCGAACATTTGGAAAGTTCGGGTTCGAAAACGAACCGAACTCGGACGTGTTCGGCTCATCCCTAGTCTCCATGGCTAAACCCAGCGGTGGGTCCGATGTTGCCCAACCCAGCGGTGGGTCCGATGTTGCCCAACCCAGCGGTTGGTCCGATGTTGCCCAACCCAGCGGTTGGTCCGATGTGGCCAAACCATGCGGTAAGGCACATGTAGGCGAATCTGGTAGTGGCCCCACTGTTGCCATGCCCTATGCTGAGTTCATCCCTTCCAAATCTCGGTCCAGAAGGAGACGTAAGAAGGTGACCAGCTCTAGTCTACCTGGTGGGGCAAACACTATAGTCAAGATGGCTAGTTCTAGTGCCCCCAAGCACAGTCCTGTTCCCGAGGGTTATGTCCAGAAGCCTTCTGGGATAATATTCCGTGAGAAACACCTATCAGCGTTCATGAATGACCTGGAGGAGGCTACTGATGCATCAGAATGGGAACAGGACTCGGACATAAAAAATGTCTATTATATCTTGTTTTTTTCCATATATCTTGTTTATTTGGGTGAGCGTCCAGTGGCCGCTCTTTGAGGGGAGATACTGTAACGATTTCAGTTATCACAGCCAGGCCCCCTGGTGGTGAGAGCGATGCTCAGCAGCTCCTGTGTGTTTTGGGCTAGCCTCTGCAGACCATCTCCCCTGTGGCTGAGTCTGTGGTCACATGACCAGCCCTGCCCTATATATACAGCCAGCAGTGGATCAGATCCTTGCGTCAGGATAGGTTTTCCTTACGGAGTGCTTGTATCTGTGTTATTGGTTATTGACCTGATCTTCTGGCTCCTGATCCCCGGTTTCTGGCCGGATATCCTCTCTGGTCTTTTAGTCCTGGCAATTCCCTGACTATTCTTGTTATTCCTTTTCAGGTTCTGTATGTCCTGTTTTGTGTATCTATTCCAGCAGCATATTGTAGAATATATTAGAGGCCAGCTGAAGGACCTATTTTTCTAGTTTAGGGCCTGCATTGCTGCTGGTATCTATTTGTGGTATTTCTTGCAAACCCTCATTGCTGTTCTAGTGTTTACCCCAACCCTGTAATCTGTATAGAGTTAGAAGGCTATTCAAAGACCTTACCCAGAACAGGGCCTCCTCGTGTCTCTGTATCCTGTCCTGTCATCTCTGGTTCTGTTATACTGTGTGCAGGGTTCTGCATCATGCAGCAAAGCAAATACCCTCCTAAAGAGCTTAAGCGCACTCAGTACCAAGGGCGCTCTATGGCTTCTGACAGAAAGGAGATCTATGAATAAGACACGCCAGTGCCCTATGAGGAAGAAGCAGGTGCCCTCGGTCCACTCCATCGCCCTCCTTCAGTAGACATATCTGTCCGGAAAGCCACAAAGAGCAATATATGTTCCAGTGATACCATACTTCCAAAGAGTTTTGAGCGGTTTGTTCATCGGGGAGTGCCAGTTCTTCCACAGATCTTAAGGTCTCCAGTTTATCAACCAGAGCCCTAGTAGAGGGGGCGGAGGTGGATCTCCAGTATATGGGGATAAGAGTCCTAGCAACCAGTAAAATGCAGAGCAGGAGCGATTTCTTCAGTGTTTTTACCGGGTACGGTAGGAGCAGGAAAGTCTGAGGCCTAAATTCCAGGTCAAGATCAGTAGTATGCTTGATCAGGTCACGCACTCACCTCAAATAACCACGGATAACCGAGCAGTCCCACCAGATGTGCACATAGGTACCAATAGACGAAGTGCAGCACCAGCAGGTCGTGGAATGGGTGGTGTTATAGCACGACAAGAGGGTAGGGGTGCGGTACCAGAAAACCAGTAATTTGTATGATGATTCATGAAGCCGAGTAACCTTAGAGCCATAGTGCACCAGTGAGAGCGTTTTGGTCGAAGAGTCGTCAAAAATAGGTGTCCCTAATGAGCGTTCCCAGCACGACATAAAAGCCGGGGATTCAGAGTCCATGGCCTGTAGCATACGATAGAGCATAGATTATATCATGTGCTAAAGAGAATGCCTGTTTGCTGGGGGATTCAACTGGAGATAAGGACCTGGGCAGAGAGCCTTACCAGGCAAAGCATTAAGGAAAGATTTAATTTGGTTACAGTTAAAAATTTCCGCAAACAACGGGCTACGGCGGTCGGGAATATCAAATGACAAAAAGTTATCCTCATGAAGGACATGGTGAATCCGAAGACAGGAAGAGTCAGTGAGGTGGCTGTGTAGAAATGTCTGTCAGGGGCATCTGTCCAATTATTGAAGGGGGGGAGGTTATAGAGTGTTCCAGTAAGCAATTGGTACCCCAGACCTTTTTCGACCTCCTGTAATTAATCTTAAATAAAGTATGTAAGTTGATATGCACTGAATACACAACTACACAAATAACAGCCAAATTGTCCTTAATTTGCTCAGAAAAAAGTACAACGTAGCAGAGTATTGTGAGTGAGCACTGCAACAAATGATAAGAAAATCACTTTATTACTTTCACTGAAAAATAATATTTGTTAAATATGCATTAAATTGACTATAATAAAGCATATCACAAATCAAGTAGTCTATAATGTAATCAATTATAGTAAAAATAAATATATAATTATATAAATCCCCACAAGCTAGCCAGCAGCAAGGGGATAAAAGGGGCAATGCAAAAAAGCGGTTTCTGATGAAAAATCTATGGCAATAAAATATATAAGTAATAAAAGAAAAAATAATTGCAAAAAATCTGCAGTAAAGGAAAGGGGAAAGAAAAACTGCCAGTTGGAGTTGGGTGAACAGGATGTATAAACACTAGCCTGCAAGCTCCTCAACTTGGCACTGCAGCACAATCTAGATAAAATCTCTACCACTTAATTTCCTTTTGGCTGCAAACTAGGCTTGTGCACCGATTTTTTTTCGGTTCGATTTGTTTGGATGTTTAAAATTTTCGATTCGGCTCGTTTCGATCGATTTCTGTTTTGATTCGGTTCGGCTCGTTTTTCGTGTACATTTTTTTTTCCGAATATCGACCATTTTTCGGGTCACTTTGCTCGTTTTTTGTATTGACTTTTCGGAAATTTTAGTTTTTTCGGAACGTCTGTTCTCCTCGTTTCAAAGTGTCTACGATAATTCTGGCGATTCTATCGTGTTTTTTTTATTAAGTAAAGATCCTTTTTTTCTTATGAATAATTGAATATACATTTCACAACTTTATTTAATCATATTAAAATGGTATGAAAGCCAAGGAACAAAAAAAATGAACAAAACGATTTAAAGAACGCTAAACTGACCCGAATGCCACAAGAAACAAGTGATACGCATTTACAAATACAAAATTTACAGAATCAGCGATATAACCGATAATAGTTAAATATACGATTTCCAGAATTACCGAAATGGAACCGAAATCACGAATGGAACCGAAATCATGAATAGAACAAAAATAAATTTCTATTTGACACATTTCAAGTCCATTCGAAAAATCCGAAAACTTTTCGTTTCGGCTCGGAAAACTTTTCGGATCTATCGGTTTTCCGGGTCCGACCCGATTCGAAAATTCGGCTGAATCCAAAGACACGAATCGGGAAATTTCGTGAAAATTCCGAAACCCGAAACGCACATCCCTACTGCAAACTGGCATTATATAACTGCATTGCATTTAAATACAGCTGAAAAAGTGCTGTGAGAGATGTTAAACCAGCAGGTGGTGCTAAAAATAATGATCATAATAAAGACTTTTTACCTGTAAAGAAGGAAGTGCTGTGAGTGTAACTAAGGGAACTAAGTAAATTAATATATATATATATATATATATATCATACATACATATAATATATCAATGCATTTATGTTATGGGTAGTCTCTCTGCAAAACTGACCAACACTTTCAGCTATAGACAGATACTGTTCTTTTGTCCGTAATTTCGATTCTTAGATCAATAAGTTTGTCTTAATTATGTTCTCTTCTGTCCTTTTTTACTTCTGTACAACCTCTAAGAGCCCTGTCACATCTTAACGCCAAGTTCATCTGTCCTAGACATTTGGTTCAGAATTCAACTGAATTATCAGTAATTCATACATACAAGTCTATTCTGCTCTGGGGCTGCTTCAGTTGGTCAGGTCTAGGTTAATCAACATTATCAGGGTTATTCAAAGAGAATCGAAAAGTCACCGCACGTTCGGTGACTTTTCGTTCTTTTCAATTCGGTGCGATTTGGCGATCCCATTTCGGCGACCCTGCGGTGTATTCAGCAAGCACCACAGGGCCGTCGTAATGCAGGGAAAAGTCGCTGCAAACCTGACGAACACTCATCGCAAAACCTAGGCGAATGCACACCGAAACACGCAAAAACATCTGGATTAACCCCACCCAATACCCCGGAGAAACCCGTGCAGGAGCCGATCACAGTGCAGAGCAGCCGCCGGAAAAACCAGACACCGCAGACGAATGGAGTGGAAAAAAAAAAGCAGTACGCTTGAATGTTTGAAAGTGAAACGCTGTTTGCAAACAAACTACAGAACGAAAATGTCTGAAATTTACAAATAAGATCCAATGAAGATAATAAAAAGGGCTGTTAACAGAAAAAAAAGATGATTTAATTTAAAAAAAACGGGAAAAAAATGTTTTGCAAAAAATGCCTAAAAGATCCTAAAAAATCTATACATAAAGAGACTTTTTACTGCAGAATATTATAATCAACGGTTTATTAGATATTGGATTAAAACGGGAATATTTTTAACATTGAAGCCTATGGGATTCGCCTGAATAAACCTGTCGAATGAAACCACCGAATGGCAGGGCATTTCGGCAACGTTTCACTGCTGGATTTTGTTCTCTGAATAGCTGAAGCTTTGTTTCTATATGGGGATTCACTGCACTCAAACAGGCACCATATGTGCAGGCAATTCGCCAACATTTGGTGAACTGCCTGCTCTCTGGATAGCCGAATGGCCAGGAAAGGTAACTGAACGCTGAATTTCAGCGTTCGGTTACCTTTCGCCAGCAATTCGGATCTCTTTGAATAACCCTGTATGTATCCAAAAATTAGGTCATGTGACTCCCTGAATATACTGAATGAGCATTAATGTTTTTTACTCCCCATATTCCAAGATGGCAATGCCAGGATTCACCGGGCTCAAATTGTGCAAGAGTGGTTCTGGGAGCATAAGACATCATATTCACACAATGATTATCCACCACTAAGTCCATGATCTTAACCCCATTGAGAATCTTTGGGATGTGCTGGAGAAGACTTTATGCAGCGTCCGACTCTCCCATCATCAATTCAAGATCTTAGCGACAAATTAATGCAACTCTGGTCGGCAATAAATGTCATGACATTTCATAAGCTTATCAAAGCGATGCCACAGCGAATGCGTGCCATAATCAAAGCAAAAGGTGGTCTAATGAAATAATATAGCGTGTGACATTATTTGGCCAGGCAGTGTGTTTATACACCTATTTATCAAACAGATACTATGGAGCACATTTGCTTGAGAAGAGGAAAATCCTATCCAGTTGAAAGTCGATCAGACTGCCCGCAACAAAGAACCAACCAGTAACGTAAAGTCAATCTAGTACAACCCTAAAATGAAGGATGAATTCAGACGATTTGTTGTGGCCTATTTCTGGGTTAGGCCCGTTGTAGAGGTAGGGTTGTATTTAATTACGCCTGTGAGAGAGACTCTTTGTCTCTCCCAGTTCTTTCGTTTGTTGTTACTGTAGCATTGCGTTTTATGTTTTGCTTGTGTGTTTGAGGTCTTTTTCCTTTCAGAGCCCAAAAATATTGAAATGGCTGACTGGTTTTATCAATATTATTATTTACAAACAGAATAGGGGGATTATATAACACAGGTTTATTATCACTGCCATCTCTATGGCAAGATTAGTATTGCTAAATTCTTTCTGTAGATTTTTTAGGAAATTTAGAATTCTTTCTTATTTCCGAGTTTTAATTATTCATCATGATTCTACCAATTAACGTCTGTTATTCCAATTTGTGTCATTTGTGCATATATGGGGCCTTTCCCTTGAATCTGTAGTAGGTATATTGGTATTAGTCCAATGCTTAAGGACTTAATGAATATTTGTCTATCCATGTTACCTGCTTTGAATTAGGATACAATAATTGCCCTTCTGCACATGTTTTTTTTAAATACTTCTGTCAATGTGGTTTTGTGTCTTGTGCTTTTTCTTTTTGGTGTGCTTTGCTCCATTAATAAAGATTGCGTTTGGCAGTAATATATATTATTATTGCAATTTTGTTTCACCATTACTCTTGCCCTATTTTGAGGTGAAATAGGGTCTTTTCCCGGTCTACCTGATTTGTTGTGGTCTTTTTAGCAATGCTACAGTACCATGTTTTATGTTTATACAGTAAGCTTCAGCAAATAGATGTAAAGTATAGAAGCTAAACCCACATACTATAGATAAAACTTTGCTTATAAGGACACTCCACATTTGCAAGGGCTTTAAATGCCATGTCAACCTCTTTGCACAAGAACATTGTAGTGCTTTTATGGCATAAATAAATGATTCTTCAACAACAACAGTTTTACCAATTAATTTCACATCCTTTTTCTGCATTAATGAAGCTGTGAACGCTGCCTAGCACAAAGGACTTTAAAGGTCCCTCAAATATATAGCTATAATGTGTGTGTGTCCTACAAGTGTAGTAAACCTTTCAACGAAAAAACTATTCGATAACAAAAGGCAGAATGAAAAGGCCCCTATGTACTAGTGGTTTCATTTATGAACTTTATGACTCATTTTCAGAGTAAAGCCGTAGCCACGCTAGCTTTTAAGTGCTTTCTAAATAGAATTGTATTGTATTATCAGCTTTGTTTGCTAAGGAGGCGATGGAAAACAAGACACTTAAATATTAAAGCATATAAATACTTGTCAAGAAGGCAGTTTGCTTGGCTGGTTTCCTATTTGGGTATAATTAGAAAACACAAACTTAATTGTAAGGGAGCGCAGAGATGAATCTTAATAGGGATTTGTTCACAAATGATGTCACAATTTCTTGGTTGTCAATATATGGTCACTATAAGAGAGAAATCAACTAATTGCGCAGTATTGTGATACACATAGATCAATATGTACTCAAAAATGGAAGAGGGTCACTCACAAACGAAGAGCCTATAGGCTCTTGATATTCGCCTTTAAGCCTCTATGGGGGGCTTCTCCCATCAATCAGAATGTGGCTTGGTGTAGTTAGATGGTTGGCACTTTGAACCTCAGTTGAAGGACAGAAGGACAACACATGGCACAATACCAATGGGAGACAGATGGCAATGTATAGTATATACCGATCTACTCACGAATTTATGAGCCTCCCAATAAGTGTCTCAGGATTTGGGCTTCGGACCACTTAAGGATGGTCCCACCTCTTTCACAGGATTCCCACTGAATGGATGTGGTCAATTATCCAAGAGATTTGGTAGAAAAAGGGGTTTATTACAAATAAAAAATATATAAATATAAAATAAATAGTATAGACAAATACAGGCTTCCAATTCCGAAATGCGTTTCTCTTGCTCGAACTGCAAGCTTCATCAGTCGGATAGCCTTCATTGTGTGTGATGTCCTTATTTATGATGGTAGTGGACCAATCGGAGCTGCAACTTCCGCGTGCGTGTCACTCGCCAGTCTGCGGTTCAATCGTTCGCGGGCGATGGTTGATGATGTATTTCCTCCTCCGTTTTTCCGAGGCAATCGGAATTCTTCTATCATGCTTCCATTTACGCATGCATCAGTCTGCACTCGGCAACAGAAAAGGATATACAGTCATGGCCGAAATTGTTGGCACCCCACACATTTTTCCAGAAACTCAAGTATTTCTCACAGAAAAGTATTGCAGTAACACATGTTTTGCTATACACATGTTTATTCCCTTTGTGTGTATTGGAACAAAACAAAAAAAGGGAGGAAAAAAAGCAAATTGGACATAATGTCACAAAAAACTCCAAAAATGGGCTGGACAAAATTCTTGGCACCCTTTCAAAATTGTGGATAAATAAGATTGTTTCAAGCATGTGATGCTCCTGTAAACTCACCTGGGGCAAGTAACAGGTGCGGGCAATATAAAAAAAAAAATCACACCTGAAAGCAGAAAAAAAGGAGATAAGTTCACTTAGTCTTTGCATTGTGTGTCTGTGTGTGCCACACTAAGCATGGACAACAGAAAGAGGAGAAGAGAACTGTCTGAGGACTTGAGAACCAAAATTGTGGAAAAATATCAACAATCTCAAAGTTACAAGTCCATCTCCAGAGATCTAGATTTGCCTTTGTCCACAGTGCGCAACATTATCAAGAAGTTTGCAACCCATGGCAATGTAGCTAATCTCTCTGGGCATGGATGGAAGAGAAAATTGATGAAAGGTTGCAACGCAGGATAGTCCGGATGGTGGATAAGCTGCCCCAAACAAGTTCCAAAAAATTCAAGCTGTCCTGCAGGCTCAGGGAGCATCAGTGTCAGCGCAAACTATCCGTCGACATTTAAATGAAATGAAACGCTATGGCAGGAGACCCAGGAGGACCCCACTGCTGACACAGAGACATAAAAAAGCAAGACTACAATGACCAAAATGTAATTGAGTAAGCCAAAATCCTTCTGGGAAAACATCTTGTTAATAGATGAGACCAAGATAGAGCTTTTTGGTAAAGCACATCATTCTACTGTTTACCGAAAATGGAAAGAAAAGAACACAGTACCTACAGTGAAATATGGTGGAGGTTCAACAATGTTTTGGGGTTGTTTTGCTGCCTCTGGCACTGGGTGCCTTGAACGTGTGCAAAGCATCATGAAATCTGAGGATTACCAAAAGATATTGGGTCGCACTGTAGAGCCCAGTGTCAGAAAGCTGGGTTTGCGTCCGAGATCTTGGGTCTTCCAGCAGGACAATGACCCCAAACATACGTCAAAAAGCAGCCAGAAATGGATGGCAACAAAGCGCTGGAGAGTTCTGAAGTGGCCAGCAATGAGTCCAGATCTAAATCCCATTGAACACCTGTGGAGAGATCTTTAAAATTGCTGTTGGGAAAAGGCGCCCTTCCAATAAGAGACCTGGAGCAGTTTGCAAAGGAAGAGTGGTCCAAAATTCCGGGTGAGAGGTGTAAGAAGCTAATTGATGGTTATAGGAAGAGACTGATTTCAGTTATTTTTTCCAAAGGGTGTGCAACCAAATATTAAGTTAAGGGTGCCAAGAATTTTGTCCAGCCCATCTTTGGAGTTTTGTGTGACATTATGTCCAATTTGCTTTTTTTCCTCCCTTTTTTTGTTTTGTTCCAATACACACAAAGGGAATAAACCTATGTATAGCAAAACATGTGTTACTGCAATACTTTTCTGTGAGAAATACTTAATTTTCTGGAAACATTTCTGGGGTGCCAACAATTTCGGCCATGACTGTACATATATCATAGATCACATAGCAGCCCACATTGCCCTATAGCATAACAACAGACATAATTGTCTGGTTGGGAGACAATTTATCTGTAATAGAGAAAGCTATTAGACAACATATTCAGTTTATAATGAATAATATAATCAATTATATAGTCAATTAAAACATAATACCAAATTAGACTTTCAATTATCAATGGGTTCACTCTCAGTTGGTATTTGTCACGGAATGACCCAGGAGGCTCGACAGCCAAGCACAGGACTCAGCCAGGGACAGCTTTAATGACGTTGGGGTTACTATGGACCCTTAGGTGCCATTGCACCGTAGGAACACCTTGATTTCTTTATTAGATGTGGTTGTTATTGTGTGATGTAATAAAAGTGTCCCCTGTATGTATAACTGTGTAAAGTATGTAAGACACCCATTGTATGTTTTGCCCGTCGCCATTTGCCATCGCCTCGTGGTTCCGGTCGGAGTGGCCGAATCGTAAAATTGCCGATTCGGAACATCCGGTTACGAATCGGCACCACCCCGATTCGGGAACAACCAATACGAATCGGGACCAAGGCACTCCACCTCGAGAAAGGGCCAATGAGATCATGGGGGGCGGGCAGGGATCCCATTGTTCTGATTCTGTATGTTTGTTGATAAATATGTTTTTCCCAGTAAAAGTTAGTTCAACCTGTACATGCAGCTTCGCCTGGTGTCTTTCTTGAGCCTTCCCTGCATGAGATTCCCCGCAGTCTCTTGCACATTCATTGCCCAGGTACTGATCCCTATACCCTGTGGCTAAGCCGCGCATCGACCCATCGAACGTCCGTATCCACGAATTCCGCTTCCCCGAATCGGAGCCGTGGTGCATCAACCGTGCACCGGCCCAACAGACCGCCGGATCCGCTGTACCTCCGCACCCCGCATCGGAGCAGCGGCGCGTCCCCAAATCGGAGCCGTGGCGCATCGACCGTGCACTGGCCCAACAGACCGCCGGATCCGCTGTAACTCCGCTTCCTCGAATCGGCAGCGGCGCTTCGTCTTTGCATCGACCGCTCGAAACGCTGCACAACCGAACGTTCCCTCCAGCGAAGCTAACCCAGAAGACGGTCCCATCCCTCCCCAATGTCAGTAGATCAGCCGCTCGAGACGCCGAGTGCCGTGACGCTCGGTAGTCGGGCTGATCTCTTGCAGGGGACCCTCCCTGTATCCCGCCAACCCTTCCCCAGGGTTATTCCAGGCCGCTCGAGACGCCGAGTGCCATGCTACTCGGTAGTCGGGTCGGCGGTGAGCGCACCAGAAGGGGCAGATAGGAGCACACCCGCAGGCGGACAACATCCATTCCGTCACACTGGTGGCAGCGGTGGGATATGCTCTCTGCACCCCCCAAGAAGACCCTCACCATGGCTGGGTATGGTATCTACAAAAGGGACGCCCTACGGGTCATGTTGGAGAGTCGGGGAGGAACCCCAGGCTCCAAAAGCAAGGACACTTTGATTGAGGAGCTGCAGATATTAGACCAGGTGGGCGCGTCGACCGTGGCGCCCCCCGTCCCCGTCCCTGTCCCCGCAGTGGTCTCTGAAAGTTCCTTCGACCGAAAAGGTACGGCAGCGGGTCGCCCTCTTCGGAGCTGCCCCATCGGAGGCTGCCATCCACAACGCGATACAGGAGATCCGACAGGAAGAGGAGCAGGACAAGGGGCGCGAACACGAATTACGGCTGGCTGAGATGCAGAGCCACCGAGTCATCAGCCCCCACCCGGATCGATCAACCGCCAGGAAAGTGCCCTTTCAAGCGTTCAAGACCTTCAGCGAGACAGAGGATGAGATAGAAGGCTTCCTCCAGGACTTCGAACGGTGTGCCAGGTCCACGAGGTACACCGCGCTGACTGGGTCGGGATTCTGGCTTGCTTGCAATTGACCAGATCGAGCAGCGGAGGCCTATCGGACCGTACCGGACGAGGAGGCCACCAACTATGACTATGTCAAACAAGCGTTGTTGAGCCGGTTTGCTGTGACCCCCGGAAGCCAGCCGGATGAAATTCAGGAACTCTCGCCGGCCCAATGGCGCTATCCATTCGAGTGGGCACACCGGCTGCAACGGGACCTGCGGACTTGGTTCCTGGGCAGTAAGCGCAGACGGTGGAGACGTTACCCTTGCTGCTGGAACAGTTTTTTGAGCACACACCCCACTGGCAGTACGTGAGTGGGTGCGGGACAAAAAGCCTCAGACCGTGCAGCAAGCAGCTGCCTGGGCAGATGAGTACACACGACAGAGGAAGGTCGCTGGGGGTGAGCGATCTCTGCCTTCACGACCTGCTCTCCCCACTCCTCCCCTTCCAGAGCCGGTGGTCGCCAGCACGACCAACGAGCCGGCCCATTGCGGCGGCCAACATCCGCTGCTACGGATGCAACCAGGAGGGGCACTACCGTCAGTACTGTCCCGACCGGCCATGCCTCGACCCCCTGCCAGAGCATCGCCCGCCGCACATTGCTGACAACGAAGCTCCGTGGCTGGATTCCCAGGAAGAATGGGAACAGTTACACGAGGCTGACCCGGTGCAAGCTGCCTCGGCCGACAATCGCCACCATCACCGGCAGGCCGTGTGGATCAACGGGCGAGCCGCTGAGGGGCTCCGGGGCTACCATCACTCTAGTACGACCCCATCTGATCCAGCGGAACGACCAGTTGAATCACACCGTCGCGGTCCGGGTGGCCGGGGGGAAAGTACTCCAGCTCGAGATGGCACGCGTTCATTTAGATTGGGGTTCCGGGGAGGGAGTCGTGAGGGTGGGTTTATTGGACCGATTGCCGGCCGAAATTCTCCTCGGCAACGACCTGGGATGGTTGGTCTCCACCTACACCACCGACGCAGCCGCTCCGGTGACCACCCGGCAACAAAGTCAACACCACAGCCACGGCACTCCGATTGGGACCCAGGTGAGATCCCAACCAAAAACCCCCTGACCCCCCCAGACCCCGACGAATCCCGACTCCACCCGCCCAACCGGACCTTTCCCTCCCGTGGAGCTCCCCGAGACGCTCCGACACCAGACCCAGACCGATCTCACAGCTAGAGCGCTACCGGGACCGGCCGGCCAGGGCCTGGGAGACGTAGAGACCGATAGCATAGAGTGGGAGGATGGGCTCTTATACAGGTACACCGCGAGGGAGGGGACCAAAAAACAGCAGGTCCCGCACAAGCAGATGATAGTACCCCAGGGCCCTAGACAGGAACTTTTAAGACTGGCCCACGACATCCCCTCGCGGTCATCTGGGGCAAAAGAAGACTCGACACCGGTTGGCTCGCGCATTTCTTTTGGCCCCGCCTCAGTGAGGATACCTGCGAGTACTGTCGCACCGGTCCGGTCTGCCAGAAAGTAGGGAAGACCGGAGATCACCCAAAGGCCCCACTGCACCCCATGCCCATCATACAGGAACCCTTTAGCCGGGTGGCAGTCGACATAATCGGCCCCTTGCCCCGTCCCAGTGCCACCGGTAAGAAATACATTCTCACCGTGGTGGACTATGCCACCCGGTACCCCGAGGCTGTGGCCTTGGCCAACATCCGGGCAGACACCGTAGCCGACGCCCTCTTACGTGTGTTTACGAGGGTGGGTTCCCTCGGGAGATCCTGTCCGACCAGGGTACCCAGTTCACTGCTGAGCTAACCCAGCAGCTCTGGCGTCTCTGTGGTGTCAAGGTGCTTCACAGCGCCCCATATCACCCCCAGATGAACGGGCTGTGCGAGCGGTTTAATGGGACCCTGAAGCAGCTCATCCGAGCCTTCGCGCACGAGGGAAAGGATTGGGAGAAATATTTGCCCCATTTATTATTCACCTATCGGGAGGTTCCTCAAGAATCCACCAGATATTCCCCCTTCGAATTACTGTATGGGCGCCAGGTGAGGGGGCCCCTAGATTTAGTTAGGGCTCAGTGGGAGGGGGAACTGGAGGAAGGTGGGGTCCCTGTGCTGAGTTACGTCTTGCAGCTCCGGGAGCACTTGGCGGAACTCGCGGGGTTCATTCAAGGGAACATGGAAACGGCCCAGGCTCAGCAGAAAACATGGTACGACCGCTCTGCTTGCAGTCCCTCGTTCCTAGTGGGGCAGAAGGTTCTGGTGTTGAAACCACAGCGGCAGAACAAGCTGCAGGCAGCCTGGCAAGGCCCCTACAGGGTGGTAACCCAACTGGGGGATACCACCTATGTAGTTGTCAGCTGCGCAGACACCAGAATCCAGCGAACATTCCACGTCAATATGCTGAAGGCCTACCATGAGCGCCCAGAGACGGTGGACGCTATCTGTGCGCCAGCCACCGAGGAGACAGAACCGTTCCCCTTAATAGAACTCCCCGGGATAGCCAAGCAGCCTTCAGGGGTAGATCAGGTACAGCTGGGGGAGGAGTTGGGGCCTGATAAGCAGGCGAGGCAGTTACTCCACGACCACCAGGAGATTTTCTTGGCCCTTCCCGGGTACACCAGCCAGGCCATCCATCAGGTAGAAACCCCCGGTCAGAGACCCCTCCGGCAACCGGCGTACCGACTCCTGGAGGCTGTCCGCGAACCCATGCGGGCTGAGATCCGGGAGATGCTGGAGCTGGGGGTCATCGAACCTTCGGCCAGTCCATGGGCGTCACCTGTAGTCTTGGTCCCCAAGAAAGACGGTACCACCAGGTTCTGGGTCGACTATCGGCGGTTGAATGACTGTACCATTACAGACGCTTACCCCATGCCCCGAGTCGACGAGCTACTAGATCAGATCTCCCGGGGTCATTTTCTGACCACGGTCGATCTGTGCAAGGGGTACTGGCAGATTCCCCTTGCCGAGGAGGCAACCCCGAAGTCGGCTTTCATCACCCCGTTCGGCCTGTACCAATTTCGAGTCATGCCGTTCGGGATGAAGAACGCCCCTGCTACCTTTCAGCGGTTAATCGATCGCCTCCTCGATGGCTTCCAGGGATTCGCTTGCGCATACCTGGATGACATAGCCATCTATAGCCAGACCTGGGAGGAACACCTTCACCACGTAGGGGTAGTTTTAAACCGGATTAGGGATGCCAATCTGACCCTTAAGCCGGAGAAATGCAAGGTGGGGATGGCCGAAGTGCAGTACCTGGGCCATCGGGTGGGTTGCGGGATACAACGACCAGAGCCCGCCAAGGTGGAAGCCATACTAGACTGGCCCACCCCTGTGACCAAGACCCAGGTCCTCCCCTTCCTGGGCACCGCGTGGTACTATAGAAAGTTTGTGCCCCATTACAGTGACCTGGCCAAGCCCCTGACTGACTTGACCAAGAAATCCCTGCCCCACCAAGTCCTGTGGTCCCTGGAGTGTGAACAGGCCTTCCAACAACTGAAGGCCGCCCTGACCCAAGCCCTCCTGCTGGCAGCTCCCAACTATAATAAACGTTTTGTCGTTCATACAGACGCCTCGATGTTCGGACTGGGAGCCATGCTAAGTCAAGTGGGGGACGACGGGGGGGATCATCCGGTGGCGTTCGTCAGCTGTAAGCTTTTACCGCAGGAGGTGGGGTATGCTGCGGTGGAAAAGGAGTGCCTGGCCTTGGTCTGGGCCCTACGGAAGTTCCAGCCCTATGTTTACGGGCGGTCCTTCACCGTGATGACCGATCATAACCCGCTGGTGTGGCTCAACCGGGTGGTGGGGGAAAACTGCCGCCTGTTGCGGTGGAGTCTGGCTCTCCAACCGTTCAATTTCACTATTCAATACTGGCCCGGGTCGCAGAATGGAAATGCTGATGGGTTATCGCGGCAATCGGCCCGGGAACCGGGAGACCCGAGAGCACCGACTTCCCCGGTACGACCCGTTGGGGTCCAACCGGGTCCGTCGGACTTGGGGACGGGGGAGGAGTGTCACGGAATGACCCAGGAGGCTCGGCAGACAAGCCCAGGACTCTCAGCCAACCCCAGGATGCTTTAATGACGTTGGGGTTACTATGGACCCTTAGGTGCCGTTGCACCGTAGGAACACCTTGATTTCTTTATTAGATGTGGTTGTTATTGTGTGATGTAATAAAAGTGTCCCCTGTATGTATAACTGTGTAAAGTATGTAAGACACCCATTGTATGTTTTGCCCGTCACCATTTGCCATCGCCTCGTGGTTCCGGTCGGAGTGGCCAAATCGTAAAATGGCCGATTCGGAACATCCGGTTACGAATCGGCACCACCCCGATTCAGGAAAAACCAATACGAATCGGGACCAAGGCACTCCACCTCGAGAAAGGGCCAATGAGATCATGGGGGGCGGGCAGGGATCCCATTGTTCTGATTCTGTATGTTTGTTGATAAATATATGTTTTTTTCCCAGTAAAAGTTAGTTCAACTTGTACATGCAGCTTCGCCTGGTGTCTTTCTTGAGCCTTCCCTGCATGAGATTCCCCGCAGTCTCTTGCACATCCATTGCCCAGGTACTGATCCCTATACCCTGTGGCTAAGCCGCGCATCGACCCATCGAACCACCGTATCCACGAACTCCACTTCCCCGAATCGGAGCCGTGGTGCATCGACTGTGCACCGGCCCAACAGACTGCCGGATCCGCTGTAACTCCGCTTCCTCGAATCGGAGCAGCGGCGCTTCGTTCGTGCATCGACCGCTCGAAACGCTGCACAACTGAACGTTCCCTCCAGCGAAGCTAACCCAGCAGACGGTCCCATCCCTCCCCAAGGTCAGTAGATCAGCCGCTCGAGACGCCGAGTGCCGTGACGCTCAGTAGTCGGGCTGATCTCTTGCAGGGGGCCCTCCCTGTATCCCGCCAACCCTTCCCCAGGGTCATTCCAGGCCGCTCGAGACGCCGAGTGCCGTGCTACTCGGTAGTCGGGTCGGCGGTGAGCGCACCAGAAGGGGCAGATAGGAGCACACCCGCAGGTGGACAACACCCATTCCGTCACAGTATTGTTCGTGATCTACTTGAAAGCAAGTAAATGAGTAAAATAATTTTGATAATAATAGAAAAAATGTAAATAAAATAAATATAATAATTATAAAAACTTAAAGGAATAATAACTTCTTATTTTTAACTGGAAATCCTATCTTAAAAAATGACAGACCTCAAAGTCCGAATTCAACCCATTGGGGACTAGAGTATCGATGGTAGATCCACCACATCTCAATCTTAACGAGTTTTTCACTCATGTCTACTCCCCTCCAATCCCGTCTCACCTTTTTCTATACCTGTGAACTTCATATTCCTTGGATTACACCCATGCTGATCCTTAAAATGAGATGAGACGCTATGTTTGTCATAGCCCCTAACTATATTGCAAAGATGTTCATTAATCCTGATGTAAAGTGACCGGGATGTTTGTCCCACATATTTTTTCCCACATGGGCATTGTAACAAATAAATAACATTCTTAGTGTGGCATGTTATTAAATCCTTTATTTTATAATTGGGTCCCCCTAGTTCCTGCATCAAACGTCCTTATTATTCTTTTTGTATTTCCAGTTTTTCGACATGAGATGCACTGGCCACAACCATAGAACCCCTAAGTCAGGCCAAAAGGGTGTTGTGATGTACATCTATCTTTGATGTGATTTCTAACCAGGTTGTTACTTAGATTCTTTCCCCCTCTGAATATTATTTGCGGTTTCCCCAGTAAAATACCATTGAGAATATAGTCATTGGTTAAGATTGGCCAATATTGCTCTATGGATCTCTTTATGATTTTATTACCTATATTAAAATCCATAATAAATGGGACACTCTCAGGTTCTTCTGTCTTGGCCTATATTGTAGTAGTGTATCCCTATTTATTCCCAGAATCTCCTGCTTCATCTTGTTCAAAAATTGTTGGTCGTATCCTTTTTCCTTAAAATCATCCAATAATTTATTGGCTTGAACCAAATATTGTTCTTTTCGGTGCAATTCCTGCGTATTTTTAGAAGCGGTCCTTTTGGGACAGCTCTAAGCCACGGAGGGTAATGGCCACTACTGGTATGAATGTATCCATTAACCTGGACAGGTTTGAAAAATTGTTTTAGTCTTGACCTTACCGTCCTCAATAAATATACTGAGATCGAGAAAGTCCACATGGGTGTTACTTACATTAGAATCTAGTTTTATTCCTAGTTCATTATGATTTAGGTGTTCCAAAAACTGGTTTAGCTCCTCCCGATCACCAAACAATTAGTTACTATGTCAATTAGTATGTCATCTATATTATGTCATAGTATGACATAGTATTCTTGACATAATTGATTATATTATTCATTATAAACTGAATATGTTGTCTAATAGCTTTCTCTATTACAGATAAATTGTCTCCCAACCAGACAATTATGTCTGTTGTTATGCTATAGGGCAATGTGATCTATGATATATGTATATCCTTTTCTGTTGCCGAGTGCGGACTGCGCATGCGTAAATGGAAGCATGATAGAAGAATTCCGATTGCCTCGGAAAAACGGAGGAGGAAATACGTCATCAACCATCGCCCGCGAACGATTGAACCGCAGACTGGCGAGTGACACGCACGCGGAAGTTGCAGCTCCGATTGGTCCACTACCATCATAAATAAGGACATCACACAATGAAGGCTATCCGACTGAAGCTTGCAGTTCGAGCATGAGAAACGCATTTCGGAATTGGAAGCCTGTATTTGTCTATACTATTTATTTGTAATAAACCCCTTTTTCTACCAAATCTCCTGGATAATTGACTGTGACGGGACGGCCGCCACTATACCGTAGCGCGGTACAAAATTTTAAAAAGGTTGTTTTAGTATGGTATATTAAAGAATTCGTTAGGTTGTGTTTTTAGAAGTTCCCCATGGTTGACCTGTCCCCAGCCCCTGGAAGACGCCCGGTCTGTGAATGCCTCGAGCCACCGCTGACTGTCTCTGCCAAGCCGCCCAAACTTGCCCGCCTTGCCCCGCAGCGTGGAAACCACGCAGAAGTGCGCTTCTTGGCCAGTGGGCTCCTAAAAATAGGTGCTTACGGGGGTGCGAATTATAGAATGAAACACCCCGAGAAACCCGAACGCCGACCAGGGATCCCTCGCTGGGACCGCGGCCGGCAACCAGTGACTCTTGCCCGGGTACAGCCGCAGGACTTTCCCCCTTCGCAGCTCGGGCTCCGTAGATCCGATCCGGGCGCTTTTTGGACTGAACCAGCCCCCGGACCCGAGCTACCAGGCTGTACCCCCAGCATGCTGCCGCTCCCAGGGGATCACCCCCAAATCCCTGGTAAAACCCCAAACTCGGGCAGAAAGCCACAAGGAGCGCTCACACCACAGGGGGGCCGGGCGCTGGCCAGACAGGGAGAGGCTCTGGGAGGGGGGGACAGACGAGCTGGCGCCGAGACCCGAGATAAGGGCTGTGCACCGCAGGGGTCCCCCCCAGGTTAACCAAGGCAGATTGGGCTATGGCTTGAGGTACAAACAAAGATCACCGCAGGAGGACTGAGGGCAGGCCAGGGGAGAACAATGGTTTCATTCCTCAGAAATACCCCTGTATTCTCCATGTTAAAAATAAACTCATTCCTGTTTGAACCTTTACTCTTGCCTCGGCTAGTAATTGGGGATAACAGGGCTTGGGGAACCGCGACGCTGCTAGGACCATGGAAAGAAACGCTGGACCACCGCCGAATCCCCACCGCCCGCTACCCCTGACTCTACACCCCCAGACCAGCTCGGTGCTGACGGTGGATCTACCCGGGCAGGGTAGTGGGGATCCGCTACATTGGCTGGCAGTGCAGGGATCCGGCTGAGACCAGACAAGCAGAGGGAGATACAGCCGCTGGCTTGACCCCGGTCTCAGCCACCGCGACACGCCGAGCGTCTGGAGTAGACATCATCCAGGGGGAGAATCTGAGACCAGCCCAGCAGGGGGAGATACAGCCGCCGGCTTGACCCCGGTCTCAGACACCCCTGGGTTCGAGAGGTGGAAAGTACCAGCAACGGCGGTGACCCCGTATGGCACAGCGCTACGAAGGGCTGAAGCGCACGGTCCTGTAAGAACTGTCAAAAGCCAGAGGCAAGGCGCCCGGAGGCAAGGCGCCCGGAGGCAAGGCGAAAGCGGTCATCATCGGAGAACTGATGGAGGACGACCGCAACAGCGTGGCTCCCTCTGAGGGCTCCGAGACCTCGGAATGGAGGCGAGAGGTGCAGTGGCGGCTGGCCCTATACGGAACGGACCCCTCCGCCAACATCATTGGGAGGGTCCTGGCCGACACAGACAAGCTCCGCCAGGCAGAGATGCAGCAAAGGTCCGGGGGGTCGCTGTCCCCCCAAGGCAGTACCGGACCCCCCCAAACAGAAAATACTGTTCGCAGCATTCAAACTCTTCCCAGAGGGGAGCGAAGACATCGACGGGTTCCTGCAGGATTTCGAGAGGCAATGTGCCCTGCAGGGGGTGGCGGTCCAAGACTGGGTACCCATCCTGGCGAGCAAATTGACCGGCAGGGCGGCTGAAGCCTATCGGGCGGTGGCAGACGAAGACTGTATGGTGTACGAGCAGGTCAAGGAACATCTGCTGGCCTGCTATGCACTCACCCCGGAGGCGTATCGAGTTCGATTTCGAGCCTTAAGAAGGGACACTCAGGACTCGTATGCGGAGTGGGGACACAGGATGCACCAGGCGCTCCGCAGCTGGATACAGGGGTGCCAAGCTACCCAACCGGACCAGATCGTTCAGCTGCTATTACTGGAGCAGTTCTACAACTACTCTCCTCCAGAGGTCCGAGACTGGGTGCGAGACCGGCGCCCCCTCACCCTGTCTGAAGCCACCCGCCTTGCCGACAAGTACCAGGATGCCAGGCGAGTAGCTCCTCCGGCCATCCAAGCCCCATCTCCCCGCTTCCATCCAGCGCCACAGTTACGCCCTGCTCCCCTCGAACGAGCACCCAGGCCACCAGCACCCTCCACCCCGGCTCCTCAGGTAAGACCCCGGTGCTATGGGAGTAACCAGGTCGGACACATGAGAGACCGTTGTCCCCTGAACAACCAGCGTCCGGCACCGTCCCGGGCAGCGCACCCACCGAGCCGAGCTACGGCATACTGCTGCCATCAGGAACCGGAACCCACAGCCACCCTCAGAAGACTGGGGCATCCTGCATGAGGCCAACCCCGTGCAAGCCGCCGCGCAGGACAACCGTCAACACCATCGCCAACAAGTTCAGGTGAATGGACAACTTGCCAGTGGGCTGCGAGACACCGGTGCAACCCTTACCCTGGCACAGCCCCATCTTATCTCCGCGGCTGCTTCAACCGGGCATTCGGTGGCCGTCAGAGTCACTGGCGGCCACGTGTATCGAATCCCTACGGCCCGCGTCCATCTAGATTGGGGCACAAATGCCCGAGACGTGGAGGTCGGGGTCATGAAGAATCTACCGTCCGCGGTCTTACTTAGCAACGACCTGGGATTGCTGACCTCTACCTTTGAGGACCCTCATCCTGGCGGGGTATGCCCCGTTACCACCCGCAATCAAGCACGGAAGGCTCCACCCACCGACTCCGAGGGGACCACGGTAAGCCAGACAAGACCAACAACCCCACTTGGCCCTGACAACGCCCCTGCCCTGACCTGGGATTCCCCGATGGACTTTGCCCAAGCCACCCGGGACGATATTACCCTTGCCCCATACCGACAACAAGCAGGGAGGGACCCGGGAGGGCTAGGGGAGGTGAGATTTGCCTGGGACCAAGGGAAGCTGTACAGCACATTGGGGGGGACGAGCCGGGGAATAGACTGAGTACCCCACAGGCAGCTGGTAGTGCCGGCGAAATATCGGCGCAATCTGTTAAGGATCGCACATGATATTCCCCTTGCGAGCCATCTCGGGCACCGGTGGACATTGCACCGTCTGACCCAGAGCTCCTTTTGGCCCGGATTATCAGGGGAAGTTAGGGACTACTGTCGGACATGTGGGGTATGCCAACGAGTAGGGAAGCGGGGGGACGCCAAGAAAGCTCCCTTGAGACCCTTGAGACCATTGCCCATAGTGGGAGAACCTTTTAGAAGGGTGGCGGTGGATCTGGTAGGACCCTTGGCAGTGCCTAGCCCTACGGGCAAGAAGTATATCTTGACCATAGTGGACTACGCCACCAGGTACCCCGAAGCCGTGGCCCTCCGGGATATCCACGCAGAGACCGTTGCCGGAGCTCTGCTGCAGATCTTTTCCAGGGTTTGATTTCCCCAGGAAATCCTGTCTGACCAGGGCACACAATTTACGGCCGAGGTGACCCAGCAGCTCTGGAGGCTGTGCGGGATTAAACCCCTGTACAGCTCCCCTTACCACCTGCAGATCAACGGGCTCTGCGAGCGGTTCAACGGGACCCTCAAGCAGCTTCTCCGCACCTTTACCATGTCCCATAATAACTGGGAACGCCATCTGCCCCACCTTCTGTTCGTGTACCGGGAGGTACCCCAGGAAGCCACAGGCTTCTCTCCCTTTGAGCTACTGTACGGCCGGAGAGTCCGCGGCCCCTTGGACTTGCTCCGGGAGCACTGGGAAGGTGCTCTGGCCGAGGAGGGGACCTCGGCCATAGATTATGTGCTTGAGTTTAGGGACCAGTGTCACGTCTCAGCCTTGCCCCCTGCTGGTGGTAGCAGGGATTCCTGTTTGTTTTTGTTTTCAGGCTGCAGGCCATCTGTTGGGCTTATTGGTCTGCGGTCACATGACCTGTTCTGCCCTATATGTAGGACCAGGATTCCCCTTGATCCTTGGACCAGGATAGTCTTTCTTGCCTAGTCCCTGTGTGCTGGTTAACTTTGATATTCTGTGTATGACCTCTGGCTCATGTGTTTAGGATCTCTCTCTCTTGTCTGACCCCTCAAGTTATGATATTCTGTGTATGACCTTTGGCTCTTGTATTTGGATCTCTCTTCTGTCTGTCCCCTGTACTGTACCGTGCTTATTTATCCGTGTATACCTGCATTCATTGTATGTCTGGTTTATGTTTTATTCACCTTGCAGACCTAGCCTAGTTAGTATTTCGAGACACCTTTCAAGGATCTCAGTCAGGGCTTAGGGATCTTTCTAGTTTCTGTAAATATCTTGGTTTGTTCCCTGGAATCTGTATACCTGCATTCATTGTATGTCTGGTTTATGTTTTATACACCTTGCAGACCTAGCCTAGTTAGTATTTCGAGACCACCTTTCAAGGATCTCAGTCAGGGCTTCGGGATCTTTCTAAAATATCCTGGTTTGTTCCCTGGAATCTGTATACCTGCCCTTAAGGCTTCAATCTCTGCAGATTGGGGGCTCCCCATCACCCTATAGGGGGCTCACCGTTACATTATCCTGGTCCCATAATAGAAGCTGGCAGGTATGTCTCATATGTATGAAGCTGTATTGAACTGGGTGCTTGCTATGCTGACAGAGCTGCAGAGGTTAATGGAGGCTCTGAGCCTATCACCTGCTGCAGCTAACCACCCTGCACTATTTGCAAACCCATGTCTGAGAAGGAAAGACGCAGGTTGTATGGTCTCTGTTTTTATTGTGCAGATCCAAATCACACTATTGAACATTGTGTATTAAAACCTGTTAAGCAATGGCAGGGGAACCATGTATCCAGGTATCGCTATGGAGGTACTGGGTGTTCCTCCATAGGCATCCAGACTGGCAGAATAGCCACCTCAAATCTGTTGAATCATGGGATCACTATGCCCTCGTCTCACAGTGAGGTTGCAGTGTCTCCGGTTGGGAATGCTATGCCAGCCATGTGTTGTATCCTCTGGCACGCTGCCAGCCATGTCTGTATCCACTGGCACGCTGCCAGCCATGTCTGTATCCACTGGCACGCTGCCAGCCACGTCTGTATCCACTGGCACGCTACCAGCCACGTCTGTATCCACTGGCACGCTGCCAGCCATGTCTATATCCACTGGAACACTGCCAGCCATGTCTGTATCCACTGGCACGCTGCCAGCCATGCCTGTTCTCACTGGTAATGAAAAGCCAGCCATGCCTGTTCCCACTGGCAATGAAATGCCAGCCATGTCTGTATCTACTGGCACGAAGCCAGCCATGTCTGCTTCCCCTGGCAATGAAAAGCCAGCCATGTCTGTATCTACTGGCACGAATCCAGCCATGTCTGCTTCCCCTGGCACGATGCCAGCCAT
Organism: Leptobrachium leishanense; assembly: GCA_009667805.1. NCBI lineage: Eukaryota > Metazoa > Chordata > Amphibia > Anura > Megophryidae > Leptobrachium > Leptobrachium leishanense. The sequence goes on along the minus strand of CM019066.1, from coordinate 62,068,726 downwards.
GTCTGTATCCACTGGCACAATGCCAGCCATGTCTGTATCCACTGGCACGATGCCAGCCATGTCTGTATCCACTGGCACGCTGCCAGCCATGTCTGTATCCACTGGCACGCTGCCAGCCATGTCTGTATCCACTGGCACGCTGCCAGCCATGTCTGTATCCACTGGCACGCTGCCAGCCACGTCTGTATCCACTGGCACGCTGCCAGCCATGTCTATATCCACTGGAACACTGCCAGCCATGTCTGTATCCACTGGCACGCTGCCAGCCATGCCTGTTCTCACTGGTAATGAAAAGCCAGCCATGCCTGTTCCCACTGGCAATGAAATGCCAGCCATGTCTGTATCTACTGGCATGAAGCCAGCCATGTCTGCTTCCCCTGGCAATGAAAAGCCAGCCATGTCTGTATCCACTGGCAATGAAATGCCAGCCATGTCTGTATCTACTGGCATGAAGCCAGCCATGTCTGCTTCCCCTGGCAATGAAAAGCCAGCCATGTCTGTATCCACTAGCACGATGCCAGCCATGTCTGTATCCACTGGCACGATGCCAGCCATGTCTGTTCTCACTGGTAATGAAAAGCCAGCCATGCCTGTTCCCACTGGCAATGAAATGCCAGCCATGTCTGTATCTACTGGCACGAAGCCAGCCATGTCTGCTTCCCCTGGCACGATGCCAGCCATGTCTGTATCCACTGGCACGATGCCAGCCATGTCTGTATCCACTGGCACGATGCCAGCCATGTCTGTATCCACTGGCACGAAGCCAGCCATGTCTGCTTCCCCTGGCACGAAGCCAGCCATGTCTGCTTCCCCTGGCACGAAGCCAGCCATGTCTGTTCCCACTGGCAATGAAAAGCCAGCCATGTCTGTATCTACTGGCACGAAGCCAGCCATGTCCGCTTCCCCTGGCACAAAGCCAGCCATGTCTGTATCTACTGGCACGAAGCCAGCCATGTCTGTATCTACTGGCACGAAGCCAGCCATGTCTGCTTCCCCTGGCACAAAGCCAGCCATGTCTGCGTCGCCTGGCACGAAGCCAGCCATGTCTGTTCCCACTAGCAATGAAAAGCCAGCCATGTCTGTTCCCACTGGCAATGAAAAGCCAGCCATGTCTGTTCCCACTGGCAATGAAAAGCCAGCCATGTCTGTATCTACTGGCACGAAGCCAGCCATGTCTGTATCTACTGGCACGAAGCCAGCCATGTCTGTATCTACTGGCACGAAGCCAGCCATGTCTGTATCTACTGGCACGAAGCCAGCCATGTCTGTATCTACTGGCACGAAGACAGCCATGTCTGCTTCCCCTGGCACGAAGCCAGCCATGTCTGCTTCCCCTGGCACGAAGCCAGCCATGTCTGCTTCCCCTGGCACGAAGCCAGCCATGTCTGCTTCCCCTGGCACGAAGCCAGCCATGTCTGTTTCCCCTGGCACGAAGCCAACCATGTCGGGTACTGACAATATGTCATTCGTGATGCCTGAGGCTGGCACCTTGCCAGTGGTGTCCGGGACAAGCTGTATGTCAGCAATGACAGCTGTGCCCATGTTAGGCGAGACAGCTGCACCCAGGTTAGACGAGACAGCTGTGACCACGTTTTGTTATGAGGCCGATGTGCCTGGATTGGCACATGAGACCACTGTGCCCTTGCCCCACAGTGAGTCCAGTGTTGTCCCCACCATTGTCAAGCCTTGTGAGGTGGTCACAAAGTCTACGTCTTGCTCAAAGAGAAGACAGGAAAAGGTGATCAACCCTAGCCAATCTGGTTCTGAAACTTCCACACTCTGTTCTGGTTCCAGTGATACTACACCCTCTAAGTCCGAGGTTGCCTTACTCCGCACAGTAATCAGGGAAATCCGGCAAGCTGGTGGTTTAAAGGGTACTATGTCCCCAAATCACATTGTGTTCCCAAGGGATATATACGGACGCCCTCTGGCTCTTTGATGCGTGAGACGCACTGGGTAGTGCTCCAGAGACACCCTGGCATTCTGCAAGGGCTGTTGGAAGAGTCTGATTCAGATGATCCACAATATACTCCTCCTGGGGAGAGGTGTAAGACTGTTGTGGCGCCAACTGTACCATGTCCTGGTGATGTCCATATCCCGAGAGTTTACCAGTCATGCACACACCCTGTACTGTATCGGTCGGGGCCATGTCTAATGGCAAGGTCATTGTCTCTGGGGCAGACAGTAAGTCCACTGTGTCTAGTGGTTCCACTGTGAGATGTAATATACAATCTCAGGGCAAGACTACTGTCACTGGATCTGGCAGTACCTCTATTGCCTCTATGTTCTATGGTGTGGACAGAACTCCTAGATCACTGCCCAGGAGACGCAAGAAGGTGACTAACCGTAACCAACCTGGGACTGATGATTCACTCCGTTCAAGGTCCAAGGTACTCATGCCGGCGGACCCTCGGTACGAGACTCTAGCCCGGTTGCTGAGGGTTGTGTACGGGCCTCTAATGGTGCAGTGATCTGCAGAGAGGACCTGGAGGTTTATGAAAGAGCTTTGCTTGCTCAGGCACATACTGACTACTCGGAGTCTGAGTGGGATTCCAATGGGTACTGGTGACTGTTGGTCTTATCCGTTTTCATGCCGTCCATGTTTTCTTTTTGGGTGCCCAGGAGGTCACCCGTAAGGGAGGGGGTTATGTCACGTCTCAGCCTTGCCCCCCTGCTTGGTGGTAGCAGGGATTCCTGTTTGTTTTTGTTTTCAGGCTGCAGGCCATCTGTTGGGCTTATTGGTCTGCAGTCACATGACCTGTTCTGCCCTATATGTAGGACCAGGATTCCCCTTGATCCTTGGACCAGGATAGTCTTTCTTGCCTAGTCCCTGTGTGCTGGTTAACTTTGATATTCTGTGTATGACCTCTGGCTCATGTGTTTAGGATCTCTCTCTTGTCTGACCCCTCAAGTTATGATATTCCGTGTATGACCTTTGGCTCTTGTATTTGGATCTCTCTTCTGTCTGTCCCCTGTACTGTACCGTGCTTATTTATCCGTGTATACCTGCATTCATTGTATGTCTAGTTTATGTTTTATACACCTTGCAGACCTAGCCTAGTTAGTATTTCGAGACCACCTTTCAAGGATCTCAGTCAGGGCTTCGGGATCTTTCTAAAATATCCTGGTTTGTTCCCTGGAATCTGTATACCTGCCCTTAAGGCTTCAATCTCCGCAGATTGGGGGCTCCCCATCACCCTATAGGGGGCTCACCGTTACAACCAGCTGCAGGAATTGACTGCCCTGGTACGGGACAATCTCCAAGCGGCCCAAACCAAGCAGAAGAGGTGGTATGACCGGTCGGCTAGGGACCGCACCTTCCAGATAGCACTCCGATCGGTCAAACAAAATAAGTTGCAGGCAGCCTGGGAAGGACCCTACAAAATCATAGAAAAGATCTGCGATACCACCTTCACCGCAGCTAGATGTTCAGATGAAAGGATACACAGAACCTTTCATGTGAACATGCTAAAACCGTTTTTCGAAAGGGAAGAGGCAGTAGCCGCCATCTGCGCGCCGGACGCGGGGGATCTGGAGGATCTCCCCCTGCCGGTACTGCCCGGGGATCCAAGCGCCCAGGGGATAGCCGATGTCCGGCTAGGCGAGGGGCTCACCCCCCGCTACAAGGAACAGGCTCAGCAGGTGCTACAGGAGCACCGAGACCTGTTCTCATCCCGTCCCGGCTACACCTCCGTAGCCCTGCAACGGGTCGATACCCAGAGTCAAGCCCCTTTGCGGCAGATGGCGTACCGAATCCCTGATGCAGAAAGAGATCCGTGAGATGTTGGACCTAGGGATAATAGAACCCTCAGAGCCCCTGGGCCTCCCCGGTGGTTCTAGTACCCAAGAAGGATGGCACTACCAGGTTCTGTGTGGACTATAGGAGATTAAATGACCACACTGTCACTGACGCCTACCCCATGCCCCGAGTCGACAAACTCCTAGACCGGATTGCCCAGGGAAGCTTTCTCACCACCATTGACCTATGTAAGGGGTACTGGCAGATTCCCCTTGCCGAGGAAGGTGTGCCGAAATTGGCATTCATCACTCCATTTGGCTTATACCAATTTCGGGTTATGCCATTCGGGATGAAGAATGCCCTGGCCACTTTCCAACGCATGGTGGATCGGCTGCTAAAGGGGATGCAAGACTTTACCAGCGCCTACCTAGATGACATAGCCATCTTCAACACCTGGGAGGAACACTTACAACACTTACGGGCCGTACTGGACCGCCTTGGCACCGCCGGTCTGATCATCAAACCAGACAAGTGCCACGTCGGCATGTCCGAGGTCCAGTACCTGGGCCACCGGGTGGGCTTGCGGAAGGCAGCGCCCAGAACCCGCCAAGGTTGAGGCTGTTGCCCAGTGGCCCACTCCCCGCACAAAGACCCAGGTGTTGGCTTTTCTAGGTACGGCAGGATACTATCGCCGCTTTGTCCCCAACTACAGCGCCTGTCACGGATGGCTCTGTTCTGGGGCGCCTGGCAGCAGCTTCCTCGCTGCTCGCTGGCCAGGCGCCGAATAATACGCCACCGGGTGCGCTCACGTGGGATGCCGGGGGGCGGAGCCTGGCGTTGTGACGCGGACCCGCCGGGTTTAAAACCCGGCTTCACTAGTTCACCGGTGCCCTGACGTGGTATCATTTCCCGCAGAGCTCTCGTGTGTCTGGTGTTGTCAGCTACTGACTTTCTGCTTCCAACCAATTTATTGATCCTCTGTATATGAGCCTTGGCTTTGGCAAACGAACCACCCTTGTGTATGACTCTTGGCATTGGCAAACGAACCACCCCTGTGTATGACTCCTGGCATTGGCAAACGAATCACCCCTGTGTATGACTCTTGGCATTGGCAAACGAACCACCCTTGTGTATGACTCTTGGCATTGGCAAACGAACCTCCTTGTATATGATCATTAGCGTTGGCAACTACTCCGTTACGCCTCTGCTCCTAAACAGCCTTGGCTCCTGTGGTAGTCTGTGTGTAACCATATATATACAGCAGACTACCTTTTCTGTTTCTGGAGTCCTAGGGAGAACGAATACTCTATTCTGTACATCTGTCTGGTGTTTACCCTCTTTTGTATATTATCTGGTTAATTATCTGTCTAGTTGTGCCGACCATTCAAGGATCGGAAGGTTAGAGATCGGTCTACGTATAGGGACCACTATTCTGGTATTCAGGGGGATACGTGACATTACGTCAGGGCCAATGGATCCCGCAGACCTCTCTAATCAGTTGGCACGTATCGCCGCCAGACAAGAAGAGCAGGACCATAGGATGGACCAGTTTGCTCTTGCTCTTCAAACCCTGTTAAATCGGTCCAGTGGAGGAACCACAAGCCCTCCGGACCCAGTAGTGCCTATTGTCAGCTCAGCCTCTCCCGAAAGAAATAGGCTTAGTATGAAGGCACCATTGCGTTATGATGGTACACCAAGTTTATGCCGAGGTTTTTTGACCCAACTTGAGATCTTGTTCGAGAATAACCCAGGGTCCTGTATGTCGGATAAAGCTAAAGTGGGATATCTGATCAATCATTTGACAGAGAAAGCTTTATTATGGGCTACACCCTTGTGGGAAAACAAGAAGCCCATCATTTACGACTATGAGGGTTTTACCTCAGAGCTCAAACGTACCTTTGATCCCTCTAGAAGGGCTACTAATGCGGGTAGATCTTTGTTCCACATAAAACAAGGTAATAGGAGGGTCTCTGACTACGCGATAGATTTTAAAAACCCTGACTTCAGAGGTTCTCTGGCCGAACGACGTCCTAACCTTAGCCTTTACGGAAGGTCTGAACGAGGCTTTTATGTTCGAATTAGCTCCTTTGAAATTGCCAGAGACTCTGGATCACCTGATCGATTTTTGTATTGCCATGGATGATCAAATTAGGGAAAGGAGACATCCCAGAGATAGACCTAGAAGGCTCTTGCCTCCCCTACCCCTTCATCCAGAAATACCGGTACACCAGGTGCCCAGGAAAATGTGAAAACAGATATACCAATTTCAGAGCCTATGCAGATAGGAAAAACTGGTATATCGGAAGCAGAGAGAGCTCACAGAAGGGAAAAGGGCTCTGCTTCTATTGTGCAGGGGCAGACCATTTCCGCCTTCAATGTCCTCAGAGACCTAGGGGTGGTAGGGGTGAGAGTGGCAGATCGAACCAAAGACCAGCCAATACCCAGGTTATAGGGTCTCTTTATGCCTCCTTTGTGAATAACGAAAAAAAAAAATCCAGGATTCTGGTACCAATCTCATTAACATGGGACAGGGTTCACCTTAAGACCGAGGCCTTCTTGGATTCTGGGGCCTCAGGTAATTTTATGGACAAACATTTTGCTGCAAAATGCCTCATACCTCTGGTTCTCAAAGAGAGGCCTTTAATGGTAGAAGCCATAGATGGAAACCCTCTGTCCTGTCCTCATATTACCCATGACACTGTTTTTGTCTGTATGGAAACAGGAGTATTGCACCGTGAAAAAATATGTTTCCAGATCATTGAATCCCCTTCATGTCCTGTCGTGCTTGGGTTTCCGTGGTTGGTAGAACACAACCCGGTTATTGATTGGGTCCAAAGAGACATAAAAAACTGGAGCCCTCATTGTCAGTCGAATTGTCTGGGCAAGGTCAACTTAATCGGTAGCCTCAATGTTGCCACAGCCCCTCCTTTATCCACAGAAGTTCCTGACCATTATCTGGATTTAAAGGAGGTCTTCTCTAAGTCCAGGACTGAGGTCCTACCGCCACACCGCCCGTACGACTGTGCTATAAACTTACTCCCCGGTACTATGCCTCCTAGGGGACATGTCTACCCCTTGTCCCAAAAGAAAACAACATTATGGAGGAGTACATAAGGGAGAATCTAGACCGAGGATTCATCAGACGCTCCTCCTCTCCTGCAGGAGCGGGTTTCTTTTTTGTCTCCAAAAAAGAGGGAGATCTGCGGCCTTGCATAGATTATAGAGGCTTGAACAGGATAACTATAAGGAACGCATATCCCATACCTCTCATCACCGAATTATTCGATCGACTAAAGGGGGCCAATGTTTATACGAAACTCGATTTACGCGGAGCCTACAACCTAGTAAGGATTAAGGAGGGCCATGAATGGAAGACGGCTTTTAATACACGAAGTGGACATTACGAGTATCTAGTGATGCCCTTTGGTTTATGCAATGCGCCAGCCATTTTTCAAGACCTCATAAACGATACCTTACGGGAATTCTGCAAGTGTTTGTTATAGTATATCTGGATGATATCCTGATATACTCTCCTGATATTGTAACCCATCATGTTCACGTGAGACAAGTACTGAAAAAACTATTGGAGGCTGGATTGTATTGTAAACTAGAGAAATGTTTATTTGACATAAGAACAGTACATTTCCTTGGCTACATATATAACTCCCGAAGGTTTCCAGATGGATCCTAAGAAACTTACACTCCTAGACTGGCCTCTCCCAAGGGCTGAAAGCCATCCAGAGGTTTCTAGGATTCACTAACTATTATAGGAGGTTCATTAAAGACTTTTCAGTTTTGGTATCTCCCTCACGGCTATGACAGAAAGGGGTGGGTACTCAGAAATGGACACCCCAAGCCAGTCAAGCCTTTGAGGCACTCAAACAAGCGTTTACTACTGCCCCTGTTCTCAGACATCCAGATCCGGCTCTGCCGTTCCAAGTGGAAGTTGACGCCTCCGAAATAGGTCTTGGTGCAGTATTGTCCCAAAGGGAGGCACCCGACAAACCCTTGCATCCATGCGGCTTCTATTCCCGGAAACTCTCCCCGGCAGAGAGAAACTATGACATAGGAAACAGAGAGTTATTAGCGGTCATATCGGCCTTGGCAGAATGGAGATACCTGCTGGAAGGGTCTAAAGACCCCATCATGATAATTACTGATCATAAAAATCTCACATACATTGGAGATGCCAAACGGTTAAATTCCAGACAAGCGAGGTGGTCATTGTTTCTTTCAAGCTTTAATTATGTATTAACCTATAGACCTGGGTCCAGAAACGTTAAAGCAGACGCTTTATCAAGACAGCATGAGTCCTACGAAAATAACATTCAAGATCAGCATCCCATTGTACCCCAAGAAAGGATTATAGCCTCTACCACGATTAACGTCTCGTCTCCCTTGATGAAAAGGCTGCAAACAGTTCAGGGCTCAGCTCCTGAGGGGAAACCCCCCGCGAAACTCTTCGTACCTGAAAGTGAAAGGGAAGAATTACTAAACGTTTATCATGATAATAAAACCTCTGGGCATATGGGGATTACCAAAAACGGTGGCCAGCATCAGTAAGTCTTCTGGTGGCCCACGTTGCGCCGAGATGTAAAAGATTACATAGCCGTGTGCGAGGTATGCACAAGACATAAAAATCCCAAAACAGCACCCATTGGTCTACTCCAGCCTCTGCCGATCCCAGAACGACCATGGTCGCATTTGGCAATAGATTTCATAGTGGAATTACCTGATTCAAGAGGGAATACAGTAATACTTACTATCATAGATCGGTTCTCCAAGATGGGTCACTATGTTCCTTCGTAAACTACCTTCGGCAGCCGAACTGGTGCCTATTTTCATAAACAACGTGGTCCGCATACATGGTATTCCTCTTGGGATCGTCTCCGATAGGGGTACCCAATTTGTCTCCAGATTCTGGAAAGGGTTCTGTAAGAATGTGGGGATAGACTTATCCTTCTCTTCGGCCTATCACCCCCAGACTAACGGAGCAGCAGAACGCGCCAATCAAAACATAGAGAAGTATCTCAGATGTTTTATATCAGAACAACAAGATAACTGGTCAGATCTGCTACCATGGGCAGAGTATGCCTTGAACAGTGCAGTAAGTGAATCCACAGGACATTCCCCTTTTTTCACTGTTTATGGGTTCGATCCTCCCGTGCTCCCTGCTACGTTTCCGGATACCACAATACCTGCTTTAGATGAACATTTGGCGTCCTTGAGGGAGACTTGGGAGAGAGTTAAAAAGGCACTAGAGAAAAGCAGTGTTATCCAGAAAATTAAGGCTGACAGACACAGAAGGCAAGCACCTGTGTATCAGGTTGGGGACAGGGTTTGGCTTTCTTCCCAGAACATCAAGCTCTTAGTGCCCTCCATGAAGTTGGCACCTAGATATATCGGTCCCTATAGGATTCTGCGGCGACTCAACCCAGTCTCCTATGCTTTGGCATTGCCCCCCCATATCAGGATACACAATGTGTTCCACGTGAGCCTTTTGAAACCGTTATTATGTAACCGGTACACCAAGGCCCGTGCTCCACCTCCTCCTGTCTCTGTGGAGGGCGAGGAGGAGTTCGAGGTTAAGGCCATTCTGGATGCCAGGATGTCTAGGGGGTCCTTACAGTACTTGGTCGACTGGGTGGGTTACGGTCCGGAGGATCGTTCTTGGATTCCGGCTGCGGAGGTCCATGCCCCTCGGTTGGTGAAGGCCTTCTATTTGGCTCACCCCCGTGCCCTGGGGGTCGTCCAGTGGCCGCCCATTGAGGGGGGGTTCTGTCACGGATGGCTCTGTTCTGGGGCGCCTGGCAGCAGCTTCCTCGCTGCTCGCTGGCCAGGCGCCGAATAATAACGCCACCGGGTGCGCTCACGTGGGACGCCGGGGGGCGAGCCTGGCGTTGTGACGCGGACCCGCCGGGTTTAAAACCCGGCTTCACTAGTTCACCGGTGCCCTGACGTGGTATCATTTCCCGCAGAGCTCTCGTGTGTCTGGTGTTGTCAGTTACTGACTTTCTGCTTCCAACCAATTTATTGATCCTCTGTGTATATGAGCCTTGGCTTTGGCAAACGAACACCCCTTGTGTATGACTCTTGGCATTGGCAAACGAACCACCCCTGTGTATGACTCCTGGCATTGGCAAACGAATCACCCTTGTGTATGACTCCTGGCATTGGCAAACGAATCACCCCTGTGTATGACTCTTGGCATTGGCAAACGAACCACCCTTGTGTATGACTCTTGGCATTGGCAAACGAACCACCCTTGTGTATGACTCTTGGCATTGGCAAACGAACCTCCTTGTATATGATCATTAGCGTTGGCAACTACTCCGTTACGCCTCTGCTCCTAAACAGCCTTGGCTCCTGTGGTAGTCTGTGTGTAACCATATATATACAGCAGACTACCTTTTCTGTTTCTGGAGTCCTAGGGAGAACGAATACTCTATTCTGTACATCTGTCTGGTGTTTACCCTTTTTTGTATATTGTCTGGTTAATTATCTGTCTAGTTGTGCCGACCATTCAAGGATCGGAAGGTTAGAGATCGGTCTACGTATAGGGACCACTATTCTGGTATTCCGGGGGATACGTGACAGCGCCATTTGCCAAACCCCTGACTGACCTGACCCGCAAGACCTTCCAACAGGTACTGTGGTCCAGAGGTGAAGAAGCCTTCAGCAGCTCAAGCGAGCCCTGGTGGGGCCCCCGTGTTGACTGCTCCTGATTCACTAAACGTTTTGGTTGTCCACACAGACGCATCTATGTTTCGGATTGGGAGCAGTGCTGAGCCAGGTCGGTGAAGACGGGCACGACCACCCGGTTTGCCTACATCAGCCGGAAACTTTTACCCAGGGAGGTAGCTTATGCGGCCATCGAGAAGGAGTGCCTGGCCCTGGTATGGGCCCTGAAGAAATTGCAACCGTATCTGTATGGGCGCTCCTTCACGGTCCTCACGGACCACACCCCCCTGGTATGGCTAAACCGGGTGGCCGGGGACAATGGCAGGCTCTTGCGGTGGAGCCTGGCCCTCCAATTTTACTATCCGGTACCGGCCTGGGAAGCAAAATGGCAATGCGGACCGACTATCCCGCCAGACTGAGCTTGAAACTTAGGGTGGGTGGAGGCCATGGACATCCCCAAGCAGACCCGAAGAGGGTCTCACTGGGTCTGCCATCTGGAAACTTGGGGGAGATGTGTGACGGGACGGCCGCCACTATACCGTAGTGCGGTACAAAATTTTAAAAAGGTTGTTTTAGTATAGCATGGTATATTAAAGAATTCGTTAGGTTGTGTTTTTATAAGTTCCCCATGGTTGACCTGTCCCCGGCCTGTCCCCAGCCCCGGGAAGACGCCCGGTCTGTGAATGCCTCGAGCCGCCGCTGACTGTCTTTGCCAAGCCGCCCAAACTTGCCCGCCTTGCCCCGCAGCATGGAAACCACGCAGAAGTGCGCTTCTTGGCCAGTGGGCTCCTAAAAATAGGTGCTTACGGGGGTGCGAATTATAGAACAAAACACCCCGAGAAACCCGAACGCCGACCAGGGATCCCTCGCTGGGAGCGCGGCCGGCAACCAGTGACTCTTGCCCGGGTACAGCCGCAGGACTTTCCCCCTTCGCAGCTCGGGCTCCGTAGATCCGATCCTGGCGCTTTTTGGACTAAACCAGCCCCCGGACCCGAGCTACCAGGCTGTACCCCCAGCATGCCGCCGCTCCCAGGGGATCACCCCGAAATCCCTGGTAAAACCCCAAACTCAAGCAGAAAGCCACAAGGAGCGCTCAAACCACAGGGGGGCGGGCGCTGGCCAGACAGGGAGAGGCTCTGGGAGGGGGGGACAGACGAGCTGGTGCCGAGACCCGAGATAACGGCTGCGCACCGCAGGGGTCCCCCCCAGGTTAACCAAGGCAGATTGGGCTATGGCTTGAGGTACAAACAAAGATCACCGCAGGAGGACTGAGGGCGGGCCAGGAGAGAACAATGGTTTCATTCCTCATAAATACCCCTGTATTCTCCATGTTAAAAATAAACTCATTCCTGTTTGAACCTTTACTCTTGCCTCGGCTAGTAATTGGGGATAACAGGGCTTGGAACCGCGACGCTGCAAGGACCGTGGAAAGAAACGCTGGACCACCGCCGAATCCCCACCGCCCGCTACCCCTGACTCTACACCCCCAGACCAGCTCGGCGCTGACGGCGAATATACCCGTGCAGGGTAGCAGGGATCCGCTACATTGACCACATCCATTCAGTGGGAATCCTGTGAAAGAGGTGGGACCATCCTTAAGTGGTCCGAAGCCCAAATACTGAGCCACTTATTGGGAGGCTCATAAATTCGTGAGTAGATCGGTATATACTATACATTGCCATCTGTCTCCCATTGGTATTGTGCCATGTGTTGTCCTTCTGTCCTTCAACTGAGGTTCAAAGTGCCAACCATCTGACTACACCAAGCCACATTCTGATTGATGGGAGAAGCCCCCCATAGAGGCTTAAAGGCAAATATCAAGAGCCTATAGGCTCTTTGTGAGTGACCTTCTTCCATTTTTGAGTACATATTGATCTATGTGTATCACAATACTGCGCAATTAGTTGATTTCTCTCTTATAGTGAAAGTTATAGAAAGTTATAGAAGTTATAGAATAGTTATAGAAATTGTGACATCATTTGTGAACGAATCCCTATTAAGATTCATCTCTGCGCTCCCTTATGATTAAGTTTGTATTTTTTCTATTTGAGGGTGAGTGACACACCTGTGGTGAGCTGTATACCCAACAATTGATCACTGTGTAATTAAATATAGCGCCCAACACTTCTAACTCCACAAGGTGTTAACACCCATATCATAATTAGAAAACACATCAGAAGGGTTTTTTGCTTTCTTTTCGAATAACAATAGACCTAACAATATGTGACCTGGTCTTTTATCAACTTCGCTACACATGTGGCTATTTTATTCACTTTATTTATTGTGTTGGCTGATAATCCCACCATCTAGACATACCAGCGCTGCATAGCTTTGTGGTTAATTAGTGTTCTACTTTATCATATGCTAGCTGCAGGTATGACTATGTTTGCTTTTAGACAGAATGTGGGGTCCAAATTGGAAAATCATTTTTTCTGAGAATGAGGATAATTGTAATCTTGAGAAAATAGAAAATGATATGGTAGACCCGGTACTTATGTTGAGAAAATGTTTAATACAAGAAGTCAATACTAAATTAGAGATTGCCACGTTAGAAAAGTACCCCGCAGAGAAAAATTACCCTGAGGGGCTTGAGATATGATAAAATGCCTACCCATAATCAACATAATACCACCTTCATTGAAGGCTGGTATAAAATGTTAGAAAGCTTTGCAATAACCACTATTGAGTATATAATTGGATTTAGAAAGAGCCAATTACCGAATTTTAAATGAAGAAATTGATGGCTTGATAAATACGATTATAGAGGATACGGAGCCAGAGAAAATGGGCAATATAACCAGTGATCTGGAACACATGGTACAGAAAAAAGAAATTGAAGTTTTTCATTAAAAAGAAAAAATATTTAAGAGATCAAAAAGACTATAAAAATAATAGTTTTCGAATATAAAGATGATAAATAGGAGGATAGGAAACTTGTACCACCAAACAAGCCCCTAAATAGAAGTGGGGACTCTCCCATATTTATGCACACCCCCAAAACTCCTCTATATAGAGGAATATGAAATATAGATCAGAAACATGGAGAACCTTACTATTCCCCGAGGTGGCAACGAGTAGGCAGATCGAAAAATCAGCACACCTATGGGAATAGTTATCAACATAGAGGCCCCCGTTATTCAAATCAAGGGGTGAATGCTGAGGGTTATAAGAATGATACTTTGAGAAAATGTAAGCGGGATACCCATAGGACCTATTCCCCCAGAAGAAGTCATTATGGAAATAATATAAAAGGAAGAAATGACACAGGTAAATACTCAAGAAATTATTGGGGTGGAAGTAATGATGACTACCAGATGAATATTCCAACCAGTAATCGATTTGAGCAATTAGGTGATGCACAGGATTTTCAGAAGGAACTAGACTACCGACCACTGCCGGGTTTAAGAAGAAACGTCCCACTAGAACCAAACATTCAGATCGGCGATCCTTGAAAAGAAGGAACCACGAAGAACAGGAAGGAATAGAAGAGGAGGAAAACGAGTACATCAGAGAGGAGAAACGAGGGAGGAAATAGGTTGAAGATGCATGTTGGGACTAAGTGGAATACCACTCCAGAAAGAAGAAATAGATGTTCTACGGAAGGGCCTCAAGTTCGTTCCAAGTGAGAAACTTGATACATTTCAATTTTATGGGGATTTCCAGAAATTTTAATGAAAAATTTGCCTAAAAAAATTCTTTGCTAAAAACACCCTTAGAAAAGGCAGAGACAGACACTCGATATACCTCCTTGTAGAACGTGTCCACTTTTTACCCCAAACATATGGTATCAGACTCTATGAGAGCGTTTGAGAGTCTGGTACTGTCAGAATTGGATAAGGTACCGAACGAATATAAACATAACAGTTTAACAAGGAAACAGAGAATTGCACTCCAGAATCTAAACAGGAATATTGCAATTATAATAAAACCCACCGATAAAAGGGGGTCGTCATTTTGTCACCAGAAAATTATGATAGGGAAGCCATGCGTATCCTTTTGGATAATACAACGTACCAGAGGATACCCACCAATCCAACAGAACTAGTTAAAGATAAATTGGATTTTTTATTAAATAAAGGTATACTTTCTGGTGCTATATGTGAGAGAGAAAAGAACTTCATCTCAGTAGCTTTTCCAAAAATTCTAGTCTTTTATTGGCTCCCTAAATTGCATAAAAATCCAAAAGACCCATCTGGCCGTCCGATCATTTCTGGGATATACATTATAACTAGTCATCTTTCAAGATATATTGATGTAATACTAAAACCACTAGTGAAGTGTATTCCCTCATATTTAAAAGATAGTATCAGTGCCCTACAGATCCTAGAAGAGTTACGATGGGAAGACAGTTATATAATGGCTACCTGTGACGTCCAATCTTTGTATAGTATAATACCTCATGATAAAGGCTGTGGGGCAGCCAAATACCCAAATAAGAGAAGAGTTAATGGAATTTGTATTGGAAGGTATAGAAATAATACTTCATAATAACTTCTTCAAATATGAGGATCCATTTTTTCTTTAAGTGAGGGGAACATATATGGGAACCAGGTTTGCGCCAAGATATGCCAACCTCTTCATGGCAGATTGGGAGGATCAGTTCCTTGGAGGTGGGCGTACAACACCTGGTCCTCTTTAAAAGATACATAGATGATGTCATCATATGGAATGGGGAAGAACAACTTCTTTTTGATTTAATTATTTGAATTCCATCGACTGGTGAATTAATGAAAAAGAAAGGGATGCGGCGCTTCCCAATGTTATTTACCGATTAGACAGTATTGGCACAGAAACAGCGACTGATGAAAAGTCAGGACCTCGGAAAAAAGGGATAAACAGACATAGCATAATACTGTTTATATGTAAACGAGAAGCTCCAAGAGGTATATACACTCACACTATGGAGAGCCTCATCCGGCTCTGGTTATTTCGCTTATGGGTAGATTCATATAGGCTCACCGATTAGCCACTTCTTTAATTTAAAGCTTTCCAAAAGGGACATAAAAAAGGAGAGAAATAGCAACATAGAGTAGTTCTGCAAGGTATATATTACACTTTAAGGAGATAAACTCAGACCACTCACGTGCTGAAGAGCCGCCATGGCTCAAGTAATGAACTCAAGTGTTGTTTAGATTGGGCACAACTCTCATGAAGGCCACAACGGATCCCCAGTTCAGCATAGATGAAAAACCAGGCGGTATAAAAATAAAAACATTTAATTAAAACAAAAGTAATAACAATAATAGCCGAACGCGTTTCGCCTGGGTCGTTTAGACCTTATGGCTTCCTCAGCGGCAGTGTACAATGAACCCTCTAGTTCCTTTTAAATACAAGTCCTTTTTAATTGTCCATCCAATCCGGAAGATTTCCTAAGGCGGGAAGAACGGTCCGTGGCGTCTCCACGTCGATATCGTTGATTCGGCGTCATCTCCCCACGGCATCGTACTTCCGCCCATAGTTGAAAGACGCAAAAACGAAAGTAACTCCCTCTTCTTTCAGTGCGCCTGCGTCCAGGTCCCAGAACCGAAACCGGAAGCGGCGTGCTTATTTCTATATATCTCCGTAACGGAAGCGAGAGTTCAAAACGTCCGGATGTGTAGTAAAAAATATATTACAATCGGAATCAGAGGAGAACTTCTTAATCCGGAGGAAAGACTCTCCATGACATAAGGGACGATGGTTACATATAAAAGAATAGAAAATAGAAAGGCACGATTTAGACAATATCTCAAACATATATTAAATAAAAAACTGATTGTGATGCCTAACATCATGTTTTTTGACCCAAGTCTCCACATAAGGGGGTACATAAAAGGCATATAAATTGTGAAAAGGCATCCTTCAACGCCATAATCAATTAAAGGAAAAATGAAGGATGAAAATTAAAATAATGGATGATAAGTAAAAAGGCACCTTTTGGACACCATACTTAATTGAACCAGAATTTTATTAACCCTTTCACTGCTGAGGCGTTTCACACCTCTGTGCTGAGGTCATATTTACCGGTTTTGCTCATCATGTTTAAATGCGTTTTGAAGGCTTATTTTAGTATATGACCCAGACATATTATATATCGTTCTTTCCGTCAGACTCGGCAGATTAATAATATGTCATTATTATATGTATACGTCATGACCTGTCTGTATATTATAACAAAAAATGCAATAAAATATGAATTTAATAATTTACAACGTGTAAAGTGTATTTTTTTCACATTTTAACATGCGAGCAATTGCGGTTATATTTTGTATGGGGTGTGCTTGTTAAAAAAATTAGAGATGGGGTCTCGTTACATTTTTTTTTTTTGGGGGAAATTACGCGATTTTTAACAAACCGCATACAAAAATCGTTGGGAACAATATTGCTGCATTAACAAACAAAAAAAAACAAACTTATTTAAAAAAAAAAAAAAAAAATATAAACATTTTTATTATTTAAAATTTTTATTTTTTTAAAAAAACTTTTTTCAGTCGTGTTTGGTATCGTTGGAACGGCCATGCTCTGGCCGATCCAACGGTACCAAACTTTAACCCCTAGCTGCCACGGATCGGGAGATAGGGGGTTCCAATGAACCCCCTATTTCCCGATCCGTGGCAGCTAGGGGTTAACTCCAGGACTGGCGTCATCATGCTATGCACGATGACGCCAGTCCTCAGGGGGAGTTCCCAGAGGCTTGGCCGACATCCAAGATGTCGGCCAGCTCCGGGAAAGGATCACGAACCGGCGCTTTTCAGCGCCGATTCGTGATCCGGCTCCCCAGGGGTTAATGAGAGCCACCGTTTGGAAGGGCAGGCTGTGCCCTTCCAAGCAGTGCCTGTCTTAACCCCCTGCTCCCCGGCGACCCCCCCCTCTCCCTTTCAGGCGCCTCCTCCGCACATGCAGGGCGGCGCCTGAATTAGATGTCATCGCGTCGCCGCGATGACATCTAATGTCCCCGCCGGGCTCCCGAGTGCTGGGCTGACATCCAAGATGTCAGCCCGCACCGGGGGGGGTGCAGGAATCTGGCAGATTGCTGCCTCCTGTGCTCGGACGCGCTGAGCGCGTCTGTAGCACAGGAGAACAACTTGGCTGGACGCGCTGAGCGCGTCCATAGCAGCCAAGTGGTTAAAATAGAGGTAGGGTATTATAGGAAGTGTGTTAGCTCAAAATCTAGGTTAAGTCCCCCCGGCTGTAAAGTACCCAGATTGTGAACCCACTGCATCTCCTCCCTATTAATCTTCTTATGGAAATCCTCCCCCCTCCAATTCCTATAAACCAATTGGATTCCTACAAATGTGGAGCCCAATGCACTACAGCTGTGGGCCTTCTTGAAGTGACTAGGGACAGAGTGATGTTCCATACCTTTTCCAATATTATATATATATATATATATATATATATATATAATGTTCTCTAATCCGTATGGATAGAGAACGTGTGGTATGACCAATGTAATGTAGCCCACACGGGCACATGAACCTGTAGATTACGTTTTTAGACCTACAGGTGATAACACTTCTAATTCTAATCTCCTTTCCATCTCCCTCACGTTTGTGAAAAATAGGTACAAAGGTTCTGGATAAGAGTAGATTTTTACATGCAGGACATGTTCCACATCTATAAAATCCTGGTTGTAAACTGAAATGATTACTTCTCTTAATTGGATCAACATGACTGCGAACTAAATGATTTTTAAGGTTCCTAGCTCCTCTATTAATAACCATCGGGTTAACATCTAAGGATGGGCCAATGTTTTTTTACAATGTTCTTTATTTTACCCGCCTGCGTATTATAGTCAAATATAAAGGTGACTCCTCTATTCTCCTGTTTCTTTTCCCTATATCTAAGGAGTTTTTCCCTCTCTACCTGTTCTATTTCTATTATAGTGGCATCCAAAGTCTCTTCTTCATAGCCCTTTCTAGAAAATCATTCTTCAATTTTATTGCCTGTTCTTTGAACTGGGATAACTCTGTGCAGTTCGTCTCATCCTCTGCAATTGGCCTTTAGGGACAGCTCCAAGCCAGTGTGGTGCATGGCAACTTGATTGATTGAATGAAACTATTGGAGTCGACTGCCTTAAAAAAGGTTTTGGTTTTAAAAAGGCCATTTTCTATATACCTGTATGTTAAGGTCCAAAAATTCGATCGACCTCTTTAAAAGATACATAGATGATGTCCTCATCATATGGAATGGGGAAGAACAACTTCTTTTTGATTTAATTAAGTTAGATTATGAGACCAGTAGATCATTTATAAATTTTTTGGATTTAAATATATGTTGAAGATGGCTGCATTAAAACTCGCACTTTCTTTAAGAAAGTTGACGTAAACAGTTATATCGAACAAACTAGTTGTCATGCCAAATCATGCTAAAGGGGATCCCAAAGGGGCAGTTTCAGCGGTTGAGGAAAAATTGTACAGAAGTAGACCAATATTTAATACAAGCAAAGAGATTGAAAAAGGATTTTATAGAGAAAGGCTGAAGATATACTGAATGCCACAATTGGGGATATTAAAAGGAAAGATAGACAAGATATGCTAACGTATAAAAAAGTGGAAGGAAATTTAGGAGAAACTATACCTGTTATCAGCAATTTTAACTCCCAAACTGGAAGGATTCATAATATCATCAAGAAATGTTGGCCGTTGTTAAAACTAGTGATGAGCCGAACACCCCCGTGATCGGTTCGCATTCAAACTCAAACAATTTCAAAAGTTCGAGTTCGAACGCGAACACGAACACAAACGAACTCAATGCAAGTTAATGAGACCCGTTAAGTTCGATTTTCAGAGTGCCCTCCAAGAGGGCATATATGCAAGATATTTGCCATAAAAGGTGTATGGGGGTCCGGGTAGTGCCCTGGGGGACAGGAAACAAGGACAAAAATTTTAAAAAAAGTTTTTAAAGGAACAGTGAGTTTTCCATGAAATAAAGGTTAAGAATAAAAATGAAAAATTCCTTCAAATATTGTGCCTAGGAGGTCCTCATAACCTGCCCGTGAAGTGGCGGATTTGTAGTATGTATAGAAATATTTAAAAACAAAAAAATGATGTTTCGAATGAGGGTAAATGGTTTTCCTTTAATCTATTCATAAACAACTGCTTGGGGCGGCAGCCTGTGTGAAAAGAGATGTTTTAGGACATGCAGAACAAGTTTAGTGATTTTGTTTGCTAAATTATGGTGAAACTTATGCAGGCTTTGGATGAAATAACAATAGGTGCTTTAAAATTGGGCCTTTAGTGTCGGCAACAGTGCCATCACACCGTAACCCCTCTGTGGTATTGTGGAAGAGTGCAGGGTTGGACCCTGCGGTCAAATATTAAAGTGATATGAATCTGGTATAGGTGTCAGTGCACCCAAATATTTTGCCTTTGGTGGTAGCAAGTGCCTTCACACTGTAACCCCTCAGAGGTATTGTGGAAGAGTGCAGTGGTGGAGGTTTTGGTAATGCAGAAGAGATCCCCGATCTATTCAGTTACATCAGCAGCTATAATAAAACCGGGTCAGCAATGTTTAGGCACTTGTACTGCACTACTGTAAATGGTGAGAATCGGCACACACCAGTAGCAACAGGAAGCGAACAGGCAGGGAATTCAGAGAGAATAGTCAAAAAGCAGGCAAAGTCGGTAACAGATTGGGTCCTCAGAACAAGCAGGGTCAGTAACAAGTATACAAACTGATTCGGTAAGCTAGCGATGCGGGAATAAAGGCTGAGACACACTGCGCATGTAGCGACGCACAGCGTAGTGAAGCAAAGAGAAGCAAACATTTTGCAGGCTTGACTTCACTCCGCTCCGCCTCGCAGCGTGTCTACACTGCATTACATTTGCTTCTCCCTGCACTGGACAGGAATCCACTAACTAAATTAAAATGTGCACACAAAACCGTTTTATTTTCACAAAGCACATGTTATATAGGCAAAAAAAAGTTTCTACTGAATAAAATACATAAAAAATTACTCTTAATTTAATAGGAATAGTATAAAAATATAAAAAAGGTAACCCCTAATCATATATATTATAGGGACACTGAGCGCTGTATTAGTAGGGATGCATTGATACCACCAGGGCCGGCGCTGGTGTAAGGCGGCACAGGTGACCGCCTTGCTGTCAGTGTGAGGGGGGGAAAAATTCTGATTTTAAAATACCGGAAGCGGAACTATGAATGAACTTCAGACATCAACCAGGGGCCCAGCCACGCACTCTCAAACTGATGCAGTGTGCCTGCCTCAGTCCCACATTCTAAACATGAGCAGGCACACTGCATAATTTGGCACCGCTCCCCTCACGTGACACGCATAGCCAGGGCACGCAGCAGCAGAAAAGATTGGAGGACAAACCCCAAAGCTTAGGGTGCGGCCCTGCAGCAGAGTCAGCCTGCGTGCTTCCACTGTAGTGTGAAGGAGGACTGGACAGAGAGGCTGAGAAGATTTTTAAAAGGTTTGAATAAACTGAGGGAGGGGAGGGGGTGTGTGTGTAATGTTCTGCTCGGGGGGGGGGGTGTAATGTTCTGCCCGGCAGAGGTGTAATGTTTTGCTAGGAGGGGTAATGTTCTGCTCGGGGGGTGTAATGTTCTGCTTGAGGGGGTGTAATGTTCTGCTTGGGGGTGTGTGTGTGTAATGTGCTGCTGGGGTGTCTGTAATGTTCTGCTGCGTGTGTGTGTGTGATGTTCTGCTGGGGGTTTGAGTAAACTGATATCAGTACATTACTGTGAGGTTTATTGCTGTTGAGCTCTGTGATACGCTCATACACATCACACATTGCTGTGAGAGTTTTATTGCTGTGGAGCTCAGTGATACTTTCATACAAACAAACTGAACATTACTGTGAGGTTTATTGTTGTGGAGCTCTGTCATACACTCATACACAGTGCACATTACTGTAAGGTTTATTGCTGTGGAGCACGGTCATACGCTCATACACAGTGCACATTACTGTGAGTTTTATTGCTGTGGAGCTCTGTCATACGCTATATGAAATGAATTTAAGGGGGGAGGGGGTGAAAGTAATTAAAGGGGAAAAATGAATTAAGGGGGAGTGAATTGAATTAGAGGACGAGGACCCTGCTGCCAGTCTGCTTCTGGAGACCTGGAGTCAGACAGTGGACCACAACAACAAAGTGAGAGTGGTAGGTAGCAGGATCACAGGGAAACACTGGGAGTGGCAGGCAATTTGAAATATGTGGGTATATTGACACAGCAAGACCAGGGGGCACCACCGGGCCACATTGCAAATTTGTGCAGTGCCTGGTGCCCCTCCTATGCCACATTGCCAAAGGAGGGGACCACACACTCTGTAGATTGGCCCTGTGGCACAGGAGGGGCACCAGGCACAGCATTGATTGGTAATGCGTGAGGACACCAAACACTCCCGAATGGCATGGCATGGCATGGATTGGGTGGAGGGGGGCACCAAAACGCAACTTCGCCTGAGTCAACAAAAATGCTTGCACCGGCCCTGGATACCACACACAGACATATACGTATATATCAACACGTAGACCTATATAAATGTACCCGCGGTGGGAGGGATTTTGGAACCGCTGGGCAAATTTGTTGACTATTATTGTAAATCCACTGTTTTGTCACTTTCTACATGTTTGAAAGATACTAGTCATTTTTTACAGATGATCTCTCAGGTTACCCTACCGCTCAATCCAGTTATATTAGCGACATTAGATGTAAAAAATCTATACACTTGTATTCCCAATGTTGAAGGTATTTCTGCTATGCGCAAGGTTTTGATGGAATCTGATGTGTATCGAGGTCCACCTATTGAATATTTATTGGAGTTGTTGAGATGTACATTGGAAAATAATTTTTTTCGATTTGAAAAACAGTTCTACATGCAGACAGCTGGCACGGCGATGGGGGCCCCGATGGCTCCATCCTACGCCAATATCTTTATGTATGTATTTGAAAATTTTCATATTCTTTCACCTTTTTCTGAAAAATTATTATTTTACTGCAGATTTGTAGATGACATCTTTTTAGTGTGGAATAATACGGAGGTAACCTTAATGCAAATGGTTGAACAAATAAATTCATTGTCCTCTACAATTAAGTTGACATCTATTATTTCCACACAGGAGATTGTCTTCTTAGACGTGTTAGTGTTTCGGGCAGGTGACCGTTTAGGTTACACATTACATCGAAAAGAAACAGCCAGGAACACTATTTTAAGAGCAGATAGTTTCCATCCACCGCACTTAAAACAGTCTTTGCCAGTGTCCCAATTCCTACGTACATTAAGAAACAATAGTGATGAGGAACGCTGTACTTTGCAATTAGCCGATACCTATAATAGGTTTAAACAGAGAGGTTATTCTGACAACGTTCTTCAGCAAGCCTTTGTGAAGGCTTGTGAAAAAATTTCATCCAAGAAAATAGAAAATCCTTTGGCCAATAGTAAGATGTACCTTCCTATGACATATCATTCCTATAGTCATAAAATCACACAAAATATACATCGACAATGGGAAATGTTTAAATACGATAGTACTTTGCCCTCTAAATTTCATAACACTCCTGTAATAAGTTATAGGAGGTCCAGAAGTCTTCGTGACTGGTTGGTCAAGACAGACCCAATTAAATCATATTCATCTAGTTCCATCTCTCTTCGGCATGGTTGCTTCAGATGCACAAGTTGTGTATCGTGTAGCCATATGCAGCCTGGCTCAACTTTTTCACATCCTAGGTCAGGAAAAATCTTTTCCATTCGTCATCATATTACTTGCACCACAGAGTTTGTGGTGTATTTAATTACATGTCCTTGCGGACTTTCTTATGTTGGAAAAACCGACTGACCCCTTAGAGATAGGATCCGAGGCCACAGGTCTAATATTACCACTGCCTTTAGAGATGGGTCTACAGATAAGCCTGTGGCAAAACATTTTTTGGCTTTACAGCATAGGTTACCTACACTCAAATTTAAGGCTATAGACCATATACCACCTTTAAAACGTGGAGGTAATCGGTCTCAATTATTGTTGCAAAGAGAAGCGTTCTGGACAATGAAACTAGATACAGTTTCACCTAGAGGTTTGAACGAATATATTTCCTTTACATCTTTTTATCTCCCCGTTAAATCACTGACTTTACATTTAGAGGTTCATATTTTTTGGGTCAGTTGGTGTAAGAAGATTTTTGTTTCATTGCAATATTAGTTATAATATTCAGTCATTCATCTTTTGCTTTTAACTTTTTTGGATTTTTGTATCTCTGTATTGTTATATATTTTTTTCTTAGTATTCAGTCCCATTATCAAGGTGTTGTTGGCCCCCGCCCGTAATCTTGTTGATTCAGGATGGGGTGGGGCAACTCATTAGTGAGATTTCTGACAGATTGGTGAGTTAATTCTTTCATTGGTTTGTTAGTATAAAAATGTGTTATTTGGTGTTGTTTGTTTATCTTGAAAAAGGCTCTGCGAGCCGAAACGTTGATGTCCATGTGAGTTTTGTAAAATAAATTCTTTATATTTGTTTGGAAGACCGTGAGTGCATCCTCTATTGCCTAATCCTATATAAATGTATATATCAACACGCAGAATATATATATATATATATCCACCCACAGACCTCAGACCATATATACACATATGCACATGGGGGGGTGGCATGCGGACAATCTCAACTAAATGCGCCCCCCCCATTTGGCTGATCCCTCCAGAAGAAATGTTGAGCCCGACAGAGCAGAGAATGTATATATTATTCTCTGCTCTATCGGGTTCAACATTTCTTCTGGAGGGATCAGCCAAATGGGGGGGCAATTAGTTGCCAAAATGTGTGTGTAATACAAGTCTGGATATATATATATATATATATATATCATACCTGCCCCTACCTTCCCCTATAAATTTGCTAAAAATATACACACAAAAAACAAACCACTGCCTGAGACCCCGCGCAGCCCACATGCCACCCCCTCTACCTGGCTGAATGTATCTAATATATATAATTAAATATATTCAGCCAGGTAGAGAAAGAAAAAAAAGGGTTTATTTCATGTTCCCGGGGACATTTAAAAATGTCATCGGATTTTTTTATATTTTTTTTTAGAAATGTGTCGCCTTACCTTAGCCTGGTGGTCAGTGGGGGCTCCCTGGGTCCTGGTTGTGGGGGGGTCCACCGTGGCCGCAGGTGCATTGGCTCCCTCCCTGCGCCGCCTGACTCTCTGCCACATGCACCCGGGCAGCTAGCCTGCACAGTCGCAGCTCTGTCATCCAGCAGCTGCATGCTCCTCAAGGGGACCCTTGGGAGGCCCTGGCAGGCTGCCCTCTACAGTGCCTGATTAGAGGGCCATGTCTGCCTGATGTTTTAGTAGCAAGAATGTTTTATCCCATAGGCTTCAATGTTAAAAATATTCCCGTTTTAATTCAATATCTAATAAACCGTTGCTTATAATATTCTGCAGTAAAGAGTCTCTTTATTTCTAGATTTTTTAAGCATTTTGTTAGACTTTTTAAAAAAAAAAAAATTCGAACTCTTGGCGAACGTCCTAAAAAGTTCGAAGTTCGCGAACTTTCGAACGGCCAATGTTCGAATCGAACTCCGCGCCGAACAGCTCATCCCTAGTTACAACAAGACCCTGAACTGAAAGATCTAGTGGGTGTTAGACCGGAATTGATTAATAGGGGGGCTCGGAATATAAAAAGCATGTTAGTCAGTAGTTGTAAAGAAGTCAATCAAAAGAGGAATGTACTTAATCTACCTGAGGGATTTTAATCGATGGACACTGTCCAGCTTGTAAGAATCTAAATTTTAAAAAAAGTATCATTCCATCATTTAGGTCAGATAAGGACTATCATATTAAAGACGTTTTGGCACGTAGAACTAAAAACGTTATATACCTACTTACATGCCCTTGTGGCCTACAATATGTGGGGCACACTACACAACCTCTCACAGTTAGGATTATATACACACACACACACACTTACGACCTCAGTGTGTGTATGTGTAAAATATATATACATATATACACGCACACTGGCACATTTCAAACCTCAGTGTGTGTGTGTGTGCAATATAAATACACACACACATTGGCCCATTGCAGCCCTCAGTGTGTGTGTGTATGTGTCATAAATATGCACACACACACATTGGCCCATTTCAGACCTCAGTGTGTGTACACACACACACACTCTCTCTCGAGGCTGGGGGCTTTCCAACGAGCGGACGCACGAAAACTTTGCCAGCGGCTCTCGTGGATGGTAACTATGAACGCGGTCAGCTGCAGGGGCCTGTCTGAATGCCGATAGAGCATTGGACAGCCGCCCCAGTCCCTCGGATGCCGGCAAGCCAGCTCAATGCTGGCTTCCAGTATCGGGGGAAATATCGGAGGCATCTGCATGAGTACAAAGTACTCGTGCAGAACCCGGTACCGGCACCGATATTGGTATTGGTAATTTCTTTAATGGCTACTATTAGGGATGCACCAACTCGATAGTGCACGGATCATGCTATGTTTGTTTTCTCTCCTTTTTTCTGAGGATATTGGAAGAACAGAAGTGGATAAGTTCTGGAAACTCAAGAGAACTTACCCTCGAATGGGACACTGATATCACTACACATGTTGATATTTTATTCACTTTTCTCAACTTATTTTAGACGTATCTATTTAACTAAAGTGCATAAAAAGATGGTTGCCATCAATAAAGGAGGGAAAGAGAACATTTGATAGGCAAAGTATCAAGCAACAGCTCACATCTTAGTTGGCATGCCAGAAAAAAAAAAGAGATGGCATGAGGTATAAGACAGAAAGACCGGTCAGAAGAGAAGTTGTTGGGAAAGTGTAACAGCAGAAGAAGAGCGCTTAGTTATTGACCTATCTTTGTGTGACATTTCCAGTGTGATAGCAAAAACCTAACGCTACCAAAGAAGGGACAGAAGTAACACCAAGAATTAACAAACATATCCTATATAAAATGTATAGAATTTCTTATGTTTTTTTAATTCGGCTCTCTCAGGGACCTATATAGTTTATACAATTATGACTTTTACTACCATGTACTTTATGAAATGTATGACTTTGTTTGCTCTAACAGACCATCTTAATCAGAAGGTACCATCTCATTATCTCACAAAGACATGGCCAGCAGAAAACAAATCTTTGATATTTCATTTGCATAATTTCTATGTTGACTCATAGCAGTCCAATACAATCAATATTAAACTAAGCATTCATTATGCAAACTTCATATTGCCTAACAAAACAATTGCAAGATTGCCAAGTAGCAAGCAAATTTTAATAAATATGTATAAAACTTTCAAGGGAACCCTTTTATGCTGCCTGTTTTTAATTCAGCAATATTGTTCACATGGCCCTAAATCACTCAAGACACGAACACAGAATTCAGTTTGCACACAATATATTACATACACAGTTCTAAACAGAATGTTATTTTTTACCTTCCTTGACCATACATCTTAACATAACTGTCTATGAATAGGTATCTGTTTTGAGAATAGTTTCAAACAGTATATTACTGTCATTTGAAGTTGAAATCAATGTAGTGTGTTCAAACAAAGGTATTGCGATGGTAGTCACTTGGAAGTTGGGAAGCAGGGACTAAAAGAAGCAGTTGGGAGATGTGGGACTGAGGGTTTTGATGGGTCTGACATTATATAATGTTCCCCAGCCCTCTCCTCTCGCCCTTCTGTTAGATCTTGGGAGATGCATTGACCCCTGGTGAGTTCAATCTAGAGTGTTTTGTTGTATATTCTGTGTTGTTCCCTGATGTATACTTTATTATTGTTTCATTGTCTTAATTGTCTCCATGTTCCCATCTAGCTGGATTAAACTAGATCCCGTCTGGCCTCATCCTTGGAATTGGGAGTTCCTTCGTCTGTTAGAGCGGGGCGTTTGTGTGTGGGGGGGCTATTCAGATACTTAGGGCTGTCCATCCCTGGTGTGTGTTGTCCATTGTTTTTCCGGTTCATTCCATTTTCCTTCTTTTCCCTGGGTATGTGCTGTGTATATATTTAGCTCTAAACCAAAAACAAAGCAGTTTAAGTCTCTGTTTTCACACTACAATGCACTTCAGCCATTGCTTGATTGAGATTAGACCAGAATCAGTTTTTATTCGGGATGCTGGCAGAAAGAGGGGGCTATTCTGCACAAAGATACCCACCCTGGGAATAGAGCACTGTGGCATGGGCCACTCATCCCAAATCCCCTAGTTTTGCTTACTCTCCCAAAATAGCCCTAGGCTTACCTCACTTTCCCCAAATCCCCCACCTCACCATTCCTTTCTCCACACACCATGCTGTATCTCTCTTCCTAAATCTCCCTCTGTTGTGCTCCACTCTCCCCAAACATCCCACCTTGTGCATCTTGCCCTGAATTTGCCATCCACATTCTTCCTCACTATACTGGTATTCGGTTTTGATATACTGTACAGTATGGCCTTTCTTCTCTTTTATCCGGAGGGGTTGGATTTGGAAGGCTTCATAGGGTGCTCACTCTTAATCCTGTTCTGTGTAATCTTCACATTTTGGTGTTTCATTCTGCTTCATAGAGCCATGGGAACGTCATATAGAGTGATTTCCAAAGTACTCCACAGGCTTTATCGTTTTCACAATTCTTACAGCCTTCATTTAAAAATGTGTAATTGCAGTAATTGATCAAGTGAATTTCCTTCATTACCTGGTTATGTTATGGACACTATCAGGGTTATACAAAGAGATCTGAATTGCTGGCGAACGGTAACCGAACGCTGAAATTCAGTGTTCGGTTACTTTTCCTGGCCATTCGGCTATCCAGAGAGCAGGCAGTTTGCCTGCACATACGGTGTCTGTTCGAGGGCAGTGAATCCCCATAGAGAAGCAATGCTTCGTCTATTCAGAGAACATAAACCAGCAGTGAAAAGTTGTTGAATTGCCCTGCTGTTCGGTGGTTTCATTCAACAGGTTTATTCAAGCGAATCCCATAGGCTTCAATGTTAATGAATTAAAAAACGGGAATATTTTTATCTAATAAACCGTTGATTAATAATTATATTCTGCAGTCAAAAGTCTCTTTATTTTTAGATTTTTTAGGATCTTTTTCCAGGTTTTTTTTAAAGCGTTTCTTTTTTCTGTAGCTGACCTTTTTATTATCATTCATTGAATGTTATATGTAAATTTCAGACATTTTCGTTCTGTAGTTTCTTTGCAAACAGCGTTTCACTTTTCAAACATTCAAGCGTACTGGCTTTGTTTTTCTCACTCCAAGCGTCTGCGGTGTCGGGTTTTTCCGGCGGCTGCTCTGCACTGTGATCGGCTCCTGCTTGGGTTTTTCTGGCGGGGTTAATCCAGATGATTTTGCGGGTTTCGGTGTGCGTTCGCAAGGATTTGCGGTGAGTGCTCGTCGGGTTTGCGGTGGCTTTTCCCTGCACTACGACGGCCCTGTTGTGCCTGAATACACCGCAGAGTCGCCGAAATGGGATCGCCAAATTGAAGCGAACGAAAAGTCACCGAACGTGCGGTGACTTTGATTCTCTTTGAATAACCCTGTTTGTAACGGTAATGAGGTTCTGTAGACATCAGATAACTATAGGTTTGTACGAACCATATTTTAGGGTGTGCACATGTTGCATTGATTACTTAAACTGTTTATCTTCATGCTCCATATCGTGCTTCAAATAAGGAAAAAAAAAAAAAGCTTGACCACCATGGAGGTGGCAGTACTGTGGGAATTTTGGAAAATGTTATGAATTGTCAGTTTAGTATGAACTGACTACTATTAATGATAAAAAAATATTATACTTTATTGTTCGATTTATTCTTCTCATATTCATGTTGATGTGGTTTGAAACTCCATGGACCCTTACACACATTCCATACATATTATTATGACTTTTATGGCCGTGGGCCCCGTGATACACCTAAACATGCCAAAGCGTTCTGTGATTTCGTTAACAAGCTTTGTGACACTCTCATAGGAAAAAGCAATTGTTCTGAGATCCCAGAAAAAGGATATAAGGGCAGTGAAATAGGGAATTGTGAGAAGTACAATATTAGCAAAGGCCTCAATGGTGCCTAGGGCTAAACCTTCATGTTGAATAAACTATTCTGTGTCCTGTCTTCTGTGATGTTCAGCATTGGAATAGATGTAATTCATAGTGCAGTCTGTGTCCTATTTTATGAGATAATTACCATATTGTTCTCTCAGAACAATCTCTTTCTGTTTGAATTAAATGTAACTTGCCAGATTAAATTAATACCTTTGTTTTCAGTGTTAAGTGGTGCACAGCCAATGCATTGTAACTTCTTTGATTGAAGTAGGGCAATTACTCCCTCCTCTTTCACATCATTTAACAGGCGTTTTGAAAAGACGAGTACACTATGCAGTCCTGCGTGAAAAGAGATTATATCAGGCCAGTAAAGTAACAAAATCATCTAAAAAAAAAATCTGCAGAAAGCAAAGGAAAGAGACATGTTACAATTAAATCAGTGACTTTAATGGATTTTGTCTACAAAGTCTTCTACGTGTATCCTTACCACTGGAATAGTTACACTTTATAACTAGACATGTGTGATTCGGTTCAGATCAATTTGGAGTTCGGCCGTATAAATGGCAATTCAGCGATTTAAACCGATCCAAATTCAGAAGTGCTGATATCCAAACACAATCGTCCTGAAATAATCCTAAAAGATACAATTTTAATCCTTCGATCTGAATGTAATCAGAGATATTCGGATTAATTCCAAATGCTCCACAGCTTTATTGATGCCTATGCATCATTATGTGTGTAATTTGTTGGAGCATAGGCTGCATTTGGTGCACGAGATTGGAACATGAGCATATGCTTCATTATGGGTATGATTTTTGGAGCTTATTCCCCAGTCTGAGAGTCTAGTTTGGAGCATATATCTGTCATGCTTCCGGCCTTGTAGTCCGCAGGTGCGCTAGAGATTCCAGTATTTGCCCCGATCCGGGCTGGTTCTTCCTCCACTTAGGTTCATGGACTGCTTGCATTCTGGGGTTTTTGCACTACTGGCTGATACCTGTTAGAGTCAACTAGCTATCTAAGGGAGTTGAGTCAATGTGGAGGTGCTGATTCTGCTCTGCCTGTCTCCAGTTCCTGCTTTGATGCCATGGATCCAAGCTTGCCTAGTCCCCATTTGCCTTGTACCTCGTCACCCTCAGCCTTGCCTGCTTCCAGTGCCCTTGTCCTGCTGTACTCCAGCCAGTGCTACAGTGATCCAGAGACCTGTTGATCCCACTTTACCAACTAGCACTACAAACCCATCATTCAGTCATGCTCTGCTTTGCTCCAGTCAGTGCTCCAGTGACCCAGAGACTTATTTTCCTGCAAGCTGTGAGTCTGCCTTACCATCTAGCACTACAAGTCCATCATCCACAGCCTTCCCATGTCTTGAACCTGCAAGCTGTGAGAATGCATTTCCACCCAGCACTACCTAGCTCAATCGGCCACATCCTTGCCTTGCTCCAGTCTGCACGCCTGTGATCCTGAGACCTTTAGCCTTGTCTATTACAGGGACTTTGTTTACCTTTTTTGTCTCGTCTTTATTTTATTGTTCACCCACCATTTCCTGCTGTATCCCTCGCGCTTGGGACTTATTATTTTTGGGTACCGGCTGAGTAGAGTAGAGGTAACATCACTGCTCTGCGTTGAGAGAGCCTGTGAAGACATGGATTCGATCCCGGCACGAGCACCTCTCCAGTAAGTGTCGTTGGGCAAGACACCTAACGGTACATACTCACCACCCAGGACATACTTCAAAACGACAGAAATCTCAATGTATCCTTCCTGGTAAAATCCTTTCTCAATATCCCATTCGAGGCATCATGTTTGGATTGCTGCTTCATTCTATGAGTCATTATTTAAGTATATGCTTAATTCTGTGCATCATTGTTGACGCATATGCTTCATTCCGTGCATCGTTTTTGGAGAATATGCTCCACTCTGTGTCGTCATTTGTGAAGCATATCCTACATTCTCTGCATTGTTTTAGTACATTTTGTGTGTGATTTTGGTGCATGTGCGCCATTCTGTGTATCATTACAGAGTAATCCATGCATCATTCTGTAGGCTTTTTTATATATTTCAATACAACAAAGTTCTGAATATCAGCGCCAGCCAAATATATTAGACCTTCCGGGATTCTAAAATGGCAGTGTCTTAAATATCAGAAACTTCCGAAATGGCTGGTTTCAAATATTTCAGAATCCAAATTTTTTACCTATGCGCATGTCTAATAACAATGGCTCGATGCAGCTAGAGGCATTTGTTACGGAGACTAATGGCTTTATTCCATCATTTATTTCCAAGTCAGGTGTTTTTAAAATCTTACAAAATAGAGATCACTGCATGAAATTATCATTGGTCGTTAAGCCATTCTGGTTTTGTAAATGACGAATGAACCACTTCAATCATGTTTGGAGCATCTGCTTCATTCGATGCGCCAGTTTTGGAGTATATGTTTAATTCTGTGCACCATTCTTAGAGCATTGGTTTCATTCTGTGATGTGTCGGATGCACTCCTTTGAGTAATTCCTTAGTTTCAAAGATGCTTTGATTAAGCAAATTTATGTCTGTCATGAAACAAGTGTGACATAATATGAAGGTGAAAAAAATTGCTTATGCAGTAGACAGAATTTACCAGATCTATGATAAAACAAAACCCTAAGTTGCTGTATTATTGTTCCAATATTCTGACGTTGACATGCAAAATACAACTGTTAGATTTTCAGGGTTGTTCAATGTCGACAGCATTTCGGTGCCCTTTCGGGCGATTCAACGATTCTAGATCACCGACCCTGCGGTGTACTGAGCATGCGCCACAGGGTGCCCGTAGTGCAGGGAAAACTCACCGCAAGCATGCCGAACACTCACTGCAAACCCACCAAACACTCACAGAAACCGTCGTAAACATGCCGAACACGCTGGAAAAAGCCGACCAGCCGCCGATCACACCGCAGAGCAGACGAACGGGGTAAAAAAAAAAAAAAAAAAAAAGGACGCTTGAAAATTGAAATGATGTTTGCAAAAAAAACTTATTGAAAATGTCTGGAATTTACATAGAAGATCCAATGAATGATAATAAAAAGGTCTGTTACAAAAAAAATGAAAAAACGATTTAACCACTTGGCTGCTAAGGGCGCGCTCAGCGCGTCCTGCCAAGTGCACCTCCTGTGCTATGGATGCGCTGAGCGTGTCCTAGCACAGGAGGCAGCAATCGGCCGGGATTCCGGCCGATTGCTGGCCCCCGGTGCGGGCTGGCATCTTGGATGCCAGCCCGGCACTCCGGGACCCAGGCGGGGACAATAGATGTCCTTGCGCTGGCATCTATTTTCTCGAGTGCGGAGGAGGTGCCAGAAAGGGGGGGGGGGAGGTCCTTCGGACCTCTCTCCCGCCCGATCGCCAGGGGCCAGAGATTAAAGGCAGACATGGTTTGGAAGGACACAGCCTGCCCTTCCAAACGGTGCCTGGCTTTAACCTCTTGGGTGCCGGATCACGTTTCGGCACCGAAAAGCACCGGATCGTGATCCTCTCCCAGAGCTGGCTGACAACTGACAGCTTCCAGGAACTCCCCCTGACAACTGGCGTCATTGTGCATAGCGCGATGACGTCAGTCCTGGAGTTATCCCCTAGCTGCCACCAATGGTAGAGATGGGGGTTTCAATAAACCCACTATCTCCCGATCCGTGGCAGCTAGGGGTTAATGATTGGCCAGAGCATGGCCTTGCCAACAACACCAAACATGACCATATACAAAGGAAAAAAAAAAATTTTTTTTTATTTTTGTTAATGCAGCAATATTGTTCCCATTGCAATTATAATGTGAACAATGATGCTGCACTAACTATTTTATAAATAAATATGTCTGTGTCATATAATAAAATAAGGCTTTAAAACGTGGTTAAACATGATTAGCGAAACTGGAAAAAATTACCTCAGCACAGAGGCGTGAAATGACTCAGCAGCGAAAGGGTAAAAGAAATTGAAAAAAATTGCAGCAAAAAATGCCTAACAGATCCTAAAACAAAATCTATAAAGACTTACTGCAGATTAAAATAATAAACGTTTATTATTAGATATTGCATTAAAACGGGAATATTTTTAACATTGAAGCGTATGGGATTCGCCTGAATAAACCTGTCGAATGAAACCACCGAACAGCAGGGTACTTTGGCAACTTTTCACTGCTGTTCGGTGTTCTCTGAATAGATGAACCATTGCTTCTCTATGGAGGATTTCACTGCCCTCGGACAACACCGTATGTGCAGGCAATTCGCCAAAATTTGGCGAACTGCCTGCTCTCTGAATAGCCGAATGGCCAGGAAAGGTAACCGTATGTTGAATTTCAGTGTCAGGTTACATTTTGGGGCCAGATCAGCGCTCTGAATAACCCCTTTTGTATTTACTTGACTTTTTTTAATCATTTTTAGTATGGAGGCACAACGTATATGTGTCTAGTGTAAGACTTATTCAAGGTTGTCATGTTCTCCCAGCATGACCTTGCATCTCAGACATCATAGTATTTGGACATCTGTTAATTTTATGGATTAAGTAAGCATTTATTTGGAAAAAGTCCCTCGACTAATCTTATTTGGACATCTGTTGATATTGCTTTGGGTATAAGGGAAAGATATTGTATATAAGGGATACAGTGTTCTTGACGGTTGACTGCAACATTTCGGTACACGTTTGTCAATGGTAGAATCATTTCAAATTAAAATTTGCCATAGGATTAGTCAAGCAGCAGAACTACCATCATTTGACTAGAAGTTCCCAATTCAAACAGTAGAATCGTTTGTGGGGATTTTTCCGCACTTTATTTAAACAAATGGTACTAGTTTTATTTGGATAGAGGTTCACCATGGTTTTGGTAAATTGAAACTAAGGTTAACAACTATGTTGCCTTAGTTTAGAAAACAGGCATAAATTGGGTTAGGGTCAGAGTTAGGGTAAGGGGATAGAGTGAAGTTTAGAGTTATAATTTTTGTCAGTGTTAGATTTAGCATTAACCCTAACCCATTTTGTGCTTTTATTAAACTACCATTGTTGAAGTGGAAACTTCTAATCCTAGAATGGTACTGCCATTGTTGAAAAAACTAGTGAATTTAACTTCAAACAATGGTACTATTGCTATTTGAAACTATTCAACTATTTTATGTATGGAATGTTAAATAGTCTAGTTTAAGAAGGTCGGCCATTGAATGTAATTTTTCAATAGTAAACTGGCTCAGACTCTGGTGAAATATTGGATGGACGTGATCACGTGGTAAGGCCATGGGCGGGGCGTAGCGTAGCATGATGACGCGGCGCCCGCCAGGTTTAAAACCATACGCCTGAGAAGTGTTCATTGCCCTGATGTGGTTTTCACACCTCTCAGTGCTCATGGCGTATCAGTTACAGTTTATTCTTGTTATCGACTCTGGCTTGTATGACTCTCCTCTCCTGGTTCTTAACCCCTGGCATTCCTTTGACTACCCGCTTTGCCAATACGACCCCTGGCACTTGGCTGACACTCTACTATGGCGATACGACCCCTGGAATTCCTGATTACCCGCTCTGACATACGACCCTTGGCAAATCTGTTATAAAAAGGTGACACTTTTCAAAACCCTAAAATGGTAGAATGTGGCGTACAAATTAAAGGGCCTTTGCAGGTTACTTTTTGCTGACAAAATATGAGAGAAAATTTTCCCAAAAAAACAAATACAAACTCAAAAATGCAAATTGACGGTACCAGAGCAACATGCTAGAAATTTTTGCCATCTTGACCAGTCCTTATGCTACCGCAGTTGCAGGAGGTTTTAGAAACATCACTAAGAGCAATCATTAAAACTTGTTTCTTCCCAAAATATGAAATCTTAGCTACCAGATAAAGAAAGAAGCAGTGCTCTTACCATGGATTTTAAACAGACAACTTATATAGAATAAATGACTAGGCAGAAAATAGTGAGAATATTTATCATCAATAACATCAGGCAACTGTGGACATTGTAACACGGGGGGGGCGCTATAGCGCGGTCCTCTTGGGCAAGTCTGTCAAAGAAACCGTCTCTTTATAGCTGAATTTTATTGTGGCACTCCAGCATACAAACAAAACAAAACAGAAATCAAAGCCTAACTCGTCTGAGTCTTACTAACAAAGTATATGTCCCTTACTAACGCAGGTAAATAACAAAATAACGTAACTCTTTGCCAACCTTTACTTTTGGGACGCTGCCAACCATAGCACTTCACCAGTGCTGCTGCTGCTGCTGCTGCTGCTGCTGCTGCTGCTGCTGCTGCTGCTGCTGCTGCTGCTGCTGCTGCTGCTGCTGCTCTGTGTCTCTCTCAAAATGAATCAATCTCCTCCACCTCTCCCTAGTTCCTCACACCCAGGAAACATTTAAGGGCTTTTAATTAGCAGGTGTGGAGACCTTGCAGCAGAGAGGAACAATTTAAAACACATATTTTCCTTCTGGGTTTAAACAGCCCACTGCCCTCTCAAAAACACAGGGGGAATGTACACACCATCGCACACAATTCCTTTCACCTTATCACAACATATACAGGGTTATTCAGAGAGCAGTGAAAAGCAGGAGAATGACTGGAGAACTGAAAATTCTAGGTCAAAAATGCAAATTCGAAAAGTGAGATAAATGTGAAAAATGTTCTGCTTTGGCTATTTTAACCTAGAATTTTCAGTTCTCCAATCATTCTCCTGCTTTTCACCGCTCTCTGAATAACCCTGATAGAAATTACATATTGGCCTTCATGAACGTTTATCACTTGTCACACACTTTTGCTATGAAGCTAAGAATTTGCCAATCTGCATTCAAAAGACGGTGCTTGTTATGGTATCTGCACATAAAAAGGGGTAACAAGTGTCTGAGGGTGATGTAAAATTAATTACATGTAAAGCGTAAGTAACAGTAAATAGGATTTTGCTTATATATTATTTATTATCCTCTTCACGTTAGTTTGTCTTTCATTACTAATGGCAGCTTAAGTGGGGAAGTGCTTTTTAATCATATAATTAAATTAGCAACTAATATAAAGCTGGAATGTCAGCCTTGCTGTAGACATGGTGAAGTCATGAGAGATGCTAGAGGTTGGGCTCACAAAGCGTATTGGCAAATATAGGCAAGTTAAAGGTCTTCTAGCAGGAGGCAACAGAAGCTACTAAAATTAAAAGAGACCAGAAGATACGGTGAATGGATTCCTCTACCTGCTTAGGCTAGGGTCAGACTAACGCATTTTTCGCGTTGACTGTGAAAAAGTGCGTTCGAACAAATGGACACATTTTGTCACGGAATACGCGATAGCGGTCATACGATGCACCTTTTCGTCCGTGATTTTGTACGGATCATCAATAAAACACTTTTTGTGTCTGGACGTTATGTTGGCCGGACATTAGCAGCGTCTGACGTCTCTCAATCACGCACACACGCCTCTAGCGGACGCAGCGCACTCTGTACGTCCGTACTAGAGGTTTGACGTTCTAGAAAAAATGCGTTTGTTTGCCACTTGCGTTGCGCAGATGAACTTTCGTGCGGCCGTACTTCGTGTGTTCCCCGGCATTGGACGTCATTTGCTGCTAGCACGGCCGTGAATTCATGCGTCCAAACTCACGTTAAGACTGCTTTTGTCTGACCCTAGCCTTAGCCTGGATCATTTTTTTGTATAATATATCTACGTTGAGCTAGACATGATTATCAGGTTTATTCAGCGAGGGTGAAAAGCAGGAGAATGACTGGAGAATGAAAAATTCTAGGTCAAAATAGCCAAACCAGAAAAATTCTCCCTTTCATCTCACTTCCCAAATCGGCTATTTTGACCAAGAATTTTTCATTCTCCAGTCATTCTCCTGCTTTTCACGCTCTCTGAATAACCCTGTATGTATTGCGTAGTGCAATTCTTGAACAATTTTCCTTTCTCTCAGATGCAAAGATACCTCTCAGCAATATGAGAAAGCATACTTTTAGCTTAAAAGTCAGCTTTATACAGGGCTCATTTCACAACACATGCATGCACTTGTAAATATCAATTTATGTGTTCATATAATAAAGTACTTATTACATAATTCCCTCTTTGCTTGCAGCGGACCCTTTCTCTGCAGCATAGTGTCGGCCCCTGGGGAGTGGGGGGAAACTTTAAAATGGAATATCTCTTTTTTTTCTCCAATTAAATAGGTCAGCAAAACAAAACCCATTGACCTACTGTATATAAAGGGTGTGATGCCCTCATAAAGACCAAAACTAGTTTTACCTATGACAGCTGCACTTTAATGTTATTAAATTAAACCACCTACCTTTAAAACAGTGCGTCTCAAACCTGTCCTCAATATCCGCAACCAGGTCAGGTTTGCCAGATATATGAGGCACAGCACAGGTAATATGATTTGCTGCTCAGTGATTGCAGGATTCAGTCTGTATTTCCCCAAGGTAATCCTTAAAACCTGGCCTTTTTGTGGGTCCTGAGGACAGGTTTGGAAGCACTGCTTTAAAACATGTTCAGCTATGCTTAACCTTACTCTGCAAATAGAAACAGGGCCGGATTAACATAGGGGCTGATGGAGCAGCAGCTCCAGGCCCATGCCCCAGAGAAAGGATAACTATGTCTGCTTTGACGGGCATTTGGACCCTTATATCTCCAACTCCATAGCAGATACAGGGTCATGTGAGGTAACACTGGAAAGGCCAGGGCACGGTATTTCCAATGATACCAAACTTGACCAGGTTTTAGGTAACAATAAAATTAAAATAATAAATATGTCTTTATTTTTTCATTTTCTTTCTAACACAGCAATATTTTTCACTTTCGATTATAAAGTAAAACAATGATGCTGCACTAACTCACCATCTCATTTCTCATGTCAACAAGTGTGGAGGTGATGGCTCAATCCGTTATTATGAATAGTTACATCAAAAACCTAAAGCGCCGCACTTCAGCGAAGTACACTGGGTGGGACTTTGGAACCCTGCATCACTAAACTTTACAACGCACAAGGTCAAGTGAGGTGTCATTTGACAGGTCAGAGTCTGGCCTTTGCATGGATACCAGACGTGACCAAGAAAACTCTAAGAGAAAAGAAAACGGTATAACACTTTTTATTTATTTCTGTTGCCATCTGAGTGTTGCGTGCGTACTTATTGTGTGGGTCTCTGTTTCATTGTGCTATGATACAACTGACGTTAAACTGTGCGGCAACATGGACGTGATGACTGCGTTGGTCTGACGCTAGC
Source organism: Leptobrachium leishanense (assembly GCA_009667805.1). Lineage (NCBI taxonomy): Eukaryota > Metazoa > Chordata > Amphibia > Anura > Megophryidae > Leptobrachium > Leptobrachium leishanense. The sequence goes on along the minus strand of CM019066.1, from coordinate 62,030,138 downwards.
CTTAGATGAAACAATACGTAAGAACTCACAGTGTGGGAAATGAGAAGGTGAATTAGTGCAGCATGGTTTGTGTTATAAGCGAATAATGCCACTGCCTTAGAAAAGATTGATTTTTTTTATTATTATTTTTACACATTATATGGTCATATTTGGTACAATTGGAAATGCCAGAATCTATCCTTTTCAATGACACCTCACTTGACCTTGTTGTGGGGAATACCAAAGGGTGATGCAGGGGTCCGTAAGTAGCGTAAGATTTAGATGAAACATTGCTTAATACCACATTGCTCCACGTGTGCTGCTGTGGAAAATGAGAAGGTGATGTAGTGCAGCGATATTATTCACCTTATTATTAAAAAGTGAACAATACTGACGCTTTAAAAAATATATATATTTTTTATTTATTTTATTTTTGGTTTTTTACAGACTTGCTAGTCATGTTTGCTATCTGGCCTTTCCAATGACACCTCAACTGACCTCCTCTGCTGCAGGGTTCTGGATATACAGGGGTCCAAATGACACCTGCATCTCCGTTATTGTGATTCCCCTGCTGGACAGGGGGACTCCCTTTTGTGAGGTCATTGCGCAAATGCGCGACAACTCCTGCAGTGGCGGTCAGTCCCACAGTGAGGGCTGTCATGCAAGATTCCAGCCCACTGTGAATGAAGCCCCAGATCGGCGGTGGAACTGAGATAGGGTAACATGAAGACGTACGGGAAGCGACCTCCGCTCATGGAGGGAAACTGGAGGACGCCCCACGCACATTATCATTAACACATTGCATGATACATGTCGAGTTTGTAGAGTTTGAGAGAATTTTGAGAGCTTTCAGGCTAAAAGAAAGGATTTAGGGATTTCTGGCTTTTGAGAGGGGAATTATACTTAACACATGGTTCCATCTGCTGGCTAGTTACTTCACTGTACGGCCATGCTTTTCTTTTTGACTCTGCAGTGCTAATTTAAAATGACGCATGCTGTGCTGGATCTATTAAATTTATTATCCATACGTGCATTTTTATCAGGGAAAACATTTCTTCAAGGACGTAAAGTCTGTCAAAGAATTCTTAATTAAACCTAACAATACTAACAGAAGTTTTCACATTGTATTCTGGCAATTAATTTGCATGTTGCGAGCAGAGGAGCGTCACTTTTACCGTTCATGGTTCCTTTTCAATTTCTAATTCAAAGCCGTGTCTATCTATTTTCTTAATTTACATTCAGGATAGTCTCGGACCTCTCCAAGGGCTCAAATCTTCTGCATCAATAAAGTGGATTGAAAATGTATTTAATAGTCATCTTGCATTCCGGGCGATAACTCAGGGATGATATTATATGCCCGGAATGTAACACATGCAGACAAGAGAACTTCTATTAGAAAACATCCTTTGTTTTGCAATAAACACGCACCATGGCTAGTGACCTGCAGATAGTACGGACATAACCTTCATTTTAAGCTCTGCTATGTTTACACAGTTAATTGCTCAGAGGACAGATTCTAAAGTCATTTTCAGCTGGTTTAAAATGGCTTTAAAACTTGATCTGTCTGTATACTAGAAAATTCGGGTCAGTGGCAAAGACCCAAAGATACATGTGGAGATGAAGACAGCTCGTACAGGACAGGAATACAGAGGATACATAGTAATGTCAGTTTGGGTAGCAGTAATGACTCCACCTCTTACATTTTATTCATAATTAAGGTGCTTTTACTTTGTTTTAATATTGTGTTGTATTAATCTGCTTTTTCACATCATATGGCAATATAGTTACAGTATACAGGGTGTCCATAAAGTCTCTTTACAATTTCAAAAATGTATTACAAAACCAAATGAAAAGCCAGATAAGTGAAAATTATTACAAAATGAGACGTATATATAAAAAAACAATTTGCCTCATTTAATACACCTCTATATGGGCACCATTAGTTGCACGAAGCACATCAAGACGGTACTCGATATCTTGCCATGTTCGCTGTAGCATACCCTCATCAATGGTGGCAATGGCATCCATGATCCTCTGCTTTAGATGAATGTGTGGAGTGGGATCATGTGCGATCGAATCATTGGTCCGTTTTTCTTCGGCGAGACATCAATTACTGCAAATGTTTACCTTAACGTTTTGACTGAATACGTGGCACCACAACTACATGACCTTCAACCAACCATCATTTTCCAGCAATATGTTGCACCACCACATTGGGGACTGCAGGTTCATGGGTTCCTAAATGAAATATTTCCAGACCGGTGGATTGGAAGGGGTGGCCCAATTCCCTGGCCACCTCATTCACCAGATATCACTCCCCTCGACTTCTTTATATGGGTTTATGTTAAAGATATGGGGTATCGAACAAAGGTACGGAACATCACTCAGTTCAATTAGATTGTATCACAAACACTTTGATGTTTCTTTTAGGTCTTCCTTCTCTTCACCATGGGACATATGAAATATAAAAAGAAAACAGACAATGGTGCAGATTGTTTCTGTAGTTTTGATTATATATACCACAACTGCACACTAACATGTGTAGAGCCCCAAACGGCTCTGTTGTGAATCGCTTTATGGGTATTGGCTTCTTATTCACAGGGACCCATTAACCTGTCTGATACCCTTCTCCTGCGATCCTTATGCGGGCAATAAAAAAGACAAAACCCCCAATAGGGCCTAGTATAATTCTGTGAGAACTTTTAAAATACCAGAGCATGCCAATTTTCCACTTACTCTGGGTGGAGTCTCCAGGCTCTTGGAATATGAACAGGTGGATTTTTAAGGGAATGAATATCCACTAAACCTCTCTCCAACAAGACCCCGGAATGGCAGGTGAAAAAAAAGGCTTTTATTTTAAAACAATTGTAAAACCCAGGACGCGTTTCGTCGGCATACCGACTTCATCAGCTGGTAGAAAAATGTGACCAGGTTGTGGCAAATTGAGGATATTATATTTGGGTGTGGCGCTCCACTTTTTTCACATATATTACGGGACATCACTAATCTAAAGCAGAGGATCACTGTTGCCATTGCCACCATTGATGAGGGGATGCTACAGCGAACATGGCAAGAAATCGAGTACCGTCTTGATGTGCTTCATGCAACTAATGGTGCCCATATAGATGTGTATTAAATGAGGTATAAAAACCTTAAATATATACATCTCATTTTGTAATAATTTTCACTTATGTCTTTTCATTTGCCTTTGTAATAAATTGTTGAAATTGTAATGAGACTTCATGGACACCCTGTGTTACTACCACCAGCCAGGGCTACCAAGCAACACTGACTATAAAGGGTGTACTTTCACTAACCTTGAAAGTACACAAAGGTTAACACCAAATCTCTATCAATCCTACAAGCAAGTGATTTTTGGTCTACTTAGTGGCCATTAAATTAATAAGACCATTTCCACATTAGGCAAAACTCAAGTGTGTCCTAACCTTGTGAAAGTCTCAGAAAACCAAAAAACAATAGTATGCGGAAAGAAAAAAGAAACAATACATAATAAAATAAAGTGCTGTTAAGGAAGGAGACACAGCACCACACATAGAATGTGCTATATTCTTTTTCTTCTTCCTTGTTTACCAATATACAGCGCCCTATGGAAGTTCTGCTATTCCACTGTGTGTCAACAAAACATTTCATCAATTGAGCCAACAATCCAATGTCCAAAAAATAGCCTCTGACAAACAAAAACATGTGTTGAGGATGAGCAGCAATTGATTTGGCAGCACGCTAGCAGGGAGTAGCCAACAACAAGGATAATTGCATGCACAAACCCCAATACCACTGGGCAGCACAGCAGGCTAGCAGACAGCTACATAGTACCTCCTTTGTCTTGTTATCACCAGGTGTTTTTGCCACCAATTGTGTGAAAATAATCACTCTGCAATTTTCCTGTTGAGCCTGTTGGAGTGACCTATTATTTGTACTATTTTCATTTTATTGACTTCTTTAATTGCCAAAGTTATATATATTATATATATGCTACATATGGGGAATGTGACACAAGAACTCTGGGATGCAATTCTTTGAATTGCTGTGATGTGCAAGTCGCTTCTGCTATGATAAACATAACTCTATATATATATATATATATATATATATATATTTAGTTTTTAAATTGTCCTTTTAGCACAAATGATAGGGAACAGTTTTTAATTAAAAAAAATTAAACAGGGAACACAGTATATCCATATGTTTACACAAATACTATAGCTCTAATAATTTGTGAAAATGAAAATGAAGCACCTGTAAACATGTAACAAAGTGAGTATATTTCCTACATATTTATTTTCTGTTAATCTGTATATTTGTGTTGTTTTTAATATCTTGCATTGTGTTACTTTGAATAGTTACAATTGTTACAGAAATACAATGTTCTTGAACCCAGGACATACTGAAAATGAGAGAAATCTCAATGTATCCGTCCTGGTAAAATACTTTCTAAACAAATAAATAATAAACTGTTAATGTAGCTGGGGCATTCCCTTTAGCACTCCCGCTGCCTAGAAGTGTGTTTTCCATAACGCAGCATCGTCACAAGCAAAGGATTATGTGGCGGCATCACCTCTGATGTGTTTGTTGGAGATACGTGTCTCAACATAAGCAGTGGGGTTTGGGTCTGGTTTTTTGGATGCAGTGTGAGCTGGTGTCATGGCGCTGTATGAGTCTCAGCATCAGCAGTCACCAGGTCGTGCAGGACAGCTGGAGAAATAAGCTCATTACAGTATATCAGGCAAAAAGCTGTTCCGTAGCCGTTCCTTCATGTTCCTTTATACAGCTCTGCAATAGCACTAGAGTGAGAGCATCCTATAGTGACACCATTGATCACAGCCAATTTCTTTTGAAATTTGAAGTTTAAGATATTGATCCATTGCATGGTATACTGAATATACACATTTATACAAGTCCTATTTTATTAACTGTATAAAAATAGTAAACCAGATATGTTCTTATTATATACAGTATGGGCCAAATTACTATCTTCACGCAAAAACGCACGCGCAACGCGTGAATTTGTGCTCCAACGTTAAACGTTAACGCGTGTAAATCAACGCTGGAATTACAATTCTCGCACATTTTTTCATCCGTCAAGCAATAAAGCGCTTTAAAGGGACGAGCACAAATGCGCGCCTAGTAACGTTGCGTGCGGAAATAAGTGTGCGGACTGTTTTTTTCACGCAATTCAGCCAATCAGAATGAAGAACCACAATTATCTCACGTTACGTTTTTGCGCTGTCAAAGTCAATCTGAGCATATAGGCTGCAGCAATAATAAATGCACACAGAACTTCTCAAATTTATTGGTTTGGTATGAGTAGAACGTGTAACTATACTTTGCTGCGTATTTTTTTTGGGCTGGTGTATTTGGGTTCGGCCAGGTTAATAGAATTTGCCATTAACACCAGCTTTTCGGAGTTGCTAAAATTATGCGCGCAACGGCTATGCGTTAATTCCTGCGCATAGATTGTAATACCATCCACATACCAGCGCACATTCGCGTTTGCGCTCACAATGTTAAGTAAAGGACGCGCGCAGTAAAGTACGCTCGCGCAGGGTTCACACGCGGTAGACGATTACATGCGTTTGTTGCGTTGACAATGCAATACGACGTTCGGCGCAAAGGGTTTTACCCTCGCGTTAATTTTTTTTACGTCAGCACAAACGTTTGCGCGAAAATTGTAATTTGGCCCTATAAGTTTTAGAACTAGTAATAAAATTATTTTTCATGTCTCCAGTTAAATGAATGTGTAACGTGTACCAAAATTAGCAGAGTATTATAACAAACCTTCAGAACAATGTAAGGAGGTTAGGGCACATGTGTATGCTTAACCAGAAAGCAATATACACAGGGTTATCCAAAGAGATCCGAATTGCTTGAGAAAGGTAACCGAATGCTGAAAATCTGTGTTCGGTTACCTTTCCTGACCATTCGGCTATCCAGAGAGCAGGCAATTCGCCAAATCCTGACGAATTGCCTGCACATACGGTGCTTGTTCGGTGCCTATTCGAGGGCAGTGAAATCCCCATGAAAAAACACTGCTTCGGCTATTCAGAGAACAAAAACCAGCAGTGAAAGGTTCCCCTAATGCCCTGCCATTCGGTGGTTTCATTCGGCAAATTTATTCAGGAGAATCCCATAGGCTTCAATGTTAAAAATATTCCCGTTTTAATTCAATATCTAATAAACCGTTCATTATAAAATTCTGCAGCAAAAAGTCTCTTTATTTATAGATTTTTTAGGATACTTTAAGCATTTTTCGGATTTTTTTTTTATTTTTTTAAAAGTCCGATTTTTTTTGATTTTTTTTTTCAGTTTACTTATTTTTTTTGTAACAGTCCTCTTTATTATCATTCCCTGGATCTCCTGTGAAAATTTCAGACATTTTTCGCTCAGTAGTTTCTTTGCAAACAGCGTTTCATTTTCCCAGATTCATACAAATGGTTTTTCTATTTATTCACTGCCTCCTCTACGTCACAGCTGCTTCGGCTCTGTGTGATTCGGCTCCTGTTCGGCTCCGGTTCGGCTTTTTCGAAGGTTAATCCAGATGTTTTTGCTTGTTTTCAGCGTGCATTCGGTTAGTTTTCGTCAGGTTTTCGGCAGCTTTTCCTGCAATTCGGGGACCCTGTGCTGTTTGCTGAATACACCGCAGGGTCACCGAAATGCAATCGGCAAAAGGAACCAAATTGAAGAGAACGAAAAGTCACCGAACGTGCGGTGACTTTTCGAATCTCTTGGATAACCCTGACAGTCTTGTTATTTGCACAATGCAAAATCATGTTTAATAATTAACATTGCTAGCAAAACTGTAGATCAAAAGTTAATTTTCCTTTGTATTTTTCTATTAACATGAACTCAGGCCATCGAGCATACAGGGTATTTTTGGAAAAATGTGGTGACAGTCCGCGCTTCCCTCTTTTTTTCTTTTTTTCCTTTCCTTTTCTCCCCCTAAAATCTTGGTCGAGGATCTTCTTTAAGCAGTTAATTGCTTTCTTTTATGCAGTCCTCAATTCTCAAGATATATGGGGATAGAAATGAGAAACATAGTGTGATCCATAAAAACACATCCAGGTCCCCAAAATACAATAGTTCAACTCACATTTGGAGGTGTCATAAATCAGACACTAGATGTATCTCATAACCGATATTTTTAGGAGATATCGGGCTCCTCTGTCCGATGATGTTACTCCAAATGAAAAAATAAGGTTGCAGGATATCGATGAACAAAATTAAAATTTATTAAAATTTAAAATTTATTATTCCATAAAACAATAAAAAGACAAACACCAATACGCGTTTCGCGATGCACTCGCTTCATCAGTTGGCATGTAAATTACAATTACAATTACTCATTCTGCACCTGCGTGCTACTCATTACAATTTTGAGGGAAGGGAGAACGGGCGTTTCCCACTCAATCACAACACATTTTAAAGGGTATATAAGGAGGTTGCAGGAGATTGTGAAGGAATTGATTTACATGCCAACTGATGAAGCGAGTGCATCGCGAAACGCATATTGGTGTTTGTCTTTTTATTGTTTTATGGAATAATAAATTTAAAATTTTAATAAATTTTAATTTTGTTCATCGATATCCTGCAACCTTATTTTTTCATTTGGAGCAACATCATCGGACAGAGGAGGAAAAGGGGAGCCCGATATCTCCTAAAAATATCGGTTATGAGATACATCTAGTGTCTGATTTATGACACCTCCAAATGCGAGTTGAACTATTGTATTTTGGGGACCTGGATGTGTTTTTATGGATCACACTATGTTTCTCATTTCTATCCCCATATATCTTGAGAATTGAGGACTGCATAAAAGAAAGCAATTAACTGCTTAAAGAAGATCCTCGACCAAGATTTTAGGGGGAGAAAAGGAAAGGAAAAAAAGAAAAAAAGAGGGAAGCGCGGACTGTCACCACATTTTTCCATTATTGACTCTTTCTGGTGGTTGGAGATGAACTATCAGTGTGTGAACCATCTGCTGCTGACTTTTAAACTGCAATTTAATGCTCTATGTCCTTTGGACTTAAGAATAGTTTGTGTACTAACAGCATTGTTTAACTATATCCATTAGGGGGCGCCAGATACTTGTCTATTCTGTACAGGGTATTTTTGCCTGGTGGGCTGGAGCTGCTGGGCTTGGGGACCTAAGATGTTCAACATCGCTCTCTTTTGATTTACATCTTACAGATTTGGTGCTATTTTCATCTCATGCTTTATATTACATATGCCACATGGAAATTGTATGTGTATTTATTTATTTATTTGCAAAGTATTTTACCGGGAAGGATACATTGAGATTTCTCTTGTTTTCAAGTATGTCCTGGTTTGATTCACTTGCTCTACAATATTTTACATGAGTGTTGTCAGGAATTGTATACTTTATGCCTTAATAAAAAGTCTTGGGAAAAAAATGAGAAGAAAGTGCATAATCTATGTATCTTCAGTTTGTAAACAGAGTTAATTGGCTCATCAGGTCCAAATATTTCAAATGTGCAGATGCAAAGATTGATGACTTCTGCCTTTAAGGGGAAGCAGCTGTTGATCACAATAAACACAGATAGCCAAAAGGCAGAGCACCAGCTGTGTATCAGCATTGCCTCATGATCATTAGGCAGAACTTTAAACAACATTATTTAGGAGCGATTTAAGGATCAGTGAAGTTCATTATAGAAGTCCCCCCATATGCACTTTATTACATTTACTAATCATTTCAGTAAACACTGTATTTATAGAAATAGGAAAGGTGGGCGCCTGGATGGGAGTTAAAAGGTTTACATTTAGTCATTACCAAGTGGGAGTGATGTAAGAGAGCTAATCTCATGCCAGCCAACTGCCTGAGAGCTAATCTCCTGGAGTGTCAGGCACGAGCCATGATGGAGCCATGGCAGGGCCTTAGGCTAGGTTTATATCCCAAGCGCTGGAGACTTGAAATGCAGGTAATAAAAGGTATATTGAATGCACAGCAGTATGACACAGTCTTTGCATATAAGAGTTTCAATATACACAGGTAATGTACAAAATAAGCAGAGGATGGTGGGCTGTGCAGTCAGAAGCTGGGAACTCCACTTGCGTAGCAATACCTTGATTGAAGGTCCTTAGCAGCAGGCACCGGATGGATGGCTGGCTGCCAAGAAAGTCTCCAAGCCCCAGAGGATAGAGGGCCACGTAGTCAAGAGGCTGCAGATATACAGGAATAGCATCAAGGACCTGGCGATAGTGCTTCTCAGGTAAGGTAACTGACTGGAACTAGAGCAGATCTCCAGTCCACTGGATAATGGGCTATGCAGTGTAAAGTCCAGCAACAGGATCCACAGGCATATAACAGAACAAGGGATATGCTGACAGACAGGATGAGGGGGCTCGCAGGACCTCACATACACAGGGAAAAAAGCAAAATGACAGAGCATGGAAAGAAGGGTGTGTCCAGGTTATATGCACATCCACTCAGGAGCTGGCACAGGGATTAACCCCTGAGTGGAATGCAGGTATGGAGCAGCCAGCAAGTTTCATGGCTACAGGCAGGCTCCTGGGGCTGGCATGACATGGAGTTATTCACTAACCTCCGAATTGGCCCCGAATTGCACTGGATGGTGAATTTCACAGTTCAGTGCAATTTCGGGCCAATTTGTCTATTCACTAAGCTGTCAATTCGCCAAATACTGGCGAATGGACAGCAAAATAAGGTGCAATTCGCCACTATTCGCCACAATTCGCGGGGCACCGAAATTGCCCCATAGAAGACAACCGTGTCTTCTAATCACAGAAAGCCGAAATTCCATCGAAATGCCCTGATTGTCAGTGTTCAGTGGTTTAAACATTGCACACACCTGTCCCTTTCTGAATCCGGACTCTACTAAAATGCTCATCCAAATTCTTATTATCTCCCGCCTTGACTACTGTAACCTTCTTTTCTCTGGCCTTAAGAGGTCCCAGATTCTCCCTCTGCAGTCTGTAATGAATGCCTGTGCTAGACTAATCCACCTCACCTCTCACACCACACCCCTCTGTCAATCTCTACACTGGCTCCCTGTTTCCTTTAGAATCCATTTCAAAATATTGGTGCTCACATACAAAGCTCTCATAACCGTGCCCTGCCTACATCTCCTCCCTTATTAACAGGTATGTCCCGATCCGACCACTTCGCTCTGCCAATGATCCGATGTTATCATCTTCATGTACCCACACCCCCAACTCTCGCCTTCAGAACTTCACTCGAGCTTGCCCCCATTTTATGGAACTCCCTCCCCGCAACATTATTCTCTCCCCTCTCTTCAGTCCTTCCAGAAGTCTCTGAAAACACATTACTTTAGAGAAGCTCACTCCATGATCCCCCACTGCACACTTCTTGCTCCTGTCCCCAATCAGTCCTCATGCAACCATTTACTTCACATACCCTATTCACCCTCACCTACTGTGTCACCACTCTCCTCTTAGATTGTAAGCTCTCGAGCAGGGTCCTCCCTTATTCTGTTCCGTGTGTGTACCTTGTATGTATATTTGTTATTCTGTTTCTTCCATTGTACAGCGTTAAAAAAAATCTGTTGGCGCTTTTAAATATTTGTAACCGTAACTTTAACAACCGAATCCTATAGGATTCAATGTAAAGACGTAAAATCTTTTTAAAAAAATCTTTTTTTTTTTTTTTTTCAATATAAAGATTTTTATTGAGTACCATTAGAAATTTGAAGTACAAAATATGAAAGGACAATAAAGGCCACGCAGGGCCTGTCAACGCTATAAATCACATATGTGCAGTTAGATTGTTGTCAACATTGTACGGTACTTTTTACATGGTAAATAAACAAAAAGAAACAAATACAGTGGTTAATACAGTAGTGAAAAAAACATAGTCAAACAGCAACAAAAAAAAGAGGGAAAAAGAAAAGGGAAACAAAGAGTAAAACATGCGGTTCGACAGGTTGAAGTAATTTTAAGAGGAGGTGTAAAAGGATTTTTGTTGTGAGGAGTTTTAAGAGTTTTTTTTTTTTTTAAGGGGATGAAGAGGATCCCTTGGAGGATCTATAATATATCCAACCTTCCCAAGTAGCCTGATACTGTGGAAGGGTGTTATGGGCCGAAGCGAACATTTCCTCGTATTTACAGATACTATCTAAACGGGTCAGAACTTCTGAGAGTGAGGGGGTGGAGGTCGAGTTCCAGTGACTAGCCAACACTAACTTGGCAACCCCAAATATTGCCGACATCAACCTCTGGGTGGTATTTGAATGGTGATGGGGATGAAGTGTAACAGGTACGTTTCAGGCTGGAGAAGGATATCCAACGAGGTGCATAGTTTGGTCAGGCCATGGATATCAGCCCAGTAAGAGCTAATTTTCGGGCAGGACCAAAAAACGTGTAGCAAAGAACCCTTCTCTGTTGAACAACGCCAGCATACGTTGGCACCCTGGGAGATATGGTGCAGTCGAGCAGGGGTAAGGTACCAGCGGTATAATAATTTAAGATGTGCTTCTCTCATGCCTGTGCTTTTAGATAGGCGATACACTGATGACGTGGCATAAAACCAGTCCTCTCGTGTGAATGATAAATTTAGGTCTTTTCCCATCTCAACATATATGGCAGTTTGCATTCCGTATTAGGGGACACTAAACAACGATAACATAGAGACAACGGTTTCCTTAAGTTTTTTTTACCCAAGCATAGCCTGTGGAAAGCTGTCATATCTTTGCCTGGTATCGCCCCGATTCTGTGCGTTAACAATATATGTTTAATACGAAGATAGGTAAAAATTTCTTTGAAGGGAATACCAAATTCTTGTACTAGGTCTGGGAACAGTTTAATAGAGGTTGGAGTGAGAAGGTGTTGGACAAGGGTCACTCCCTGAAGCGTCCAGGAGGCAAGGTTCAGGTCAGGGGACAATCTACTTAAAAAACTAAGAGGTGCAAAACTGAGCAGTCGAAACGGTTTTAATAATGGTCTACCCCAGTGGCGCCAGGTCAGGACCGAGAGATAAGAGGAGGGAAGCATCCCCTCCAGTTTACTTCTAGGGAGAGGGTCATACCACATAAAGTCATGAATAGAATTAGGAGCGATAACGGCATTTTCCAGGCGCAGCCATACAGGGGTTCTGAGGAGTGCAGCGCGGCCAATAATTGGGCTAATAGGGAAGCTCTATAATATTTAACAGGTCAGGGAAGCCAAGGCCGCCCATCTCTCTCGGAGTTGTAATTGTAGTAGCCGAAACTCTAGGGGGCTTGCGTTTCCAGATGTGGGCAAATAGCATTTTCTGCAGACGTAGGAGGATATGTGCTGGGAGAAGATCGGAACATTACGAAAATAGTAAAGGATTTGCGGGAGGATTGACATTTTTAAGGTGGCCATGCGGCCCAGCCAGGACAGTTCTACTGAGTGCCATGATTGCAGTTGTTTTTCAATGGATTGCAGGAGAGGGAGATAATTATGCTTAACGATGGAGCTCCTATTTTTCGTTAGGAAAATACCTAAATATATTAATAGAGTCCGAACGCCAGTCAAACGAGTATTGAGTTTTAAGATCAACCAGCGAGGGACCAGGAATATGCAAAGGGAGGGCCTGAGTCTTACCAACATTATTTTTATAGTAGGATAGCCGACCATATTTCTCCAGTAAATTAAAAAGAGGAGGGAGTGAGGTTTCTGGGGTGGATAAGTATAGGAGAATATCATCTGCAAATAGAGCGAGTTTCTGTTCGCCTGCCGGTGTAGGCAGACCTGATATAAATGTGTTCAATCTAATATGAGATGCTAACGGTTCCAATGCCAAGACAAAAATTAGCGGGGATAAAGGGCAACCTTGACGAGTGCCGTTCGTAATTGGAAAAGTAGGGGACGAAAATCCCATGCTTAACACCTTTGCCGAGGGGGTGGAATACAGAGCCATAACACTTTGGATAAATGAGGCGGGAAATTGAAAGGCCTCCAACGTTTGGCGCATAAAGCCCCAGTGCATGCGATCAAACGCTTTTTCTGCGTCTAAAGACAGTAGGAGCCCCAGGGTTCCAGAACGATTAGCTAGGTCTATTACGTCAAACAAGCGACGTGTATTGTCACAAGTCTGCCTCCCCTGTACAAATCCTGTCTGATCCGGGTGAATCAATTTAGGGAGCAGGGGCGCGACGCGCGAGGCCAATAATTTTGCATAAAGTTTTATATCAACATTCAGTAGGGATATGGGGCGAAAATTCGCACAATGAGTGGGGGGTTTGCCAGGTTTAGGGAGTGTGACAAAGGTGGCCAGGAGCATCTCTGGGGGAACTTGGCCAGTGGTTTTAATATGATTAAATAAGGCTGTCAGAGTAGGGACCAGGAGGGAGGCGAAATTTTGATAGTAGAGATTAGATAAGCCGTCAGGGCCGGGTGCTTTACCCTTCGGGAGAGCCCGGATTGCTTTGTAGACGTCCTCCTCAGAGAAAGGAGTTAGTAAGTCAGCTTGCTGATGGGGCAGTAATGTCGGCAATTGCGCTTCAGCTAAGAAGGTAGAAATCTCTGCCGAGCAGGGCGGTGAAATGGCCGAGTCAAGTTTGAGATTGTAAAGAGAGCTATAATAGTTGGCAAATTCTGAGACTATCAGCGCTGGATTACGCACTATTTGTCCCCCTAAGCTTTCAATATGGGTGATTTTAGTTTGAACGCGTCTTGCCCTGAGTTTAGAGGCCAGTAACTTTCCCGCCTTGTTACCTTGGGTATAGGAAGTGTAATTTAATTTGCGTAGGGATCGTTCCATAGCCTGTAGGTTTAAGTGCTCCAACTCTCTCCGCAAGGAAACCAATTGGGATGCAATCGATGGGGTCGGCTTAATCTTATGTAGCGCTCACTCCCGGAGGAGCCGCTGAAAATGAACCACGGGTCAGTCTCCCCGCACTAGGGAATAAATATACTCCAACACGCTGAACAGTTTTATAATTTAAAAGGTTTACTAAAAGGTTTGCAGCTCTTAAGACACGGTATATGCAGGAAGATTTACAGTACTTTTCGTAACACGATAAACGCGTAGCGGTAAAAGAAACGAAAACACGAGGGCTTCGTATTTTCGGAAAAAACCCCGACCGAGCAGAAAATTAAAAGATACGAAATTCGAGGAAAAGCCGCGTAGCGGGACACAATAAAATACACAGTTCTCGTATTACGATAGACGCGCAGCGGGAACAAAAAAAGGAAAAATCGTTCAGAATGTAGCTTTTTCTTTGCCCCCTTGTATGGATTTTGAAAAAGGAAAACAGAGTCCTGCACAGGTTAAGTCCCAGAACTTGAAGTGATATACATTTATATATGTAGGGTACCCGGGTACTTTTCTACTGGCCAGTGAGCTTACTTTAACGATGTCTTCGACTAGTCAGTTGGGGCCCTGTGGGTTTTAGAAGGAAACAGCAGTGTACGCTTAAATTTACACACGGCCTTGGGGCCTCTCACCCATCCAGCGCAAGCTTGAGGTTCCGCTGACCCAGGACGTCTCTCCGCTCGATATTGACTGGGGACGCCGACCACCGGATCTGTTGTCTGGCCTTCCGTCTGTCAGCCGCAACTCAATCAGCTTACCGCCTGCTCCCCGCTTCCATCGACCGCGGTACTCCTTACTCGAGGGGTCTTCTCTCCTCAGCACTGCACTCGCAATACAGCCGGTGATGTCTCTCTCCCGCAAGGCTGGGTGGCCCGATTGTGAGGCCCAATCCACTCTGTCTGCGCTCCGGCCTAGCTCTGGATCTCTCCTTCTGTGTGTGTCTCTGTGCATCCGCTCTCCTCAGCTCCCTGGCGCGCTCTGCCTGCTCTCCACGAGGTGCAGGATGTACAGGCTCTCCACAAACCCACCCACTTCCTGTTTCTTCGCAAAGCATGCATGGATATGTAGTTCAAGTGTCCAGGGTCTTAAATCGTGATAGTCTCCATCTTGTGGCCAAAAATGGGTACTGCCACAGTAAACTTTAACACATCGCTACACTTATTTTGGGATTCTAAGGAGGAGATTTGTTGTAAGAGAGTTGACGTTTTAAAAGTATACTGTTTCTTTCTATAAGCCCCCTGTTTAATGAAATGACCCCTGATAACCGCTTTGTGAGCTGACCACACAGAGGAGATCGCCACCTCCTCCGAAGTGTTCAATCTGAAGTAGTCCTCAAGAACCGATGCTGCCCCATCTCTCCCAGCCGGGTCCACAATTAAGGAATCATTTAAACGCCACGAGCCCATACCTCGAGCCGGAAAATGAGCCCGGAAGGACAGAATCAAGGGAGCATGGTCAGACCATGTCATGGGTCCTATGTGAGCATCTAAGAGATGGTGAACCATAGTCCGGTGTATAAGGCATAAATCGATTCTGCTATAGGAGGAATGCACCTGGGAATAAAAAGTGTAATCCCTAGTCTGGGGGTGGGAGATGCGCCAGACATCATACAGGTCAACAGATTGCAGAAAATCAGTGAAGCGTCGGCCAAGAGACTTCGCTTTTTGAGAGGGGAGGCGGCTTCCAGAGGATTGGCAGTCAACCATAGGGCAGGGAGTCATATTAAAGTCGCCACAGATATACACCGCGCCTTGGCTAAGCGACTGAATTTTTTTATGGGCTTTCCTGAGGAACTGCAACTGATTAACATTCGGGAAATACAAATTAACAATAGTCACCGGAACATCATTTAAAGAGCCAATCAATATCAACATTCTCCCCTCCTTGTCCTGGTGTTGAGATGCAACCCGAAACAACCAATCTCTATGGAAGAGGATAGAGACTCCTCTTGATTTGGTTGGAGACATAGAGTGATAAGCTTCAGGGTACATCTGAGACCGAAGACGGGGGGCATCGTGAGACCGAAAATGTGTCTCCTGTAAGCACACTACCGCAGGTTTATATTTATGCAAATCTCGGAAAAGACAGTGTCTTTTAAAAGGAACATTCAAACCTCTAACGTTTAAGGAGAAAAATTTCAGTTCAGGGGAACCCATCAATCATATATTGGGAAACATCCGTTGGTAAGCGTTCCCATCCCCTCCCAACCCCCAATGCAGACAGTCCCCCATAAAGAAGAAGCGTTCGTCCAAGAGACCGTACAACAGGAGAACTGGAGGGAATATTGGACCAGACGAACCAAGAAAAAAAAAAAAGAAAAAAAAGAGGACAAAATAGGGGAAAAAGAAATTAAAAAAAAATTCAGTAACAAAAAAAACACTGCGAGCCCGCAGTGTAAAGAGGTGTAACTCGCCGTGGTGAAAAAATGCGAGGTAGAATCTCAGGGAAGTAAACACCCACCGGGAGGTATCCCTGGCGTACCAGAGAAAAAAAGCAAACAAAATATCCAGAGCAATAAGATCGTGTCAATTATGAGCCACCAACAGGGGGGTGAGGGAGCTCGGTTCTCTGTGAAGTAGTGGGTCTCTCCAACATCTAAGAAGAAGCAGAAAGCAGCCGGGATCAGCTGGGCAGAGGAGAACGATATCAGTACAGGCCCAGACATAGGGCGCCTTC
Organism: Leptobrachium leishanense; assembly: GCA_009667805.1. Taxonomy (NCBI): domain Eukaryota; kingdom Metazoa; phylum Chordata; class Amphibia; order Anura; family Megophryidae; genus Leptobrachium; species Leptobrachium leishanense. The sequence goes on along the minus strand of CM019066.1, from coordinate 62,013,691 downwards.
ATTTTGGCTTGACGCGGTGCCACTCTGGCGAAACTTTAAGTGGAGATGTAGTTACCACGCGAGGGGGGGTGTACTCCTTCACAAACCCCCATTCTTGCAGGAGCAGCATACCCGACGGGATGTTGGTGATAGCATGCAGCCTCCCTTCTCTCCATATAAGCAATTTGGTCGGGAAACCCCACCTGTAAGCCACCTCGTGGTTCCTCAAGAGCTTCGTCAAGGGGAGGAATTCGCGCCTCTTCGCCAGGGTCATCGCTGATAGATCCGCAAACAGTAGCAGGTTAGCATACGGAGTAGGCAAGGTCGGGCCTTTTCTAGCCGCAGACATTAAGGACTCCTTAATATGATAAAAGTGAACTCGGACGATAACATCTCGGGGAACATCCGGTGAAAGATGTTTCGCTTTGGGCAGTCGATGAGCGCGGTCTAGGAGTAAGTCCTGGAGAGAGGCCGATGGGAGTAAAAGTTGAAAGACCTCCATGAGATATGCCGGGAGATCAGCCAGGACCACCGCCTCCGGGACACCACGGATTCGCATGTTGTTTCTGCGTGAGCGGTCCTCTAAGTCAGCAACTTTGGTGGCCAGCGCATCATGTGCGATTTGTAGATTCTGGTGTCTGTCCACAAGGTCATTATGAGCAAGACAAATATCATCAGATTTGGTCTCAAGGTTGTCAGTACGCTCACCGAGATCCTGAACATCACGGCGCAGCTCCTGCAGCGCCTCTTTGAAGTCAGCCTGGAGGGTAGTGCGGAGTCCCTGGAGCATATCATGCATTGCCCTCTCAGATGCTGGGGACGTGTTAGAGAGGAGATCCGCATCCTGTTCCTCCAAGTCCAGGCCAGAGAGAGAGGAGCCCGATATCGGGGAGCCGCCATCTTGAATTTTGCGGCCTTTCTCAGATCTGCTGGTCCGGGTCCCTTCAAGCTGCCGCTGGGCCTTTGGAGGTGCCATCCTGCCTCCGGATGGTGTTAGGACCCCGAGGGAGGTAAATTGAAGTTGGGGTGCCCCTTGTAAGAGCCGCTGGAGTGGAAAAACCGAGCGCCGCACACAGAGCTCTCAGAACATGCGGCTGCTCGTGTCGCCGGCTAGCCACGCCCCCCCTTTTTAAAAAAAATCTTAAATGCTGTTTATTCTTTTCATTTTCAGCAAATACTCTTAATTTTTTAGGACACTTTTTTGTATTTTTTAGATAACATTTTTAGTTTTCTTATTTTGTAACATACCCTTATTATTTTTAAAAGGACTTTATATATTACTTGGACATATTTTTACTGTTTTATACTCCTATTATGAGACATCTTATTTTTTCCAGTTCGGCAGAATTCGCCAATGCCAATTTGGTGGCAATACAGTGTTTTTCAATGAGGTCCGATAACTGCTTCTGCGACTCCAATCTTGGAAAAATACGCTGATCATTAGCTAAATAGTGAATTCACTGTATTTTCAAAGGAATGGAATCGCAATCCGCTGCTTCTTCTTGCTGGGAGCAGAGAGCGACAGGCAACAATAGTTCCTAATCTTCCTCCGCAATTCATCTGTGGTGCTGCATGATCTCGCGAGAGTGAGCTTGGGCAGAGCTTACAGTCACGACACGCACGGCTCCATAGAGTCCTATTGACTCCACGTGTTGAGACTCATAGTGGCGTGCTGCTGGAATCTGGCAGCTTTGCACTTTAGTAGCACATAGCTCCTGAACAAAGTGCCTACCCCAAAATATAGTCAGTAAAATGGCGACGGTAAGGAATGGTATGGAATAGGGCCCAACATCTCCAGATGTTATTTTAATGTCTGAAATCGCTATTCTACTCTTGACGCAAGTTCCACTTTCGACTCAAGCATAGCACGCACTTACTGTAAATTAATGTCTCCTATACCGTGTATAGGAGGTGATCATTTGCACCAGGGATTAGAACAACAAGCCATTTCAAGGATGCGTATTCATCTATCTTGGAGTTGGTATGTCTCAAAAAAATATTGACTTCTAAAACCTGGTGTTAAGTAGGGATGAGCTGTTCGGTTCGATCTGTTCGGAGTTCGCATCAAACATCGGCCGTTCAGCTGTTCCCGAATTCTGAACATTTCCGCGTGTTCGCCGCAATGCACCACAATGCACCACAATGCACCACAATGCACTTTTCCACTGGCCTGAAGCTTGTAATTGGCTACAGCCTTGCACCTGACCACAGGTCAGGTGCAAGACTATGCCAATCACGGCTCAGAGTCCTGATTGGGCAAAGTCCTGCAGCACACTATATAAGGCTTCACACAGCTCCCAGCACGTGTTTTTTAAGAGGAGATTGTTCTGTTAGTGTGTGTTCTCACTGCCAGCAGCTATTGTGGGGGTCTCACTTCTACAAGATATCTGGGAATTGTTGTAATCTGTGTGTTCTCACTGCCAGCAACTATTGTGGGGGTCTCACTTATACAAAATATCTGGGAATTGTTGTAATCTGTGTGTTCTCACTGCCAGCAGCTATTGTGGGGGTCTCACTTCTACAAGATATCTGGGAATTGTTGTAATCTGTGTGTTCTCACTGCCAGCAACTATTGGGGGACGACTCACTTCTAGCAGATATCTGGGAATTGTAATCTGTGTTTTGTCACTGCAACCTATCAGGGGGTCTCACTGATTTATAGGAGGTTTCTGGGAATTGAAATCTGTGTCTTCTCACTGTCAGCTATCAGGGGGTCTCACATACTTCTATCAGATTTCTGGGAATTGTAATTTGTGTCTTGTCACTGCCACCCATCAGGGGTTCTCACAGATTTGTAGCAGATATCTGGGAATTATAACCTGTGTCGTCACTGCCACCCATCAGGGGGTCTCACTGAGTTATAGGTGGTTTCTGGGAATTTTAATCTGTGTCTTGTCACTGGCTGCCAGCTATCAGGGTGTCTCACTGAGTTATACCAGAGTTCTGGAAATCTTTAATTTAGATAACACAGTTGAATCAGAGTTCTGCATATCTCCAATTTTTTATAACAGAGATGAATCAGAGTTCTGTATATCTTTAACCCCTTAGTGACCGGGCGGTTTTACACAAATCCGTCCTTTAGTGACCGCTGCTGTTTTTACGTGTCTGCGCTGTTAGTGTTTAGGTCAAATTTTCCTCTTACTCGTTTATTCAACCCACACATATTATACACCCTTTTTCCCACCATTAAATGGACTTTCTAGAAATACCATTATTTCCATCATATCCAATAATTTACTATAAAAAAATATGAAATAAGATGAAAAAAATGGTAAAAACACACTTTTTCGTAATTTAATCCCCAAAATCTACAACCACCAATAAAGACCCCGGCTAAATAGTTTCAAAATTTTATTCCCGAGAATAGAAATACCCAATTTTTACATGTTTTTGCCTTTTAACCCTTTCACTGCTGAGCCAGTTCACCTATGTGCGCTGCGCTCATTCTGACCATTTTGTGCTAATTATTTTAAGATGACAGCCTAGGTCCTATTTAATTAAACCCCCCCCAGACAAAAAAAAACTTAAAAAAAAACATGTTTTTATTTTATTAATTTTTTTTATTATTATTTTTTTAAATTTATTTATTTATTTATTTTTAAACCAAACCTGGTCATGTTTGGTATCATTGGAAAGGCCATGATCATCTAGCTGCCATGGATCGGGAGATAAGGGTATCCTATGGATCCCCCTATCTCTACATGGCAGCTAGATGGTTAACTGGCCCACTGACATCCTCACACATATGGTGAGGTTGTCAGTGGGTGGGGGGGACCTGGAGGCTTGGCTGACATCCAGGATGTCAGCCCCCTCAAGGTTCAAATCCCATTGTGGCGCCAATTAGCGCTGTAACGTGATTCGGCGGCGAAGTGGTTAATGCCATACACCGCTGAAAAGGGAAGACTCTCCCCTTTTCAGCGGTGCAAAAAGCATCTCCCTAGCTTCAATGGTTGGGGAGATAGAGGGCTCCGAAGGAACCTCCCCTCCATTGATTTGCATGGGGATGCCTGTTGATGACGTCACCACGCAGCGTGGCGACGTCATCAGCCTCGCCTGCCCATGTAAATCACATGGGCAGGCTTCCTCCCTGCCAGATCGCCGAGGGATCCAGCGAGGGAGGTGAGTATCGGGTGGGAGGGGGATTAGGCGCCGCTGACGAACCCTGTACGTCCGTGGGTCTAAAGGAGACCTGTGGACAGGACGTACAGGGTACGTCAGCGGTCCTTAAGGGGTTAATCTATATATCACTCACCATGTCAGAAAGACCAAAAAGGACAGGCAGTACTCCCAGACACAGATAAGAGGGCAAGCAACCGCTGTCTCGGGAGGCTGTGCCTCTGGTCATCGTGGACGTGGTGCATCCTCTGCAGGGGCATGATTGTCCTTTATAACTGGTGCTGGCCATCTTAAGCAGCAGCAACCTACAGAGGATTTGGTGGATTGGCTAACCAGGCCATCCTCATCCTCCGAGTCCTCTGCCAGCCAGGCTTGTAGTGCTTTACAGTCTACCTCAGCTGCTAAAGCATCTAATGCAGCCTCCATGTCCACAGATACACAGAGGAGTCAGCTGAATTGTTTGAATACAATAACAGTGACATGCTGCTTGAGGATGCGCAGCAACTACAGTGCTCTGATTCAATCTCTGAGGTTGAGGAAGGGAGTATAATGAACCTAGAGGAAATTGGTGCCAGTGACACACAAATAACTGGCACTCATGTTGCCCCAGCAGTTGCAGCATACTGCCAAGTTGGCTCCAGTGAAGAGGAGATAGGGGGTGATGACAATGATGAGGTCACTGACTCCTCCTGGGTGCCTGATCGAACAGAAGAGTCAAGTGAGGAGCTGGAGGAGGCACAAAAAACATGAGGCACAATGTCCTCTATGACCAACCGTAGCACTAGCCAGTCCAAGGCATCAGATGTCAGAGCTGCTCAGGTGCAGAGCGCTGTTCTCTCAAAGCACACATCCAGGAACTCTGCTGTCTGGGAGTTCTTTAAGAAATGTGCAGCAGACCGCACCATTGCTATTTGTAATCTATGTCAGATGAGGATCAAGCGTGGGAAAGACATACCACGCTTGGATACCATGTGCTTGAGGCGACATATGACCACCTGCCACGCATCCTGTTTGCACAACACTTTGCATAGGTCCTCCTCCTCCTCATCTGTCTCTACCCCCACTATATGTCCTGCCATGTCATTGCCTACAACCTTCACTGACAGGGATGATGCTACAGTAATGGGTGTACCAGGTCCTTCCTCACAATGTGACAGCATCCCATCAGCTGAAGATTTACGCAGTCAGATTACATTGCCCCAGCTGCTGCAGCGTAAGAAAAAATATAGTCCCAACCATCCCCAAGCACAGCATCTAAATGCCAGCTTAGCAAAATTACTCCCATTACAGCTGCTGCCTTTCCAGCTGGTGGACTCTGCTTCCTTCTGTGAATTTGCTGAATGTGCTGTACCACAGTGGCAGGTTCCAAAATGCATTTCTTGTCATGGAAGGCCATTCCAGCACTATACCAGCACGTGGAGCACAATGTTATGGAGTTATTGGGAAAGGCAGTCAGCAGCAAGGTGCACATGACTTTAGACACGTGGTCCAGCAAGCATGGACAGGGCCGTTACATTTCCTTCATGGCACACTGAGTAACTCTGACTGCAGCTGGGAGGAATCCAAGACAGGGCTCTGTGCTGGAGCTTGTTCATCCACCACGCCTCCAGAAAGCTGCTTGTATGAGGTCTGTCTGCTCCACCACCTCTTCCTCCTCCTCCTCCTTCTCTGTTTCTGGTGAAGTGGTAGTTAAACTGACGCATGGCAGGGGATACGCAATGGCTCAAGCAAAAAGATGCCATACTGTGCTTGAGCTGGTTTGTTTAGGGGACAGGAGCCACACCGGGCCAGCAATTCTGTCAGCTCTGCAGGGGCAGGTGCAGAGATGGTTAACACCACGCCAGCTTGAGCTGGGAATGTTCATCTGTGATGATGGCAGCAACCTTCTCTCCGCCCTACGCCAGGGTAAGTTGATGCATGTACCATGCCTAGCACACGTCCTAAATCTGGTGGTACAGCGTTTCCTAACCAGGTACCTAGGGCTGGCAGAGCTTCCCAGCCAGGCCAGAAAAGTCTGCAGCCATTTCAGATGGTCATTCCCAGCAAGTGTTCGCCTGGCAGAAATTCAAAGAGAATTCCAACTTCCCACAAACTGTCTGATCTGTGACATGCCCACCAGGTGGAACTCGACATTAGCAATGCTGCAGCGTCTGCACAAGCAGCAGTGGGCCACCAATGAGTAACTGTGTGAGTATGGCACAAGGGCAGGTTCAGGTCAACTTGTTTTTTTTTTCCCCCGCAGTGGTTGCTGATCAAGGATCACTGTACTGTCACCATTTGAGGAGGCAACGTGGATGGTGAGCAGGGACAGTGCATGCATCAGTGACACAATTCCTTTAGTGTTCCTGCTGGAGCGCACTCTGCGGGAATTATAGATGTGGCAATAGAGGCAGAGCAGCGGGAGGAAGAGGAGGCCTTCCCTAGCTCTCAAGGCCCCAGTCTTTACGCAGACAGCATTCCTGTGGGTCCTCAGATCAGACAGGAGGAGGATGAGGAATATTTAAGTAGTGGGGGCATTGAAGGTGGGGATTCCTCAAGGGAGGGTTTTGTGTGCCCAGAAACCCAAGGACTAGTACGTGGCTAGGAGGAGGAAGTGCATGATGGGGTCATCCTCATTGACCAGGAAGTCTCGGAAGCTAATGCCACCTCCAACCTACGCTGCTTGGGCTCCCTAATAATGCAAAGCCTGCTAAAGGACCCCAGGATTCGTGCTATCAAGAAGAGGGATCATTGCTGGTTGGCAAGCCTTCTTGATCCACGATACAAGGGTAAAGTTGCAGAGCTCACCCTGCCCGCATAGAGGGAGGACAGGATGAAACAACTTGAGGATGCTCAAAAGCGACACTTGTGTAACACCTTTCCAGGCACTGGTAGGTTACCAAGTGATGACACACGTGCTTCTGAGGCTGCGGATGATCAGAGGAAGAGCGGTGAAGGCCGGGGCCGCTTGACTGATGCCTTTTTAAAAAATTTTTGTCCACGACGCCCAGGGACGTCAAATGTAGGCACCCATTGCTAGCGTATTCACCATATGGTGTAGGACTACCTAGGGGCAAGGGCAGACCTGGATACCTTTACAGCAGATGATCCACTGGCTTACTGGGTGTTGAGATTGGATCACTGGCCAAAACTTAGCCAATGTGCTATGCAGCTACTAGGTTGCCCTTCATCCAGCGTGCTTTCTGAAAGGACGTTCAGTGCCACTGGAGGTTTTGTCACAGACAAAAGAGTGCATCTGTCCACCGACTCTGTAGACCGGCTGACATTTATAAAAATTAATCAGTCCTGGATCAGCATCTATCAATCCCCTGATACTGACGTAACTGAATAGATTGGGGATCTCTTCTGCATTCCCAAAACCTCCACCACTGCACTCTTCCACAATACCACAGAGGGTTTACTTACGGTGTGAAGGCACTTGCTGCCACCAAAGGCACAATATTTGGGTGCACTGCCACTGACGCCTATACCAGATTCATATCATTTTAATATTGGACCGCAGGGTCCAACCCTGTACAATACCACAGAGGGGTTACGGTGAGGGATGAGCCGAACACCCCCCGAGTTCGGTTCGGATCCGAACCCGAACTTTCCAAATGTTCGAATCCGAACCCGAACTTTCCAAATGTTCGAATCCGAACACGAACTCGAACTCAATACAAGTCAATGGGGCTGAAAATTCGGTTTTTAGAGTGCCCTCCAAGAGGGCATATATGCTAGATATTTGCCATAAAAGGTGTATGGGGGTCCGGGTGGTGCCCTGGGGGACAGGAAACAAGGACAAAAAGTTAAAAAAAAAGTTTTTAAAGGGACAGACAGTGAGTTTTCCATGAAATAAGGGTTGAAAATAAAAACGAAAAATTCCTTCAAATATCGTACCTCGGAGGTCCCCATAACCTGCCCGTGAAGTGGCGGCTTTGTAGGATGTATAGAAACACTTAAAAACAAAAAAATGACGTTTCAAATGACGGTAAATGCTTTTCCTTTAGACATGTGCACAGCACAAAATTTCGTTTTGAACTAATGGATTAGTCCTAAAATGCAATATATTTAGTTGCTAAAGAAATTCGTTTTCAGTTCTTTAGTATGAAAACTAATTTCATTCATCCGAAAACCAGTGGATACAATTACTAATGTATGGGCTCCTCAGAGGGCTGAGATCGCTGCTTGTTACAGTATCACTCACTCTCTGCACAATGTGCCAGGCAAAGCTGTTATAGTTAGAAGAAAAAACGTGACCACCCCCTGTAACAATATAAAAATTGGTACGTATCTGCGTTCTGCGTAGCACTGCCCTCTGATGCTGGTAGAATGATGAATGAATAAAAACGGTATCTGTGAATAAAATCCACAGAAACCAATAGTGCAGACTGCAGAAAAATGATTAACATAAAAGCCCCTGCTTAATATAAACTCACAGGATGTAAAAGTTAAATGGGCACATAGGAAGATCTTATAGATGTTACCCCTCCTGGACGAATTGGAAGATATGGAGGTCTCTTGTGGTGATGAGGTGATTTTTCAAAAAATCTCAAGGTCTATCAGGGGCTCTACCCCACTGCAGATCCATGGATTGACCTTGAGATTTTTTGAAAAATCACCTCCTCACCAATTGTGGAGCACAATTCTGTGGATGATCCTGGCGTCTGTTATCTGGAAGGAGTCCGTGGTGTAAAAACTGCTTGCTGAATCAGCTGATTGCCACAAGAGACCTCCATATCTTCCAATTCATCCAGGAGGGGTAACATCTATAAGATCTTCCTATGTGCCCATTTAACTTTTACATCCTGTGAGTTTATATTAAGCAGGGGCTTTTATGTTAATCATTTTTCTGCAGTCTGCACTATTGGTTTCTGTGGATTTTTTTCACAGATACCGTTTTTATTCATTCATCAAAGCTGTTATAGTAACTGATTGCTGCTCATCACAGTGCTCAGAGTTTCAGTAAAACTAGTAAATAAGATTTTCATATATTAAGAGGTTAGAACAATATTATTTCCTTGTTTTACTGAAACTCTGAGCGCTGTTACAGTCAGTTACTGTAACAGCTGAGCCTGATACATTGTACTGAGAGATAATATAACAAGCAGCCGATCTCAGCGTTCATAGCCACTGGATTTAAAGGGCTAAAAAAAAAAGACTCCTCTCTGTATAATGTATAGATCATCCACCTGCATTAATTAATGCCCCTCTCTGTATAAAACATCCTACTGCATTGGCATGTGGAGGGTGCAGAACTTCAGAATGCAATGCTTATCCAGCACAGAAGAGGGAACTTTTACTTAAACTTTGTATCTCTGTGGGGGAGACACAGCAATATAAAGCAGGGGAGAGGGAAAATATTAACGTAAATCGGACTGAAAGCTCAGAGAAGAGATAACTGGTGCAAAAAGATTTTTATAATAAAATAAAGAACTTTAAATCTAGGGAAAACATTCAAATAAATCAAACTGAAGGCTCATAATGACACAGTAACTGTGAGAGCTGGATACTAAATGTATCAGACGTGAAAAAAAAATTATAGCAAGCAGCACTGGGAGAGGAGAGGGACTTTATATAAAACGCGTATTATAGTTGAGGAAAGGGGGAAAGTGCTCCTGGATAATATAAAATGTATCAGACCTAAGCCCCTATTATGCAGAGCGGGAGGTGAGATAACACACGTTTTATAAAGTCCCTCTCTTCTCCCAGCGCTGCTTGTTATAAAGGGTTTTTTACTATCCTGCCCTCCTCTGTCATTAGCTTTCAGTGTGATTTATTTGAATGTTTTCCTTCTCCAGCTGCTTTTTAGGGATGTGCGTTTCGGGATTTTCACGAAATTTCCCGATTCGGGTCTTTCGATGCGGCCGAAATTCCGAAAAAATTTTGAGCCGAAAACGGCAAATCCGAAAAGTTTTCCGAGCCGAATCGAAAAAAATTCGGAATTTTCGAATGGACTTGAAATGTGTCAAATCGAAATTTATTTTCCCTCTATTCATGATTTCGGTTCCATTCGGGATTTCGGTTCCATTTCGGTAATTCTGAACATCGTTTATTTAACTATTATCGGTTATATCGCTGATTCTGTAAATTTTGTCTGTAAATGTGCTGGGGCAAATCAATGAGCTGGGGCAAATCCATGTGCTGGGGCAAATCCATGTGCTGGGGCAAATCAATGTGTGAGCTGGGGCAATATCCTATGTGCTGGGGCAAATCCATGTGCTGGGGCAAATCCATGAGCTGGGGCAAATCCATGTGTGAGCTGGGGCAATATCCTATGTGCTGGGGCAAATCCATGTGCTGGGGCAAATCAATGTGCTGGGTCAAATCAATGTGCTGGGGCAAATCCGTGAGCTGGGGCAATATCCTATGAGCTGGGGCAAATCCATGTGCTGGGGCAAATCCATGTGCTGGGGCAAATCCATGAGCTGGGCAAATCCATGTGTGAGCTGGGGCAATATCCTATGTGCTGGGGCAAATCCATGTGCTGGGGTAAATCCATGTGCTGGGGCAAATCCATGTGTGAGCTGGGGCAATATCCTATGAGCTGGGGCAAATCCATGTGCTGGGTCAAATCCATGAGCTGGGGCAAATCCATGAGCTGGGGCAAATCCATGTGTGAGCTGGGGCAATATCCTATGTGCTGGGGCAAATCCATGTGCTGGGGCAAATCCATGAGCTGGGGCAATATCCTATGTGCTGGGGCAAATCCATGTGCTGGGGCAAATCCATGTGCTGGGGCAAATCAATGTGCTGGGGCAAATCAATGTGCTGGGGCAAATCAATGTGCTGGGGAAATATCCTATGAGCTGGGGCAATATCCTATGAGCTGGGGCAAATCCATGTGCTGGGGCAAATCCATGTGCTGGGGCAAATCAATGTGCTGGGCAAATCCATGAGCTGGGGCAAATCCATGTGTGAGCTGGGGCAATATCCTATGTGCTGGGGCAAATCCATGTGCTGGGGCAAATCAATGTGCTGGGGCAAATCAATGTGCTGGGGCAAATCAATGTGCTGGGGCAAATCAATGTGCTGGGGCAATATCCTATGAGCTGGGGCAAATCCATGTTCTGGGGCAAATCCATGTGCTGGGGCAAATCCATGAGCTGGGGCAAATCCATGTGTGAGCTGGGGCAATATCCTATGTGCTGGGGCAAATCCATGTGCTGGGGCAAATCCATGTGCTAGGGCAAATCCGTGAGCTGGGGCAATATCCTATGAGCTGGGGCAAATCTATGTGCTGGGGCAAATCCATGTGCTGGGCAAATCCATGAGCTGGGGCAAATCCATGTGTGAGCTGGGGCAATATCCTATGTGCTGGCGCAAATCCATGTGCTGGGGCAAATCCATGTGCTGGGGCAAATCCATGAGCTGGGGCAAATCCATGTGTGAGCTGGGGCAATATCCTATGTGCTGGGGCAAATCCATGTGCTGGGGCAAATGAATGTGCTGGGGCAAATCCGTGAGCTGGGGCAATATCCTATGAGCTGGGGCAAATCCATGTGCTGGGGCAAATCAATGTGCTGGGGCAAATCCATGTGCTGGGGCAAATCCATGTGCTGGGGCAAATCAATGTGCTGGGGCAAATCAATGCGTTGGGACAAATCCGTGAGCTGGGGCAATATCCTATGAGCTGGGGCGAATCCATGTGCTGGGGCAAATCCATGAGCTGGGGCAAATCCATGTGTGAGCTGGGGCAATATCCTATGTGCTGGGGCAAATCCATGTGCTGGGGCAAATCCATGTGCTGGGGCAAATCCGTGAGCTGGGGCAAATCCATGTGCTGGGGCAAATCCATGTGCTGGGGCAAATCCATGTGCTGGGGCAAATCAATGTGCTGGGGCAAATCAATGTGCTGGGGCAAATCAATGAGTTGGGGCAATATCCTATGAGCTGGGGCAAATCCATGTGTGAGCTGGGGCAATATCCTATGAGCTGGGGCAAATCCATGTGCTGGGGCAATATCCTATGAGCTGGGGCAAATCCATGAGCTGGGGAAAATCCATGTGCTGGGGAAAATCCATGTGCTGGACTGCTGGGGCAATAGAGTTAGACAGCTTTGAAACGAGGAGAACAGATGTTCCGAAAAAAACGAAAATTTCCGAAATAGCGAAAAGCCGATAACAAAAAAACGAGCAAAGTGACACGAAAATACGAAAAATAGTCGATATATACCGAAAACCATGTACAATTCCGAAAAACGAAAATTTCCGAAATAACGAAAAGTCGATACAGAAATCGAGTAAAGTGACCCGAAAATACAAAAAATGGTCGATATTCCGAAAAATACATGTACCCGAAAAACGAATCGAGCCGAACCGAATCAAAACAGAAAGCAGTTGAAACGAGCCGAATCGAAAAGTTAAAAAAAATTCGGTGCACATCCCTACTGCTTTTATCATCTTGTCTGCCTCATAGACATGCAAGGGTTAAGTAAAAGTTTCCTCTCCTGTGCTGGCTGTCTGTGCTGCGAGTGAGTATTCTGGAGCTCTGTCACTGTCAGATTTTCGGGTAGGGGTCGGGAAGGATTACACATACAAACCTTTTCTGTAGCTTTGCGATGTTGCATTCATTACTGGTCTCCTTCACTCAATGTAATATCACAAAAAGGACTGAAACTAAAATGTAGTGCATTTTATTTTAGTTTCTTTCGTTTTTTGTACTGAGCAGTTTCGTATCTCGAGTCATACTAAAACTAAATTATCCCAAGATTTGGACTAAATCGTTTTAGTACTAAAACGAATGCACATGTCTATTTTCCTTTAACCACTTCAATGCGGAGGACGCGCTCAGCGTCAGACTTTCCCCTAACTTCTCTTCCTTCAAACGCTCCCTTAAAACATTCCTATTTAGGGAAGCCTACCACCCAACTCACTGACACAACCATCAATCACTCTCACCTTACAGTCCTCTCCTCCTGTTTCCAACCCCAACCCTCCTAGATTGTGAGTTCCTACGGGAATAGGGCCCTCATCTCCTCCTGTACTGTTTGTCAAGTGTTGTTCAATGTATTGTAACCCTGTCTATACTGTGCTTATTGTACAGCGCTGTGGAATATGCTGGCGCTTTGTAAATAAAGAATAATAATAATAATTAATGCAGCAATATTGTTCACATTGCAATTATAATGTGAACGATGATGCACTAATGATTTTTTTCTATGGGGTGCATTTGCTATAAATCACGTAATTCCCCCCACAAAATGTAACAAGTCCCCATTTCTAATTTTTGTACACGCGCACCCCATAGAAAACATAACCGCAAACGCTCATGTGCTAAAATGTGAAAAAAAACACTTAACACACTGCAGATGATTAAAAATTAAATTTTCATTCATTCATTTTTTTCATATTATACAGCCAGGACAGGACGTATACATATAAAAATGATATATTATGAATCTGCGGAGTCTGCTGGAAAGAACGATATCTAACATTTCGGTCATTTAACAAAATGTGGCTTCAAAATCGCGTTTAAACATGATGAGCGAAAGTGGTAAAAATGAGCTGAGCACACAGCGGTGAAATACAGCATATTAGAAGTTTTAGGAGGGAAATTAACACTTCTCAAATCTCAATCAGAAGCAGACACCACCCCACCCCCTCAGTATAGTCAACAATGTATCAAATTGATTAGACCAGACTAAAAACACCTGTTATGCCATTTGAAAAACACAGGCTCACAGAGGTGAGAATCTTTGCACGTACACATTAGTTTTTAATTCAATATCTAATAAACCATTGCTTATAATATTCTGCAGTAAAGAGTCTCTTTATTTCTAGATTTTTTTGTATTTTTTTAAGCATTTTCTATACTTTTTTCAAAATTTCTTTTTTCTGCGAACTCGAACCGAACACACCCAAAAAGTTTGAAGTTCGCGAACTCTCGAACAACCAAGGTTCTTGGTCTGTGTGTCCTAAAATGTCTCTTCTTTTCATACAGGCTGCCGCCCCAAGCAGTTGTTTATGAATAGATTAAAAGGAAAACCATTTACCGTAATTCGAATTGTCCTTTTTTTTTTTATTAAAAGGTTTCTATACATCCTACAAATCCGCCACTTCACGGGCAGGTTATGGGGACCTCCTAGGCACGATATTTGAAGGAATTTTTTTTTATTCTTAACCCCTTAAGGACTGCTGACGTACCCTGTACGTCCTGTCCACGGGTCTCCCTTAGGCTAAGGTCAGACTAACGCAGTATTAACGTGTGTTTATCCGCACTAAATCACAGCCGTGCTAGCAGCAAATGACATCCAATGCTGGGCAGCATACGAAGAACGGCCGCACGAAAGTCCGGCTGCGCAACGCAGGTGGCAAACGAACGCATTTTTTCGAGAACGTCAAACCGCTAGTACTGACGTACAGAGTGAGCTGCATCCGCTAGCGGCGTGTGTGCGTGATTAGGAGACGTCAGACGCTGCTAATGTCCAGCCAACATCACGTCCAGACGCAAAAAGGGTTTTATTGATGATCCGTACAAAATCATGGATGAAAATGCGCATCGTATGACCGCTATCGCGTATTCCGTGAAAAAATACATCCATTCGTTCAATGCACTTTTTCATGGACAACGCGAAAAATGCGTTAGTCTGACCCTAGTCTTAGACCCGTGGACGTACAGGGTACGTCAGTGGCGCCTAATCCCCCTCCCGCCCGATACTTACCTCCCTCGCTGGATCCCTCGGCGATCTGGCAGGGAGGAAGCCTGCCCATGTGATTTACATGGGCAGGCGAGGTTGATGATGTCGCCACGCTGCGTGGTGACGTCATCAGCAGGCGTCCCCATGCAAATCAATGGAGGGGAGGGGGGGCTCCTTCGGAGCCTTCTATATCCCCAACCATTGAAGCTAGGGAGATGCTTTTTGCACCGCTGAAAAGGGGAGAGTCTCCCCTTTTCAGCAGTGTATGGCATTAACCTTTTCGCCGCCGAATTGGCCGCCGCCGCTAATTGGTGCCAAAACGCGATTCGAACCTGGAGGGGGGCTGACATCTTGGATGTCAGCCAAGCCTCCAGGTCCCCCCCACCCATTGACAACCTCACCATATGTGTGAGGATGTCAGTGGGCCAGTTAACCATCTAGCTGCCATGTAGAGATAAGGGTATCCTATGTATGGATCCCCCTATCTCCCGATCCATGGCAGCTAGATGGTCATATTTGAAAGACCTTTCCAATGATACCAAATATGACCAGGTTTGTAATAAAAAGAAAAAAACGTTTTTTTTAAAAGTTTTTTTTGTCTGGGGGGGTTTAATTGACCTAGGCTGTCATCTCAAAATAATTAGCACAAAATGGTCAGAATGAGCGCAGCGCACATAGGTGAACTGGCTCAGCAGTGAAAGGGTTAAAAAGCAAAAACATGTAAAAATTGGGTATTTCTAGTCTCGGGACAAAATTTTGAAACTATTTAGCTGGGGTCTTTATTGGTGGTTGAAGATTTTGGGGATTAAATTACGAAAAAGTGTGTTTTTACCATTTTTTCATCATATTTCATATTTTTTTATAGTAAATTATTAGATATGATGGAAATAATGGTATTTCTAGAAAGTCCATTTAATGGCGGGAAAAAGGGTGTATAATATGTGTGGGTTGAATAAACGAATAAGAGGAAAATTTGACCTAAACACTAACAGCGCAGAAACGTAAAAACAGCAGCGGTCACTAAAGGACGGATTTGTGTAAAACCACCTGGTCACGAAGGGGTTAAACTTTATTTCATGGAAAACTCACTGTTCCTTTAAAAACTTTTTTTTAAACTTTTTTCCTTGTTTCCTGTCCCCCAGGGCACTACCCGGACCCCCATACACCTTTTATGGCAAATATCTTGCATATATGCCCTCTTGGAGGTCAATCTAAGGCTGGGGTCAGACCAGCGCACTTTTAACTTGCGTTCTGGCGCACATAATTACGGCCGCACTAGCAGCAGATGACGGGCAATGACGGCCAATATACGATGTACGGCCGCACAAAAGTCCGGCCGTGCAACGCAAGTGGAATTTGAACACATTTTTTGGAGATCGCTGAACTGCTAGTACTGACGTACAGAGTGCCCAGCTGCGGCATAGCAGCGTGTTTGCGTGATTAGGAGATGTCAGACGCTGCTAATGTCCAGCCTACATAACGTCCAGACGCAAAAAGAGTTTTATTGACGATCCGTACAAAATCACGCCCGAAAATGCGCGTCGTCTGACCGTTTTTGCGCATTCCGTGAAAAAATACGTCAATGCGTTCGGAAAGCACGTTTTCACGTTCGCGGGGAAAAATGCTTTTGTCTGACCCTAGCCTTAAATTCAAACTTTCGAGTCCCATTGACTTGCATTGAGTTCGGTTCGTGTTCAAGTTCGATCTCGAAGTTTTGAAAATGTTCGGGTTCGAATGTGTGTTCGGCTCATCACTAGTGTTAAGTAACGTTGAATTTGCAAAATAATTTAACACTCTAAACCACCTCAAATATTCTTTACTTCCCTCTCATTCCACGGTGAAGAAGGCAACGTGATCCGCACCTTCCTTTAGTCAGGAGCAGCAGGAGACTGGGAACAAATAGTTCCCAGTTTCCCTCCATGCTTTATCGACAGCTCAAGCTCACGTAGAGCTCATGTCTGGGAAGCACTGGACCTTGTTGAGCCCTATAGACTCCAGGAGCCGATACCAGCGGCATCAGATGAACTCTGAATATCACCTCCTGAATTTATGTATAGCTCAAAATATTTTGTTTGGAATGATGATAAAGAAATAATTTCACTTAAAGACACATGTTGCTATGAAGTCTAATTCTTTAATCCAGGGTTTGCGGTTTTTGTAAATTCTCCTTTTACTTTTTCATTTACGTTTTGTAAACGCGATCAGTTACCCGAATCCTAACTTGTTTTATTTATTTTATCTAGACAGAGATAGAAAGCTCAACTTTTTATTTTAGTAATTGTGGATAATTTGTTTTGTTTCATTTTAGTTTTATTGTTTAATTTTATTCTTTTCCTACATAGATAGTATTTTTTTAAAGTAAACAAGGTATAGGAAATCACAAGTGCTCTGACCCTAAAACTAATAACTTTTAATAATTCATGGAAGGCAAAATGTAGAGCTCATAATAAGGTGAGTATTAGCTGGTGGCACATATGCATGCACTGACTTGTCACATATGATACAACTCGTTTTACAGGCCATTATAGGATGCTGCTGGAATTCTGTTTGGATACGTCTTATTAAATATATGCCAAAGTTTATTTATAGAATGTGCCAACTGTCTGTTGTAATTACCATACGAAGTAGGGTATATAAAGGGATTAGATCTGTTTTTTTTTCTTTTGATCTTAAAAGCAGCAGGTAGAGTTTTCTCTCCAGTGATTTTTTTTATTTATTAATTATTATTATTATTATTTGCAACATACTGCACGTACCCAAAGAGTGTTAGTATAACCTCTAGAAGTACTTGTAAAAGTTCTGTATATAATGTTTTTCTTTTTGTATCAGATTAGGCAATTGCCTCTAACACATGAGTTTGAAAGTATATTTAAGTCCCAGTCTCACAATTTTTTATGTAAATCACCACGTATAGAAAAAAAAATTAAAAAAAGAATTTGACAGATGTTGCTAAATAAAACCCTACACATTATTTTTTTTTTAAGATGGTTAAAAATAAGTAAGGAAAAAACATGTACAGATGCATGCACCTAGGGATTATTCCATAAAAAATGCATATACCGTATTTTTCGCTCCATAAGACGCACCTGACCATAAGACGCACCTAGTTTTTAGAGGAGGAAAACCGGAAAATAAATATTCTGAATGAAATAGTGTAATAATGGATATTGCCCCAGCTCGTGGATATGTCTTAGCTCACACGTGGATATGCCTTAGCTCACACGTGGATATGCCTTAGCTCACACGTGGATATGCCTTAGCTCACACATGGATTTGCCCCAGCTCACACATGGATTTGCCCCAGCCAGCTCACACATGGATCTGCCCCATCAGCTCATGGATTTGCCCCAGCTCACACATGGATTTGCTCCATCAGCTCACACATGGATTTGCCCCAGCCAGCTCACACATGGATTTGCCCCAGCCAGCTCACACATGGATTTGCCCCAGCCAGCTCACACATGGATTTGCCCCAGCCAGCTCACACATGGATTTGCCCCAGCCAGCTCACACATGGATTTGCCCCATCAGCTCACACATGGATTTGCCCCAGCCAGCTCACACATGGATTTGCCCCATCAGCTCACACATGGATTTGCCCCAGCCAGCTCACACATGGATTTGCCCCATCAGCTCACACATGGATTTGCCCCATCAGCTCACACATGGATTTGCCCCAGCCAGCTCACACATGGATTTGCCCCAGCCAGCTCACATGGATTTGCCCCATCAGCTCACACATGGATTTGCCCCAGCCAGCTCACACATGGATTTGCCCCATCAGCTCACACATGGATTTGCCCCAGCCAGCTCGCACATGGATTTGCCCCAGCCAGCTCACACATGGATTTGCCCCATCAGCTCACACATGGATTTGCCCCAGCCAGCTCGCACATGGATTTGCCCCAGCCAGCTCACATGGATTTGCCCCATCAGCTCACACATGGATTTGCCCCAGCCAGCTCTCACATGGATTTGCCCCAGCCAGCTCTCACATGGATTTGCCCCAGCCAGCTCACACATGGATTTGCCCCATCAGCTCACACATGGATTTGCCCCATCAGCTCTCACATGGATTTGCCCCAGCCAGCTCACACATGGATTTGCCCCAGCCAGCTCACACATTGATAATGCCCCAGCTCACATATGGATATGGCCCAGCAACTCGTGGATGTGCCTCCGCTCACCTGCCGCCGCCACCGCGTTCGTCTCCCTCTGAGCATGCGTCCGGCGGCAGGAAGCTTGGGCACTCGCCTGGGGGAGCCACGTGACCGCGATCGATCGCGGTCACGTGGCTCCCCCAGGCGAGTGCCCAAGCTTCCTGCCGCCGGACGCATGCTCAGAGGGAGACGAACGCGGCGGCGGCAGGTGAGCGGAGGCACATCCATGAGCTGCTGGGCCATATTCGCTCCATAAGACGCACCCACTTTTCCCCCCACTTTTTTGGGGGAAAAAAGTGCGTCTTATGGAGCGAAAAATACGGTAAATAAGGGGGGGGCGTGGCCAGCTGCAGACAGGAATGGACGTGTTCTTGAGGAGCTCCGCATGTCCTCCCTGTTTCAGGACCCCCAGCTGACTCTCCATGCTCCGATTTTTAAGTTTAGGGGTTCCTGAGCGGCTGGTCACCGGTGTTGGCCTGTCCGGAGCCCGTTTAGCCTCCCCTCCGGACCAGAGACTAAGCTTCTAGCTGCGGCTCCCCGCTGGTGCGATACGCCGGCGGCCATCTTGCGGCCTTCTTCCCGGCACCAGATGACTACTGACCTTGCGGTTCTGTCAGCCCCGTCCCAGATCTTGCTAAGGGCTGAGGAGATGGTGGGCCCACGTCTCCCAGTCAGACCGGACGGATGTCCCCCTGGCGCAGTAGATGGACCTGCGAGGTGGTGGAAGGATGGATCCCCCCCTCCTTCTGGAGGTGAAGGAACTGTGGTCTCAGGCCTAGACGCCTGCTTGCTGATCCTGTCGGGGGAGGACGAGGATGGCCCACTTACCAGGGGTGTCATGCGGCGGATGCTGTCGGCGCTGAGGTGCTGCCAGGGAGTGATGGCTTTGGAGGTGGATGCTCGGTCGCTGGACGTGAAGTCGCCGCTGGATGACCCCGCTGGACCGAGCCTGTCAGCTGTCGGCGGCATGCTTGTCCACGAGAACACCGCAGAGGCTGCAGCACCCATTACCGCTGCGGAAAGGTACCTGGAGATGGCTTTGGATACCCCTAAGACGCCTGCGACATTGGGACTGTACGACCGCTGCTTGTCACTTGCCGGTGAGAGGAAGTTGCTGACTCGGTCCCACAGGCCGTCCCTCGCTACGGCGCCAAATGTGGCCCTTCTCCGCACTGCTGAGGTTTGGTGTTGCGGGGTGGTCGGGGGCCTTTTCGCAATATCAGTCCTGCTTCCCGCCGCATGGCCTGGCCTACTCGGCTTTGCTCTGCCTGTTCTGGATTTGCTACCGTTCCGGGACACAGGTTGATGGCAATTGCTTGTATCTCTGAGTCAACCCCCGTTTTTTCTGATTCTGGCTGTGGACCCTCTGCTGTTTTTAGCGGATTCTGATGACTTTTTTTTTTTCTTTTTCTTTCCCCGATTGGGGACATTATCCCTATTTTTGCCCCTTTCCTCCCGTATTTAGACATATTGCTATTTTATGCTGAGAACCCCTCCCCCCCTTCTGTTTATGTGTGTTATATGGCTGAGTACATGCTGATCTTTTATTTTTCCTGAACTGTATTTGCTGACTTTTCTCCCCCCCCCCGCATTTTGACACTTTTTCAGAGCATCTTTTGGGATTTCCCCCTCTTATGTTTTACATGCAAATGATGTTTGGCCCTGCGAGGCCAACCCAGCTGGTTGAAATGTGAAACGCCATACCCCCCCTTCCCCCCCCCTATTGATTTCTACTATACGTTGAGATCCTCCCCCCCTATCGGGAGTTGTTTGTTATTTTCCACACGTGTAAATCTGCTGTAGTTGGCCCTGCGTGGCCCTTGCTTCCATATGTTTGATTTTCTGCTGACTTTATTCACAAAAATAAAAAAATTTAAAAAAAAAAAAAAAAAAGAAAAATACGGTAAATAAAACCCAAAAGGTTAGAAAGCAGCCAATTAAATAGATTAGTAATTGGTTGATTGAAACAACAACTATGTTTCATAACATTTTTCAATTTATACACATTCTCCATTGACTAATTGCATAAACATGTTTGGAGGATTGCTGAAATTAATTAATGTCAACGTGATTTGTCCTCGGGTGGTAATAATTACCGTGTCACCAAAGGGTACTTATTGCTAGGTCCATGTATAAATGTTTGCCATTTCCTATAATAAAGCAATCATTATTCAAAAAACCTTCAGGATATGGCAGATGTCCTTCTGCTTCTTAGCTTCATCGTACAATATATGGGGTTGGAACTTCTGTGGTTCTCTGTAGGAGAAAGATCATCAATATCAGGTTACAGAGTTAACATACGACAGAAAACTCAGCTGTAAATGACTTAAACAGTAATAAATGTTACTGAACAAAACATAAAATCAATTGGATGTTGTTAATACAAGGGAAGGCCCAAACGTTAGGTTAAAATCAATGAAATGATGATGCAAAATAGAAAAAAATTCCTAAGAAAGCCTAATCCTTTTAATCCTTTTACAGGGCCACTACCACAAAAAAAAATGAAATGTCCTTATCACGTTTATTATATGTTGCTGACATCTTCAATGGAATTTGTTTTTCTCTTGTTTGTATAGTTAAGAAAATATTTTACTCTCTAAGTAAATGCTCTCTGGGTGCTTCCATTGTGTGATCTTGTTTTGTAAACTCCCCCCCCCCCACAGTATCTTTACAGCACTTGCTCCTCTCTGTGTGGCTTTGGCCATACAATGGAGTGAATGGGTCGATCACTAACTCAAATCATTGTCTCGTGTGGGATGTATGCAAAGGATATCACTAGGGGGTAGATTAGAAGTCTTTAAGCTCCCTGTTTTATCTCATTCGGCTGCCATCTCTTATCTCAGGTAGCAGAATCAGGACCATAGACTTCCTGCCAATTTATCTAAACGTTCCCTCCTCCACCTCATTAACTGTTAAATACTGTCGATTACATAAACCACAGCAATTTTTGCACAGATTTTAGTAAATGTTGTATTATGGGAAAAACCCACAAAATGGAAACAGAAGATAAACCTAATTTTATATTTCCTTTTTACATGCAATTACTTCAAACCACTCAATGTTCTTGAACCCATACTTGAAAACGAGAGAAATCTCAATGTATCCTTCCTTGTAAAATCCTTTATAAATAAATAAAATAAACAAAAGGGGTTATTTAGAGCGCACCGAAATGGTGCTCTCTTGTTCCCCGCAGTTCCCTGCACTTCGGGGAATCAAAGTTCCTCACACTGCCGTGAATTCAGCATTCACCGCAGGGTCCCCCGGAATGCAGGGAAAACCCACCACAAACCCACCAACCACCTGATGAGAACCCATTGAAAACACGCCGGAACCGCTGGAGAACCCACGCCTAACACGGCGGAAAAAAAAAACGAGCACAGCGCAGACCAAAAAGCCGACGAACAAGCTGAAGAATGGGGTAAAGAAAAAAAAATCAGTACGATTTAACCCCTTAGTGACCGGGCGGTTTTCCACAAATCCATCTTTTAGTGACCGCTGCTGTTTTTACGTTTCTGCGCTGTTAGTGTTTAGGTCAAATTTTCCTCGTACTCGTTTATTCAACCCACACATATTATACACCCTTTTTCCCGCCATTAAATGGACTTTCTAGAAATATCATTATTTCCATCTTATCAAATGATTTACTTTAAAAAAAATATGAAATATGAGGGAAAAATGGTAAAAACACACTTTTTCGTAATTTAATCCCCAAAATCTACAACCACCCAAAAAGACCCCGGCTAAATAGGTTCAAAATTTTGTCCCGAGACTAGAAATACCCAATTTTTACATGCGTTTGCTTTTTAACCCCTTCACTGCTGAGACAGTTCACCTATGTGCGCTGCGCTCATTCTGACCATTTTGTGCTAATTATTTTTAGATGACAACCTAGGTCCTATTTAATTAAACCCCCCCCCAGACAAAAAAAACATTTTTTTATTTTATTAATTTTTTTTTATTATTTTTATTTATTTATTTATTTATTTTTATTTTATTTTTAAATCAAACCTGGTCATGTTTGGTATCATTTGAAAGGCCATAATCAGGCCTTTCAAATGTTGTCAAATATGACCATGTAGCTGCCATGGATCGGGAGATATGGGGATCCTTAGGATCCCCTTATCTCTACATGGCAGCTAGATGGTTAACTGGCCCACTGACATCCTCACACATATGGTTGTCAGTGGGTGGGGGGACCTGGAGGCTTGGCTGACATCCAAGATGTCAGCCCCCCTCCAGGTTCGAATCGAGTTTTGGCGCCAATTGGCGCCGAAACGTGATCCGGCGGCGAAACAGTTAATGCTATACACCGCTGAAAAGGGGAGACTCTCCCCTTTTCAGCGGTGTAAAAAGCATCTCCCTAGCTGCAAACGTTAGGGAGATAGAGGGCTCCGCTGCGTGGCGACGTCATCAGCCTCGCCTGCCCATGTAAATCACATGGGCAGGCTTCCTCCCTGCCAGATCGCCGAGGGATCCAGCGAGGGAGGTGAGTATCGGGCGGGAGGGGGATTAGGCGCCGCTGACGTACCCTGTACGTCCGCGGGTCTAAGGGAGACCCGAGGACAGGACGTACAGGGTACGTCAGCGGCCCTTAAGGGGTTAAAGTTTAAAAATTGAAACGAACGATTGAAAGTTTAAAAATTGAAGCGAAAATGCCTGGAATTTCCATATAAGGCCCTATGAATGATAATAAAAAGGTCTGTTACAGAAAAAAGAAAAAACGCTATTTAAAAAAAAAGAAAGAAAAAATCAGGAAAAAAAATTCCTGAAAAATGCCTAAAAGATTGTAAAATTCAATAAATAAAAGACTTTTTACAGCAGATTAAATAAACGATTTATTAGTTATTTAATTAAAACAGGAATATTTTTGTCATTGAAGCCTATGGGATTCCACTGAATAAACCTGCCGAATGAAAACCCCGAACAGCAGGGCCATTGGCAACTTTTCACTGCTGTTCGGTGTTCTCTGAATAGATTAACCATTGCTTCTCTATGGGGGATTTCACTGCCTTTGAAAAGGAACTGTACATGCAGGCAATTTGACAAAAATTTGCCAACTGCCTGCTCTCTGAATAGTCGAATGGCCCTGAAATGTTACCGCCCGGGGGAATTCACTGTTCGGTGGCATTTCGGGGCCAGATCGTCTCTCTCTGAATAACCCCTAAAGAAGAGAAAAACAGCAGCGTGTGTTTTATAATGTGGTTTTGTTTGCAATGCACAAGTAATCTCGTTACAGCAAATGGTAATGTCCCTTTAAAAAATGGACAGAGACAATCATGGAAACGTGAGGTGACTCCAGAAGTGGCGGGGGTTAATGTGTAGAATTGCTCTACCGATTTCATTGTGGCTTCCATGCAAAACAGTGTTTTGAAGACCTCATAACCCATCTTTGTGATAAAGACCAAAGTCTCCAGAAGGTCTACAAGTGGTTTAGCAGATTAACTTTTTGATATTTTGACATATGCTGTGATGAACCAAGAGAAGGTGAAGAGCACGTCCACTTATGAGAGCATGGTGGCCAAGGTGAAGAAATTTCTCGATCAGGAATCTTGAACCACTCAAAGAAGTTTGTGGAAAACTTCAAAATTCCAAATACAAAGATTTTGAGGATTCTTCATGAGGAACTGGACTTCACCAAGAAGTGCACCCACTGGGTTCTGCATTTGTTGAACACAGAACAAAAAACAGCACGAGTTGAGTTTGCCAAAAAGTTTGTTGTCATGGTCAAAGATGGGAAGTCTACCAACACTGAAAAAGGATGATTCTTGGGGGTGTTTTGAGAAGCGGTTGAAACACTTTAAAAAATTCAGGGAGATCGGCAATGATTATGTTGATTAACACTGAATAAACAACTGTTCTATGTTTTTGAGTTAGCATCATTATTTCATTGATTTTTAACCATAGGGGGTTATTCAGAGAGATCCGAAATGTGCCCTAAATGTAACTGGACACTGAAATTCAGCGAACGGGGACATTTCGGGGCCATTCGACTATTCATCGAGCAGGCAATTCACCAAATTCTGGCAAATTGCCGGCACGTATGGTGCCTGTTCGAGGGCAGTGAAACCCCCCATAGAGAAGCAATGGTTTGTCTATTCAGAAAACACTGAACAGCTGAGGAATGTCAGTGAAGTGCCCTGCCATTCGGTGGTTCCATTTGTCAGGTTTATTCAGGCGAATCCCATAGGTTTCAAAGTTAAAAATATTCCAATGTTTATTCAATATCTAATAAACCGTTTATCATTTTATTCTGCAGTAAAAAGACTCTTTATTTTTAGATATTTTTAGGATATTTTAGGCATTTTTTGTCAAAATATTTTTTCCGTTTTTTTTTTTAAATCGTTCTTTCATTTTTCTGTAACAGACCTTTTTATTACCATTCATTGGATCTTCTATGTAAATTCCAGACCATTTTCGTTCAGTAGTTTTTCTGCAAACAGTGTTTCAAATTTCAAACTTTCAAGTAGGGATGAGCCGAACACTCCCGTATTCTGTTCGCTTTCGAACTCAAACAATTTCAAAAGTTAGAGTTTGGACGCGAACCGGATCCGAACGCAATGCAAGTCAATGGGACTCGAACGTTCGATTTTTAGAGTGCCCTGCAAGAGGGCATATATGCAAGATACGTGAGGTGACATTTCGGATCTCTCTGAACAACCCTGTTAGTTTTGGTCCGCCCTTGCCTTGTATTGACAAAATACTTTCATTCTGTAAAGTGAAAAGATTAAGTTTACACCAGGGTTTGAATAGGGTCCCTGGTTTTTCAGTTCCTGGGGAAAAGCAGTAGGAGTCTATGGTTAAATGAATGAGACTGCTTTATTGCCCAAAAAGTCTCTAATAGTGAAATTCAATGAGCAATGTTGAGGTGGCTCAGTCCAGTATGAGTATTATTCTGTATATTTTTGGTCTTTTCCCTACAGCGCTATGAATGCTCTTTTTTTGTGTTTCATTG
Source organism: Leptobrachium leishanense (assembly GCA_009667805.1). Lineage (NCBI taxonomy): Eukaryota > Metazoa > Chordata > Amphibia > Anura > Megophryidae > Leptobrachium > Leptobrachium leishanense. Next base: position 61,987,866 of record CM019066.1, on the reverse strand, counting down.
AAATTTTGGACGTGAAAAATGAAAAAAATATTCTGTTGCCATCCACAGTTTCTTGAATGTTTCATTATTTGAACAATCGGGATAAATGTCCAGTATTTTGAGCACTCACACATGATTGCTCCCTGCACTCCCTGCAGTTTTCCTTCTTTCTTCTACAGCCTGACACACTGCTTTACGACCTGTTGCTGTTGCCATGTCCTTCAGCATGGTTCTTGCTCTCCCGGCCTCAAAATTTCCCAGAATGCACTGTAAGATGTCCTAACTCCCAGCACTCTAAGTAGCTAGTTAACATGCAGAAAATAATAGTGGTTTTGCCGTACAAAAGGCTTTATTTATTCCATTGGTTTGCTTTATTTGCATTGCAGATTTTACAAGCTAAGTAGAATTATAATGTGCATCTGTATAGCTACACCAAACGGCAATGAAAGGCATTTGTAACACAAAAACCTTTAATAAAACCACATAAAACATGCAGGAATGTAAATATTCCGCTCAGACAGATAATAGCATGAACAAATACTTAACAAACCTCATAGTTACAAAAGGATTCTGTTGGCAAAGGCTGGAAGAGCTATACTCTAGAGATAACATTAACAGAACCCCCCCCCCCCGACATAATGAGGAATCACATATCTTTCTTTACCGTCATGTCCTGACATAGACTGCAAATATAACAAACAACCACAGGAGGTGGTGTAAACATAATAACGTATATTGGACGGTATATTCCCTGTCTGGTATGAATGCACAGTATGAAACAGTTTCCATGCAATATTATATCATAAGTAATTCTTTCATTGGAACAAGAACAATTACACGTGAGACACACCAAACTATTACTTGATCTGTTCTTTGTTTGACGATCTTCCGTTTTACTTTGCAAACTCTACCATCTGAACTGGAGATGGCTTTTATGACAAGACCTATTGCCCAGTCATTGCACTTTACTACAGAATCTTTTGATATAAAAGGTCACCTCCATCAACATTTGGTTCCACTTTTTTGTACTTTGGAATTTTGACAAATAAATTCTTATCTCCAATGGTTCCAAAACGTATCAGAAAAATTCTGGATGTGAACTTGCCTATTTCAACACTTCTAAAGGTCTTTCAAATTCTCTAGGTGGAGCTGATGTTGCACAGGCTTTCTGAATCCGAAGCATAGCTAGTGTTACAATCTCAGGTCTTTCAGGGTTTGTAGAGATTGGAACCAATGGTATAATATTCATTATGGCTGTAATTTCGGCCATTAGTAAGCATCGCTTATGATAATTAAGTGTTGCGCTTTTTTAATGGCTTTCTGTCATGAATATGTCTAGCTACACCAATCATTCGCTCTTATATTCCCCCAATAAGAGATGAGTGGCGTGCATTTAAAGTTCATGTACAGTATACATCCTTCATCCAGTAAGCAGTTTTTGATCTTAGGATCATCGAAGTTGATTTATTGTTCCATGCAGACTCCTACAAAATGTGTCCATTTGTCAGGTAAGAATTGCTTTATTGGTCTGTGTAAGGACCAATGAGTCAAGGATTTAATGAAGTGTAATGACAACATTGACAAGCACCTAGACTTGATCTAGTGCCTTTTCCTTCATGCTAAGCGTTACCAGATTCCAAAAACATACAGCCCAGCTTGTGAAAATGGAGCGGTTACTGTTGATTTTTTTAGAAAACTGCCATCTTCTGTTACTCCAGTCTTCCTATCGGCTTGCTACAGATTACACAATCGTGGATGATATTAGAGTTCTGAAAATCCATACACCAGCTTAATCCAATGCATCTTCAGCTGTTGGTGCACAAAAAAAACAATAATAATAACAACAACTTTGAGGTACTTTCTGATGATACTGTTTGACCAGAGAAGTGACAATGTACTGATTGGTTGGTACTAATAGAAGATATTTCTCATCTTCAGACATGTCCACATTTGACAAAGGTCCAACTACTCTAATCAGTCCATCATTGTCAATGACTAGGTGGTTCAAGCACATAATGGAGCTTTGGTCAGATATTTTCTTTCCTTCTGACAGAGACTTCAAGTCTTCTAGAAACATCTCTTTTTGTACACATTTGATATGGAGTTTTCTGCACTTATGTCAGCCTGAACAGCCTGTTTGTGCACTGCTCGTAAATGGTTTAGTAATATGAACAAGAAGCCTTTCCTTTTAAAAGTGACTCCTAATGATCATCTCAGAAACCTGTGTGAATCCAACTGACATATATACATTTCATTAACTGTCACTTCTGGTCTGGCTTCACTGTCATGCTCTGGTCCAATGTGGTGAAAGACTTCAGCTTTAAATAGTTTACTCGTGTTCATATGACGTAGGAGATCTGAACCTGAAAATCAACTGTTTTGTTCTAGTGGATTATTTTGAAATGGTCTGGTGCCATGATTTGACGGATTCTGACTGGTTGGGCCATATTGTCACTGATCTGGATAAGATGGTTTTCAAATACTGGTCACTCTGCCTGAGACGTACACATAAAATCTTCAAGTGGTGCTATGGATATAACCTAACAGAATCATCCTGAGGGGTGGAGGACACGACATCTTACACTAGGCTACACCAAGCAAGAGTTCAGCATGGTCAGAGTTTACCACCCCTCCAAAACAGACATGTCCAGATGGGTACCGGACCCCATGGGGAAGTGACCGGCTTCGATTTATGGGCAGGTCCAAACACGCAGGGTTCTCCGGCAGCACGGGGCAGCTGGTGGAGCATCCTTCCTACAGGAACAAGGGGCAGTTGATTCCATTTCCTCAGAAGTGCTGGAGAGTGGAGGGAGAGGGTCATAGATCCATGGCGATACCCAATGCTTCCAGAAAAGGAACTGCAAGGCTGATGGCTGATGTTGTTCCTCTGGGAATAATTATATAAATCTTTATGGGATCTGTGCAGTTGCTTGACCTCTGCTGACAGGGCCTCAACCGGGAGGAGGAGCAGGTTATGGCTGTCAGCCATCGCATCCTGTGCCTTCTCCATGGAGTCCGTTCTCAACCCAAGGGTGAGATTTCAGCTTGCATCTCTGCAAGGCCCGACTCTATATCTCAACTGGTGTCTTCTCTGAGGGTGGCCAAGAGCTCCTGGATCACTTCCCTCGTGGCAGGGTGTTATGTCCAGCATCCAGGATCTGACCCGGTGCCCGGCAGTGCCATCCTCACTGCTCGCTGACCAGGCGCCGAGTGATATGCACAAACTTTTTGATAAATTTTTATTGGTTTAAACGCCTATTAGGAGAACAGGAGACATTGTTTGGTTTTTTTTGCAGCTTGGATTTCAGCAATGTCACTTTGGCGCTTTTTGGTGCTCTTTGGTGCTCTTCGGCAACGTTCTCCAACTTTTTTGCAGGACTTCGGAGAATCCATTTCTGGCATGCTACAGTGACCATTCAGTGAATAGTGAATTCACCGTGTCGGTGAAATGGAATCGCTGAAGTCCACCGTACTGGTCCGAAGTGAAGAGCACTAAAATTTCAGTGAAATTTCGGTGCTTTGTGTATAAACCCTTTTGTCTGTAAATTCTAAATCACTTATAAACTCTGCTGAAGGCAGCCGGTCTACATCTACAATTAGAGCTTTAGTTTTGTCATCTGAAGGAGATGCCTCCATCACAGAGCTTAGTAGTTATGTCTGCAAAGTCTTGAAGCGATTCCACTTCCAGCTTAGGTGCAGCCTCATAAATGGCTGCTTCGGCAAAGACTGCAACCACAGCTCTTTGTATCCAGATCACGTGTATATTGAAATCCACTTCAACACTTTGTTGTGCTGTTGCTGCTTTTCCATATTTTCTTCCTTTTCAACGTAAGACAGCTCTGCAGTGCTTCCTGCACTGTGGTGCTTGCTCTGTGGAATGCAGAACAGGCTGTTGATCTGCTGGAACGTGCTGGGTGCCTGGAACCAGAGATCTAGGACAAGGTCTCTAGAGTATGCTGTAAGTAGGCTGGTAAGCATAGGTTTGTCCAGGCACACCATAATGTTGGGTGAAGTGGTCCTCTTTCACTTCCTACACTGACTTTTTCGATGCCCCTTATCTCGTTCATGATGAATAACATAAAAACTGACTGTATCTCTCATTACAGGCTTGTTAACTCATTAAGTTTTCAATTAATAACTGTTCAATGGGTGCATACTCTAATGTAACGGGCTCCGCATGCCAGTGGTGGTAAGTTTGTCTTTTATACAGATGTTTTTTTAATATGATTTTTACCCATGCGGCTTGCTACTTTAGGACTGTTGTGACTGTTGGGAAGTGCTGAATGTCTGTAACTAGAGATCTGGGACAGGGTCTCTAGTGATTGCAGTTTGCTAACTGCGCTCCTTTCAGGATTTAATGGTGATTAGGATAACGTAGTGTAATGAATTTAAATGCAGTTCTTGTGTAGATTCTATCCAATATAAATGTAGCTCCTGTAACTTTGCCATTCCTGCAGATTCCTTTTTACTATGCTGTCCATGATACAGACATTCAGGGTTATTCAAAGAGATTCGAAAAGTCACCGCACGTTCGGTGACTTTTCGTTCAATTCAATTCGGTTCCTTTTGCCGATCCCATTTCGGTGACCCTGCGGTGAATTCAGCAAGCACCACAGGGTCCCCGAATTGCAGGGAAAGGCTGCCGCAAACCTGACGAAAACTAACCTCAAAACCCACCGAATGCACGCCGAAAACCCCCCTGCCAAAAACCACGGAAAAAGCCCGAGCAGGAGCCGATCGCACACAGCCGAAGCAGCCGAAACAGCTGAGACCGCAGACGAGGGAGGTGAATAAATTAGCAAAATAGTTTGTGTGAATCTGTGAAAATGAAACGCTGTTTGCAAAGAAACTACTGAGCGAAAATGTCTGAAATTGTATTGAAAATGTATTGAATTAAAACGGGAATATTTTTAACATTGAAGCCTATGGGATTCTCCTGAATAAACTTGCCGAATTAAACCACCGAATGGCAGGGCATTAGGGGAACCTTTCACTTCTGGTTTGTGTTCTCTGAATAGCCGAAGCAGTGCTTTTTTATAGGGATTTCACTGCCCTCGAACAGTCACCGAACAGGCACGTTATGTTCAGGCAATTTGCCAGGATTTGGCAAATTGCCTGCTCTCTGGATAGCCGAATGGCCAGGAAAGGTAACCGAACGCTGATTTTCAGCGTTCGGTTACCTTTCTCAAGCAATTCGGAGCTCTTTGAATAACCCTGATTATGTTTGCACCCCATCAAGTAGATGTTTGTACTACACGCAGAGTATGTATTCCAGGTAGGAAATGATGTTACCGCTAGGGATGAGCTGTTCGGTTCGTAGTTCAATTCGAACATCGCCTGTTCGCATGTTCGCGAACTATGAACATTTCCGCGTGATCGCCGCATGTTCGCCCACAATGGACCACAATGCACTTTTCCACTGGCCTGAAGCTTGTAATTGGCTACAGCCTGCACCTGACCACAGTTTAGGTGCAAGACAGGTGCAAGACTATGCCAATCACGGCTCAGAGTCCTGATTGGACAAATTTTGCCCAATCATGGGATCACAGAGCTAAGTCTTGCAGCACGCTGTATAAGGCGTCCTTTGCAGCACCAGCACGTGTTTTTTGAGAGGAGATTGTTAGTGTGTGTTCTCACTGCCGGTCTGCCAGCAGCTATTGGGGGGGTCTCATTTCTACAAAATATCTGGGAATTGTTCTAATCTTTGTGTTCTCACTACCACCAACTATTTTGGGGGTCTCATTTCTGCAAAATATCTGGGAATTGTTCTAATCCATGTGTTCTCACTGCCACCAGCAATTTTGGGGGTCAGTCATTTCTACAAAATATCTGGGAATTGTGGTAATCTGTGTGTTCTCACTGCCACCAGCAATTTTGGGGGTCAGGCATTTCTACAAAATATCTGGGAATTGTTGTAATCTTTGTGTTCTCACTGCCAGCAACTATTGTGGGGGTCTTATTTCTACAAAATATCTGGGAATTTTTCTAATCTGTGTGATCTCACTGCCACCAGCAATTTTGGGGGTCAGTCATTTCAGGGGGTCTCACTGACTTATAGGAGGTTTCTGGAAATTGGAATCTGTGTCTTCTCACTGCCAGCTATCAGGGGGTCCCACATACTTCTAGCAGATTTCTGCGAATTGTAATCTGTGTCTTGTCACTGTTGCCAGCTATCAGGGTGTCTCACTGAGTTATACCAGAGTTCTGGAAATCTTTAATCCTTATACCAGAGTTGAATCAGAGTTCTGCAGCATATCTCCAATTTTTATAACAGAGTTGAATCAGAGTTCTGTATATGTTTAATCTATATATCACTCACCATGTCAGAAAGACAAAAAGGACAGGCAGACGCTCCCAGGCACAGATAAGAGGGCAAGCAGCCTCTGTCTCGGGAGGCTGTGCCTCTGGTCATCGTGGATGTGGTGCATCCGCTGCAGGGGCACGCTTGTCCTTTTTAACTGGTGCTGGCCGTCTTAAGCAGCAGCAACATACAGAGGATTTGGTGGATTGGCTAACCAGGACATCCTCATCCTCCCAGTCTTCTGCCAGCCAGGCTTGTAGTGCTTTACAGTCCACCTCAGCTATCAAAGCATCTAATGCAGCCTCCATGTCCACAGCTACTCCTGCCGTAGCTTCACTATCACACACGGAGGAGTCAGCTGAATTGTTTAATTATTATGACAGTTGCTGCGCATCCTCAAGCAGCATGTGCAGCAACTACAGTGCTCTGATTCAATCTCTGAGGTTGAGGAAGGGAGTATAATCAACCTAGAGGAAGGGGCTGCCAGTGACAAACAAATAACTGGCACTCGTGTTGCCCCAGCAGCTGCAGCATACTGCCAAGTTGGCTCCAGTGAAGAGGAGATAGGGGGTGATGACAATGATGATGAGGTCACTGACTCCTCCTGGGTGCCTGATCGAACAGAGGAGTCAAGTGAGGAGGAGGCACAACAAACACGAGGCACAACGTCCTCTATGACCAACCGTAGCACTAGCCAGTCCAAGGCATCAGATGTCAGAGCTGCTCAGGTGCAGAGCGCTGTTGTCTCAACGCACACATCCAGGAACTCTGCTGTCTGGGAGTTCTTTAAGAAATGTGCAGCAGACCGCACCATTGCTATTTGTAATCTATGTCAGATGAGGCTCAAGCGTGGGAAAGACACCGGACGCTTGGGTACCAAGTGCTTGAGGCGACGTGTGACCATCTGCCACGCATCCCGTTGACGCAAAACTTTGCGTAGGTCCTCCTCACCTGTCTCTAACCCCACTATATGTCCTACCATGTCATTGACTCCAACCTCCACTGACAGGGATGATGCTACAGTAATGGATGTACCAGGTCCTTCCTCACAATGTGACAGCATCCCATCAGCTGAAGATTTACGCTGTCAGATTACGTTGACCCAGCTGCTGCAGCGTAAGAAAAAATATAGTCCCAACCATCCCCAAGCACAGCGTCTAAATGCCAGCTTAGCAAAATTACTCGCATTGCAGCTGCTGCCTTTCCAGCTGGTGGACTCTGCTTCCTTCTGTGAATTTGATGAATGTGCTGTACCACAGTGGCAGGTTCCAAAACGCCATTACTTTTCACGCAAGGCCATTCCAGAACTATACCAGCACGTGGAAGACAATGTTATGGAGTTATTGGGAAAGGCAATCAGCAGCAAGGTGCATGTGACTTTAGACACATGGTCCAGCAAGCATGGACAGGGCCATTACATTTCCTTCACGGCACACTGGGTAAATCTGATTGCAGCTGGGAGGGATCAAAGACGGGGCTCTGTGCTGGAGCTTGTTCATCCACCACGCCTCCAGAAAGCTGCTTATATGAGGTCTGTCTGCTCCACCACCACCACTTCTTCCTCCTCCTCCTCCTCCTCCTCCTCCTCCTCTGTCTCTGGCGAAGTGGCAGTTACACCGACGCGTGACAGGGCCTACGCAATGGCTCAAGCAAAAAGATGCCATACTGTGCTTGAGCTGGTTTGTTTAGGGGACAGGAGCCACACCGGGCCAGAAATTCTGTCAGCTCTGCAGGGGCAGGTGCAGAGATGGTTAACACCACACCAGCTTCAGCTGGGAATGATCATCTGCGATAATGGCAGCAACCTTCTCTCCACTCTACACAAGGGTAAATTGACGCATGTACCATGCCTAGCACAAATCTGGTGGTACAGTGTTTCCTAACCAAGTACCCAGGGCTGCCAGAGCTTCTCATCCAGGCCAGAAAAGTCTGCAGCCACTTCAGACGGTCATTCCCAGCAAGCATTCGCCTGGCAGAAATTCAAAGAGAATTCTACCTTCCCACAAACCATCTGATCTGTGACATGCCCACCAGGTGTAACTCGACATTAGCAATGCTGCAACGTCTGCACAAGCAGCAGAGGGCCATCAACGAGTACCTGTGTGAGTATGGCACAAGGACAGGTTCAGGTCAACTTGGTTTTTTTTCCCCCCCGCAGTGGCTGATGATCAAGGATGCATGCACTGTACTGTCATCATTTGAGGAGGCAACGAGGATGGTGAGCAGGGACAGTGCATGCATCAGTAACACATTTCCTTTAGTGTTCCTGCTGGAGCACACTCTGCGGGGAAATATAGATGTGACTCTAGAGGCAGAGCAGCGGGAGGAAGAGGAGGCCTTCCCTAGCTCTCAAGGCCCCAGTCTTTCCACAGACAGCATTCCAGCGGGTCCTACTCAGATCAGACAGGAGGAGGATGAGGAGGAGGAGGACTATTTAAGTAGTGGGGCATTGAAGGTGGGGATTCCTCAAGGGAGGGTTTTGTGTGCCCAGAAACAGAACGGCTAGTGCGTGGCTGGGAGGAGGAAATGCACGATACGGTCATCCTCATTGACCAGGAAGACTCGGAAGCTAATGCCACCTCCAACCTACGCTGCATGGGCTCCCTAATGATGAAAAGCCTGCTAAAGGACCCCAGGATTTGTGCTATCAAGGAGAGGGATCATTACTGGTTGACAACCCTTCTTGATCCACGATACAAGGGGAAAGTTGCAGAGCTCATCCTGCCCGCACAGAGGGAGCACAGGATGAAAAAACTTGAGGACGCTCTAAAGCGACACTTGTGTAACACCTTTCCAGGCACTAGTAGATTACCAAGTACAGACACACGTGCTTCTGAGACTGCGGGTGATCAGAGGATTAGCGGTGAAGGCCAGGGCCGCTTGACTGATGCATTTTTAATTTTTTTTAGTCCACGACGCCCAAGGACGTCAAATGTAGGCACCCATTGCCAGCATCTTCACCATATGGTGCAGGACTACCTAGGGGCAAGGGTAGACCTGGATACCTTTTCAGCAGATGATCCACTGGCTTACTGGGTGTTGAGATTGGATCACTGGCCAGAACTTAGTCAATATGCTATGCAGCTACTAGGTTGCCCTTCATCTAGCATGCTTTCCGAAAGGACGTTCAGTGCCGCTGGAGGTTTTGTCACAGAGAGAAGAGTGCGTCTGTCCACCGACTCTGTAGACCGGCTGGGAGGGATCCAAGATGGGGCTCTGTGCTGGAGCTTGTTCATCCACCATGCTTCCAGAAAGCTGCTTGTATGAGGTCTGTCTGCTCCACCACCACCTCTCCCTCTTCCTCCTCCTCCTCCTTTGTCTCTGGCGAAGTGGCAGTTAAACCAACGCATGGCAGGGGCTACGCAATGGCTCAAGCAAAAAGATGCCATACTGTGCTTGAGCTGGTTTGTTTAGGGGACAGGAGCCACACCGGGCCAGAAATTGTCAGCTCTGCACGGGCAGGTGCAGAGATGGTTAACACCACGCCAGCTTCAGCTGGGAATCATCGTCTGTGATGATGGCAGAAACCTTCTCTCCGCCCTACGCAAGGGTAAATTGACGCATGTACCATGCCTAGCAAGTACCCAGGGCTGGCAGAGCTTCTCAGCCAGGCCAGAAAAGTCTGCAGCCACTTTAGACGGTCGTTCCCAGCAAGTGTTTGCCTGGGAGAAATTCAAAGAGAATTCCACCTTCACACAAACCATCTGATCTGTGACATGCCCACCAGGTGGAACTCGACATTAGCAATGCTGCAGCGTCTGCACAAGCAGAAGAGGGCCATCAATGAGAACCTGTGTGAGTATGGCACAAGGACAGGTTCCGTCAACTCCCCCCCCCCCCGCAGTGGCTGATGATCAAGGATGCATGCACTGTACTGTCACCATTTGAGGAGGCAACGAGGATGGTGAGCAGGGACAGTGCATGCATCAGTGACACAGTTCCTTTAGTGTTCCTGCTGGAGCACACTCTGCGGGGGAATTATAGATGTGGCTCTAGAGACAGAGCAGCGGGAGGAAGAGGAGGCCTTCCCTAGCTCTCAAGGCCCCAGTCTTTCCGCAGACAGCATTCCAGCGGGTCCTCCTCAGATCACACAGGAGGAGGATGAGGAGGAGGAGGAATATTTAAGTAGTGGGGCATTGAAGGTGGGGATTCCTCAAGGGAGGGTTTTGTGTGCCCAGAAACCCAAGGACTTGCTAGGAGGAGGAAGTGCACGATGGGGTCATCCTCATTGACCAGGAAGACTCGGAAGCTAATGCCACCTCCAACTTTCACTGTATGGGCTCCCTTACCTTCAAAGCATGGTAAAGGACCCCAGGATTCATGCTATCAAGGAGAGGGATCATTACTGGTTGGCAAGCCTTCTTGATCCACGATACAAGGTAAAGTTGCAGAGCTCATCCTGCTCGCACAGAGGGAGCACAGGATGAAACAACTTGAGTACGCTCTAAAGCGACACTTGTGCAACACCTTTCCAGGCACTGGTAGGTTACCAAGTGATGACACAGGTGCTTCTGAGGCTGCAGATGATCAGAGGAAGAGCGGTGAAGGCCGGGGCCGCTTGACTGATGCCTTTTTACATTTTTTAGTCCACTACACCCAGGGACGTCAAATGTAAGCACCCATTGCCAGCGTCTTCACCATATGGTGCAGGATTACCTAGGGGCAAGGGCAGACCTGGATACCTTTCCAGCAGATGATCCACTGGGTTACTGGGTGTTTAGATTGGATCACTGGCCAGAACTTAGCCAATATGCTATGCAGCTACTAGGTTGCCCTTCATCCAGCGTGCTTTCTGAAAGGACGTTCAGTGCCGCTGGAGGTTTTGTCACAGACAAAAGAGTGCGTCTGTCCACCGACTCTGTAGACCGGCTGACATTTATAAAAATGAATCAGTCCTGGATCAGCAGCTACCAATCCCCTGATGCTGACGTAACTGAATAGATCAGGGATCTCTTCTGCATTCACAAAACCTCCACCACTGCACTCTTCCACAATACTACAAAGGGGTTATGGTGTAAAGGCACTTGCTGCCACCAAAGGCACAATATTTGGGTGCACTGACGCCTTTACCAGATTCATATCTTTTTAATATAGGACCGCATGGTCCAACCCTGCACTCTTCCACAATACCACAGAGAGGTTACGGTGTGACGGCACTGTTGCTGACACTAACGGCCTAATTTTAAAGCACCTATTGTTACTTTCCTCCAAAGCCTGCATACGTTTCACCATAATTTTGCCAAAATATCACTAAACTTGTTCTGCGTGTCCTAAAATGTCTCCTTTTTTAATACAGACTGCCGCCCCAAGCAGTTGTTTATGAATAGATTAAAGGTTTACCATAATTTGAAACGTAATTTTTTTTTTTTTTTTTAAATGTTTCTATACATCCTACAAATCCGCCACTTCACGGGCAGGTTATGGGGACCTCCTAGGCACAATATTTGAAGGAATTTTTCGTTTTTATTTTTAACCCTTATTTCATGGAAAACTCACTGTTCCTTTAAAAAGTTTTTTTAAAATCTTTTTTTCCTTGTTTCCTGTCCCCCAGGGCACTACCCGGACCCCCATACAAATTTTATGGCAAATATTTTGCATATATGCCCTCTTGCAGGGCACTCTAAATACCGAACTTTTGAGTCCCATTGAGTTCGGTTCGTGTTCGCGTTCGAACTCGAACGTTTGAAATTCTTCGAGTTCGATTGCGAACCGAACACGGGGGTGTTCGGCTCATCCCTAGTTACAGCCTCATGTGTGATTCTACATCCTGCGTATGAGGGTGTAAGCTCCATCTCCTCAACGGTCGTTTCATGTCTGGCGTATAGCTCTTCACCCTCACCATCTGAATACGGAACGGAAGTGGGGAAGCAGCATACACTGCTTTATTATTGGAATGCCAATAGAAGGGCAATGCATGCTGGGAAAATGGGACGACAGATGGTAGCAAAGACAGATATATTTTACTATTATAAAAATATATATATCTACATACATGCTAGTATTTTGGCTAATACGATGACTAGGGAGACTTTTATGCCTTTTCAGGAAATGTTAAAGGGATACCACCACTTACATAAGTTGTAGCTAGATCACTTGTGCATTACAAAAAAAAAAACATTTTATAAAACACATGCTGCTGTTTTTTTCTTTGTTTGAAGAAATTGCATTTAAAAAGGGAAAATTAAATTAGTTGTTTATCTTCTGTTTCCATTTTGTGGATTTTTCCCATGATGCAACATTTACCAAAATCCTATGGCAAGTTTAACTTTACAGCTGTGGTATAGGATAAAACAGTAGTGAAGAGGCAATAGGGTGGAGCAGAGAATGTTTAGACAAGGCTGCATGAGATTTATGGTCTTGTCTATGCCAGTGGTCCCCAACCCTGGTCCACAGGGCCCACTAACAGGTCAGGTTTTAAGGATTACCTTGGGAAAATGCAGACTGAATCCTGCAATCACTGAGCAGCAAATCATATCACCTGTGCTGTGCTTCACATATCTGGAAAATCTGGTCTGCTAGGGGGCCCTGAGGACCAGGGGTGGGGGCCGCTGGTCTATGCTACCTGAGACCAGAGAAGGTAGCTGAATGGGATCTGATAGAAGGCTAGCAATTATTAGCCCCCTGGGGATGTTAATTACATACTTTCCACACAATACAAGTCAATGGGTCGGTTTTCTGAACTTCTGACCCATAGAAAACATTCTGTGCCTAATACTCCGAGTGAGGAGCAAGTGATTATTTTTATTATCATCATTTATATAGCTTCAACAATTTCCACAACGCTTTACAATAACCAAAGGGAACAAGACACCTGCAAAACATAGGATGGAGACAAGAGGTGAAGAGGGCCCTGCTCATAGGAGCTTACAATCTAGAGTTGTAAAGATACTGGGGGGGTAGTTCTAAACAGAAAATTCTACAAAATTGATTAACCCAGTGGCATATATATTAAAATATTTTCTTAGCTAAACATGAGAAATACAAAGTACATGAACATGTAAGATAAAAGCAACAAAATAAGGACATTTCATTTTTCAGTGGTAGAATCCCTTTAAGTTGATATTTAAACATGGTTAATTTAATCAGAGATCCATGTTTAAACATGTCGTGGTTACCACGCAGAGATCAGGTAAGCTTGACAGTACCATAGATTTTGTATGTTTCCAGAGCTGTGGATCTCAGAATCGAGTCACAGGCCAGTGTTTCTAAATGCTATTTAAATGCATTGTCTTATAACAGATTTTATGAGGGTTATTCTGAAAGCACCGAACGTGCTTTCTTGTTCGGCGCATTTATCTAAAAGAGGGAATTGGACAATTAGGTACAGTCTTAACCTTAATACTACTAAAATAATTGTAGCTGTTTAGAACGCTTTTCATTGAGACCGCAGCTCAGCTTCCTTAGCTTGTCGGCGGAAAAGAAGTTGTGGACCCCTGCGAGGTACGATCAACGTGCTTGAGGAGAAAAGGCGGGTCCAGTCAGGACCGATAGCCAATGGGGGCGCTACTTCCTTCCGTAGATTGACAGCTATAGGAACCTATCAGCAATTCCTGTAAATGGCTGTTTTCTCCTAGCCATCAGACCAATCCATGTTAGAGGATTTGTATACAGCACAGAGGCTCCCGAGTCTAAATTGAGCAAATAATTGCTGAGTATTTAAAGGATTATTCGCCAGAGAGCTACACCCAATACTTTTTTTCTCGATTTAGACTCGGGAGCTATCTAAGTGGTAAATCGATGCTTTATGGCCATGGTTAAGTGGTGAGCCCTTTGAAATTGTTCCTCTTTTTACTCTATGCTGGATGAGCAACTTCGTAGCTTTTATTATAATTATTATTCTTTATTTATAAAGCGCCAGCATATTCCTCAGCGCTGTACAATAGGCACAGTATAGACAGGGTTACAATACATTGAACAACATTTGACAAACAGTACAGGAGGAGATGAGGGCCCTATTCCCGTAGGAACTCACAATCTAGGAGGGTTGGGGTTGGAAACAGGAGGAGAGGACTGTAAGGTGAGAGTGATTTGATGGTTGCGTCAGTGAGTTGGGTGGTAGGCTTCCCTAAATAGGAACGTTTTAAGGGAGCGTTTGAAGGAAGAGAAGTTAGAGGAAAGTCTGACCGTACGAGGGAAAGCGTTCCAGAGAGTGGGGGCTGCGCGTGAGAAATCCTGCAGTCTATCATGGGAAGAGGTGATGCGGGGAGAAGCTAGGCGCAGGTCACTGTTTGACCTTAGGGAGCGGGCTGGGGTGTATTTGGTGATTAGTGAGGACAGGTAGTGGGGAGCTGAGTTAGTGAGGGTTTTGTAGGTAAGGATAAGGATTTTGAACTTAATTCTGCAGTGGATGGGGAGCCAGTGAAGGGACTCGCAGAGGGGAGCGGCAGAGACAGAGCAGCGGGTGAGGTGAATTAGCCTGGCGGAGGCGTTCAGGATGGATTGTAGGGGGGAGAGGCGGGACAGAGGGAGGCCAGATAAGAGATTATTGCAATAGTCGAGTCGGGAGATACCAGGGCGTGTATGAGTTGTTTTGTGGTGACAGCGGTAAGAAATGGCAGAATTCTGGAAATATTACGCAGTTGGTATCGGCAGGAGGAGGAAAGAGACTTGATGTGGGGGATGAAGGAAAGCGCAGAGTCAAGTGTAACTCCAAGACAGCGAACTTGGTTTGATGGGGTTTGATTGTATATCATGATCTACTCTGATATATCGCCCACAACAGGAGTGATTTCTATCTTAGTCACCCATTCTAAAGATCGATAGATGCATCACTGTATGCCTATTAGGGATGAGCCGAACACTCCCTGAGTTCGGTTCGGAGCCGAACCCGAACTTTCCAAATGTTCGGATCCGAACCCGAACCCAAACTTGAACTCAATGCAAGTCAATGGGGCTGAAAATTCGGTTTTTAGCGTGTCCTCCAAGAGGACATATATGCTAGATATTTGCCATAAAAGGTGTATGGGGGTCCGGGTAGTGCCCTGGGGGACATGAAACAAGGACAAAAAGTTAAAACAAAAATGGTTTTAAAGGGACAGTGAGTTTTCCATGAATTAAGGGTAAAAAATAAAAACGAAAAATTCCTTCAAATATCGTGCCTAGGAGGTCCCCATAACCTGCCCGTGAAGTGGCGGATTTCTAGGATGTATAGAAATATGTAAAAACCAAAAAATGACATTTTATATGATGGTAAATGCTTTTCCTTTTAATCTATCCATATACAACTGCTTGGGGCGGCAGTCTGTATGAAAAGAGGAGACATTTCAGGAAGCATTATTTTACTGAGAGGGTGGTGGATACATGGAACAGTCTTCCAGTTGAAGTGGTTGAGGCCAAAACAGTAATTGAATTTAAGCAGGCATGGGATAGGCATAAGGCTATCCTAAACAAAAGATAAATCCAGGTAAAGTATCCATGTAATTGGGCAGACTAGATGGGCCGAAAGGTGCTTATCTGCCGACATTTTTCTATGTTTCTATGTTTCTATTTTCGGAGACGCAGAAAAAGTTTACTGATTTTTCGGCTGTGAAAAGCAGGAGAATGACTGGAGAATGGAAAATTCTAGACCAAATAGCCGATTTGGAAAGTGAGATAAATGGGAGAATTTTTCTGTTTTGGCTATTTTGACCTAGAATTTTCTCTTCAGTCATTCTCCTGAGTTTCACCTTTCTCTGAATAACCCTGACAGGTTAGCAGTATTCTCCTGCTTTTCACCGCTCTCTGAAAAACTCTGAATGTTTAATCCCGAGGTGAAAAATAACATTGCTTTAGATGTTAATTTGAATTTTTTTCAAACACCAGTTAAATGCAGCATATTAGGATGTTTTAGGAGGGAAATTAATTCTCAAATCTCAATCAGAAGCAGACACCACCCCACCCCCTCAGTATAGTGTACAATGTATCAAATTGATTACCAGACTAAAAACACCTGGTGTTATGCCCGTTTGTGAAGAGGTCATTTAGAGTTGATAATCTTTCCACGTACACATTAGTTTTTAATTCAATATCTAATAAACCGTTGCTTATAATATTCTGCAGTAAAGAGTATCTTTATTTCTAGATTTTTTTTGTATTTTTTTTAAGCATTTTCTATACTTTTTTCAAAATTTCTTTTTTTCTTTTCGAACTCGAACCGAACACACCCAAAAAGTTCGAATTTCGCAAACTTTCGCACTGCCGAAGTTCGGGCCGAACCCGAACAGCTCATCCCTAATGCCTATGCAATGTTTAATGAATTGTATTAGAACTTGTTGGATCGCCAACATTAAGGAGCGATTTATTTTGAAGTATAGGATACTGCTATCCATTGCTGCAATGCAGTCCCAGTGATTGTCCACATCAAGGAGTGACACATGTGTCACTGTGAATATTGCAACCTCTAGACTAATTGCTGCAATAGGCCTGTCCGGCCAAAGATAATTCCATTAGCATTTTCCTGCTTAAGGAGTGAGGAATGTATGTACTACCAAATTGCCTATGCTAGGAATAATCTATGTATTGCTACAGGAATTACATGGGGTGTCTTTGGTACACTGAAAATGCTATCAGACGGTGATATTGCCCTACAAGAAGCAGGCACCTTTATTTAATAAGGGATACATTGAATATTATCTATAACCGAATGAGCACTAATATTAAAGCAGCCACCAGTGAGAATAGAGATAACACTAATGTTCATATATCTTGATATATTCCTTTATATGGGAGTAATTGAAGTGACTTCATTACCTATAGGAATTTTTATTCATAATATATGATGGCACGCAACGTCCTGTGATGATGGACCCATTGTGCATATAACTTCCTGCAGGTTGATGGGAATATAGGGCATCCTACTATTCCTAGAGGGAGTCTAGCCTTCTTGAGGCTAGCCTAAGCTACTATACACCTTTTAATACACTATTTTTTTATCCTTTTGATTAATAATAACGTTTTTTTTTTGGAGACCATACGAAGGAATTGGTGATCTCACTTGTAGGGAATATAGTTCTTTGTTGCAATTATAAATTGGTACTAGTCTCCTATCAGTAGCCTCAGTTGTTCTGGGGTCTATTGAGTGTTTGGCTTTATATTCCAATTTTGGGCTACCCCTTAGCTAGTACTACTAATCTACACTAGTGGCCAAAATTGTGGATACACCTTCTGATTTTGTCAATTTTGGTTGATAAGAAAATTCCTCTGCTTCCCTGGCCTGGTGTTTCGTTTTGGGCATTAAATCCATCATTAATTATTGAATTAATATGCAATAATTAAGGCCCCAAGTTGCAACAATAATATTAATTTGTTTTGGGTATTATGGTCGAAAATATATATATATATATATATATATATATATATATATATAATGAAACTCACAGAAACCGGTGCGATATGAATTGACAATTTACTTGGCAATCTATATTAACAGTTTATAAAATTTGCTTTACAGTAACAAACAAAAGACTAACCTACACACAATCATGGAATAGTAATAGTCATATCACACAGTACATTAAACAAACAACAATACTGCAATGAAATGAAAGCATGCTTACTAGGCCCTAGGCTGGGGTGCTGACAAAAGTCCTCACATGGTCAGCATCTCCAGGTACACAGTTTAAGAGAGTCAACTCTTGAATTCAAATCCCTTTTATTCCCAGTGGGAGTCACTAATAGACAAACCTCTCTACCAATAGATAAAATCTCTCTAAAGTAGGCTGGCTTAATGACATCACAGCTAGCCACACAGGGCAAATAGCCTGCACACTGCCCCTAGTGGTCCTTCCTTGGTATGTAATATTAAAATATGATAATTTATGGCTGAAATCATTCATGATCACTACACCTGGAAATAGCCCCGACTTGAATCCCACCGAAAATCTGTGGTCAAGATTGAAACGCATGGTCTCAGCAAGAATCCAAGCAACAAGCGAGGACTCATTGAGGCTATAATCATTTCCTGACATCATTTGATCACAGAAGAGCACATCGAAAGACTTGTACAGGGTTATTCAAAGAGAATCGAAAAGTCACCGTACGTTTAGTGACTTTTTGTTCGCCTCAGTTCGGCGATATTTGGCGATCCCATTTCGGCGGCCCTGCGGTGTATTCAGCAAGCACCACAGGGCCGTTGTAGTGCAGGGAAAAGCCGCCGCAAACCCGACGAACACTCACCGCAAAACCCACCGAACACTCACTAAAACCGCAAAACAGCTGGATAAACCCCGCCGAATATGCTGGAGAAACCCGAGCAGTCGGCGATCACAGCGCAGAGCAGCTGCCGGAAAAAGCCGACACCGCAGACGAATGGAGGAGAAAAAAAAGTTTGCTTGAATGTTTGAAAGTGAAACGATGTTTGCAAAGAAACTACTGAACGAAAATGTCTGGAATTTACATATAAGATCCAATGAATGATAATAAAAAGGGCTGTTACAGAAAAAAGAAAAAACAATTAAAAAAAAATAGAAAATAAATTTCACAAAAAAATACCGAAAAATGCCTAAAAGATCCTAAAAAAATTGATAAATTAAGAAACTTTTTACTGCAGAATATTATAATCAACGGTTTATTAGATATTGGATTAAAACAGGAATATTTTTAACATTGAAGCCTATGGGATTCGCCTGAATAAACCTGTCGAATGAAACCACCGAACGGCATGGCAATTCGGCAACTTTTCACTGCTGGTTTTTGTTCTCTGAATAGATGAAGCATTGCTTCTTTATGGGGGTTTCACTGCCCTCAAACTGGCACTGAACAGGCACCGTATGTGCAGGCAATTTGCCAGCATTTGGCGAACTGCCTGCTCTCTGGATAGCCGAATGGCCAGGAAAGGTAACCGTATGCTGAATTTCACTGTTCGGTTACCTTTCGGCCACAATTCGGATCTCTTTGTACAACCCTGGTAGAGTCAATGCCTAGAAGGTGCCAGGCAGGAGTTAAGGCCACAGGCTATCCAAAACGTTATTGAAAAAACACATTATCTGGCCTCCCTCTGTCCCGCCTCTCCCCCCTACAATCCATCCTGAACGCCTCCGCCAGGCTAATTCACCTCACCCGCCGCTCTGTCTCTGCCGCTCCCCTCTGCGAGTCCCTTCACTGGCTCCCCATCCACTGCAGAATTAAGTTCAAAATCCTTATCCTTACCTACAAAACCCTCACGAACTCAGCTCCCCACTACCTGTCCTCACTAATCACCAAATACACCCCAGCCCGCTCCCTAAGGTCAAACAGTGACCTGCGCCTAGCTTCTCCCCGCATCACCTCTTCCCATGATAGACTGCAGGACTTCTCACGCGCAGCCCCCACTCTCTGGAACGCTCTCCCTCGTACTGTCAGACTTTCCCCTAACTTCTCTTCCTTCAAACGCTCCCTGAAAACATTCCTATTTAGGGAAGCCTACCACCCAACTCACTGACGCAACCATCAATCACTCTCACCTTACAGTCCTCTCCTCCTGTTTCCAACCCCAACCCTCCTAGATTGTGAGTTCCTACGGGAATAGGGCCCTCATCTCCTCCTGTACTGTTTGTCAAATGTTGTTCAATGTATTGTAACCCTGTCTATACTGTGTTTATTGTACAGCGCTGCGGAATATGCTGGCGCTTTATAAATGAAGAATAAAAATAATAATAATAAACCTGAAATTATCAGTTTTATGCTATATAACAGCTAAGATGCATTATGGTACATTTCCAGCCAAAACTGAACTTAAAGATTTTGTGTTGTTAAGGCATTCATTTACTATAATAAATTTTACTTGTGCTATGACATTTTTAGAGATTTTTATTTAAACTGCAAAAGTTTATAAAAATGTAAAGTGTATCCACAATTTTGGTCACCAGTGTAAATCTATACATGTCACGTTTGATAAACTTATTATCCTTTTTGCTTTTTGAATAACCCTTTATGGGATCCTCTGCATAAAAAATATTATATCTAGTTCACTGAGCATACTCAAAGAAGATACAACTTTTTCCCTTAATTTACTCATCTTTGTACTGTTTATTATGAGCAAAAATATACCCCGTCATATTACTATATACCATATAAGTTAAAGATTTCTCAACCCACACCTCTGTCTTCATTTCTTCTTGAATCCACTGGTGTGAAGCACATGGTGATGTGATACCGTTTACTGTATCTGGTGTGATTAGAATTTGAGGCACTTTTGTTTAACCATTTCTAAATTTGAATCGGTTCTATGTATAGATCTCCTGGATGGTTTTGTAAACCCTTGCACATGTCAGTCAGCGTTGCATTTGATACTTCAACTATATCACTTTAGATCTACCTTCTTTAGCATCAACAAAAATGTTCGACTACATAACCATTTATCACCTGTCTGGAATATTATAGAAATAAAGAAACTACATATTATCCAAATAAATAATAGGTCTTCCATCATGAACAAATGAAAAAATAAACATATTGCATATTTTTATTTTTTGAGAAAGGATTTTACCAGGAAGGATACATTGAGATTTCTCTCATTTTCAAGTATGTCCCTGTTTAACCCTTGCTGTGACTTAAATTCCTGTAAATATCCTAGATATGTAATCCAAATATAAAGATTTATACACAAAATTGTTCTTTTGCCCCTTTCCATTAAAAAAAAAAATCCCCCCCACATGAATTATTTTTAAAAAAATCTTTATTGATAAAGAAAACTGTGCTAATATCAAGTTTTAAAAATATTGCTGCATTATTATATGTATAGTTGTACTGGCAGTTAAAAAAACATAATCAAGCCGTGGCTCTTGTGACATCCCCAAGTGGCATCCTAAGTGGACGTTTAGAGTTGATTTCCTGGAGTTGCGGGACTGGAGGAAGGAACTGCAAGGCCCACTTTTTACTCTGGGTAAACGCACATCCATATCATGCTTTCTCTCACGCTTCTACTCTTCACTTCTACCTTTCTCCTTAAATGGAACTCCTGCCCCTCTACCACCGACCCCTACACTATCTGCATCTCTCCCTCCCTCCTCTCGTCCCACATGATGGCCTCACATGAGCTCCTTTGTTTCCTCAGAACATGGTCTCCCTCTAACTCTCATGCTGCCAATCACTCCCACTCTCACAAATCCCATTCCCATCTTCTCTTTCTCACCCTCCTGCTGTTACTCTATTCAGGTGACATATCCCCTAACCCTGGCCCCACAACACATCCAATACTTCCCTCTCATCCTATCTCCATCGCACATAAATCACCTCCCTGCAAGCCCAGCAACCTCATTCCCATAATCCCTCAGCGCCTGTCCTCTTTCTCCTGCGCCCTTTGGAACGCTCGCTCTGTGTGCAACAAACTCACAGCAATCCATGACCTCTTCCTTTCAAACTCCTTCAACCTCCTAGCTTTAACTGAAACCTGGCTAACTCCCTCTGACATGGCCTCCGTTGCTGCTCTCTCACATGGCGGTCTACACTTGAGCCATACCCCCAGACCGGGTGAGAGCAATGGTGGCAGGGTCAGAATCCTGCTCTCTCCCACCTGCACCTACCAGCATCTCCCTCCACCCCCATCCCTCTCCTTCTCCTCCTTCGAGACACACTGCATCCGCCTGTTCTCTCCTCTGGCTCTCAGGGTGGCAGTCATCTACCGCCCACCGGGACCAACCTCCCAGTTCTTTGACCACTTTGCTACCTGGCTTTCTCACTTCCTGTCTTCTAATCTTCCATGCCTAATTCTCGGGGACTTCAACATTCCCATTGATGATCCTTCCGCCCCTGCTGCCTCCAAACTTCTTTCACTCACGTTCTCCCTTGGACTCACACAATCCTCCCTCCTCCCTACCCACCGCGATGGTCACGCTATTGACCTTGTCTTTTCCAACCTCTGCTCCATTTCTGAGTTCAACTGTCGCCCTTTCCCCATCTCTGACCACCACCTTCTCTCTTTCAACCTATCTGGACTTCATAAACACCCTGCTCCCCCACCCCGCACACACACTCGCAGAAATCTACATGCTGTGGATCCCCATCAATTCTCCAATCTACTTCACCACCTCCCTCACACCTCATCCTTCACCTGCCCTGATGCTGCCACTAATCACTACAACACTACGCTTATCTCTGCTCTAGACACTCTTGCTCCTCTTCGACTCTGTAAGGCCCCACGCCGCCAACTTCAGCCCTGGCACACCCTCCAAACTCGCTACCTGCAAAGATGCTCCCGCACTGCAGAGCATGCCTGGAGGAAATCCCGCTCTGAAGCTGATTTTGTTCACTTCAAGTTTATTCTCCAGTCATACACCTCTGCCCTCCACTTGGCCAAACAATCTTTCTTCCCATCCCTTATATCTACGCTGTCCTCCAACCCTAAACGGCTCTGGTCCACCTTCAACACCCTCCTCTACCCACCTGCACCTCCCCCCTCAGCTGCCTTCAGCGCTCAAGACCTGGCAGACTACTTCCTCAGTAAAACTCTACCTATCAGAAGCAACATCCCAACACAAGATAGTTATCTGCCACCTCCACTCCCAGAGGTCCCCTCTGTCACCCTCTGCCGCTTCCTCCCAGCCACTGAGGAGGAAGTCAATTCCTTATTGTCCTCCTCACATCTCACCACGTGCCGCTCGACCCCATTCCCTCACATCTAATTCCTCCCTTCTCCTCCTCCCTCACCCCTCACACACATCTTCAACCTATCTCTCTCCACTGGCTCCTTTCCATCCGCCTTCAAACACGCGCTAGTTACCCCTTTACTAAAGAAACCATCCCTCGATCCCAACTCTCCATCCAACTACTGCCCTTTATCCCTGCTTCCCTTTACCTCTAAGCTCTTAGAAAAACTAGTCTTCAACTGCCTCTCCCTCTTCCTGTCCTCCAATTCCCTACTTGACCCCCTGCAATCTGGCTTCCGTCCCCTACACTCAACTGAAACTGCCCTCACCAAAGTCACCAACGACCTCCTAACTGCTAAAAAAATGGCCACTATTCTATTCTCATCCTGCTTGACCTCTCGGCTGCTTTTGACACTGTTGACCACCCCCTCCTTCTACAGACCCTCAGCTCTCTGGGTCTCGGTGACACTGCACTTACTTGGGTTGACTCCTATTTATCCAACAGGTCCTTCTGTGTGTCCTTTGCTGGTAACTCCTCCTCTTCATTGCCTCTATCTGTTGGTGTACCTCAAGGCTCTGTCCTTGGTCCTCTGCTCTTTTCCATCTACACCTCCTCCCTGGGAAAAATCATCAACAGCTTCGGCTTCAATGACACTCAGATCTACCTCTCTACCCCTGATCTCTCTCCCACTGTCCTTTCAAAAGTCAGTGACTGTTTATCTGGCATCTCCTCCTGGATGGCCTCCCACCACCTAAAGATCAACATGTCAAAGACTGAGCTCCTACTTATTCCTCCCTCCAATGCCTCCCCACCTCCTGACTTCTCTATCACGGTGGAGGGTATCACCATCTCCCCATCAAACCAAGTTTGCTGTCTTGGAGTTACTCTTGACTCTGCTCTTTCCTGCATCCCCCACATCAAGTCTCTTTCCTCCTCCTGCCGATACCAACTGCGTAATATTTCCAGAATTCGGCCATTTCTTACCGCTGTCACCACAAAACAACTCATACACGCCCTGGTAATCTCCCGACTCGACTATTGCAATAATCTCTTATCTGGCCTCCTCTGTCCCGCCTCTCCCCCCTACAATCCATCCTGAACGCCTCCACCAGGCTAATTCACCTCACCCGCCGCTCTGTCTCTGCCGCTCCCCTCTGCGAGTCCCTTCACTGGCTCCCCATGCACTGCAGAATTAAGTTCAAAATCCTTATCCTTACCTACAAAACCCTCACTAACTCAGCCCCACTACCTGTCCTCACTAATCACCAAATACACCCCAGCCCGCTCCCTAAGGTCAAACAGTGACCTGCGCCTAGCTTCTCCCCACATCACCTCTTCCCATGATAGACTGCAGGATTTCTCACGCACAGCCCCCGCTCTCTGGAACGCTCTCCCTCGTACTGTTAGACTTTCCCCTAACTTCTCTTCCTTCTAACGCTCCCTTAAAACGTTCCTATTTAGGGAAGCCTACCACCCAACTCACTGACGCAACCATCAATCACTCTCACCTTACAGTCCTCTCCTCCTGTTTCCAACCCCAACCCTCCTAGATTGTGATTTCCTACGGGAATAGGGCCCTCATCTCCTCCTGTACTGTTTGTCAAATGTTGTTCAATGTATTGTAACCCTGTCTATACTGTGCCTATTGTACAGCGCTGCGGAATATGCTGGCGCTTTATAAATAAAGAATAAAAATAATAATAATAATCAACAAACCAGTGATATAAATACTGAAATTCAAATTAAAAAAAAGTCCTTAGATGAAAAATATCCCTAATAAGTTGTATGTTAGTAAATAACATTTATTTTTAAGGTTATTATTTTTTTATTATTATTATTTATTTTTAATTTTTGTCTACACAGAGACATTGTGATTGCGTTAAATGAAACCAACCAATTTGTTAGTATTGCGGTTTGCAAACATCCCATGGATAAACCAAGACACTGATAAAATGCTCTGATTAACTGGATACATCGTGGTATCGGCGCTGTGGTCCTGATGCAAGTGTGTCAAGTTGATTTTCACATCCGCCGGCAGCTTTCAGGTTTCTCTACACTCATCCATGAATTCTAGTCCAAATCCAACCCCTGTCTCGTGATTGACAGCCCCCAGGAGAAGTGTTTGCCCACCCCACCTCCACCCCCTCTAATTCAGTACACATAAAAAGGCAGAGCTTATCCGGCTGTTAAATGGCCACATGGTGGAGCCTTCCAGGGACCTACATCCAACTCCTCTCACTCAGCTCTCCCTGTTTAACCCTCACCGTGACTTAAACTCCTGTAAAAATCCTAGAGCATAATGAAGAAATAAATAAAGCAGAATGCTGCGGAGTCATATGAGAAGCCAGAGTTTCTTTTAAGACATCAAGCTCTGGCAGAGACGAGACACATGGCATTCCCCACCTTCAGTCCCAGCTGCAGTGACAGCATATCTGTCACCTGCAAGAGCACCAGCCAACAGTACGAGACAGGACAGCACGGAAACTTGTCTCCCACAAGCCACCTGCTGGTAGCTGTATTTCTTGGAATTATTGGGAGTCTGGGCTTCTTTAATAACCTGCTGGTACTTGTCCTCTTTTGCCACTACAAAGTATTACGTTCACCCATAAACCTACTCCTGATGAACATTTCCTTAAGCGACCTTATGGTGTGCATCCTGGGGACCCCATTCAGCTTCGCTGCCAGCACACAGGGACGATGGTTGATAGGGGAGGTCGGCTGTGTCTGGTACGGTTTCGTCAATACACTTTTTGGTGAGTTTCTTCAATTCTATTTCTGCGGTCTCTTCTAATAGACATTTTTATTTATTTATAAAGTATTTACCAGGATGATACATTGACATAGTATATCTTAGTTTAAAAAGTAGCAGTTGCACGGATTAATATGATCATATTAATATTCCTTGCGATAAGAACACAGCTTCCCCACTGATAGTGATTAGTTTAGAAAAGTGGATTCTTTTTTTATGTGTATTTGGGTTATATGGGTTGACAACTGTTTGTTTTTTTAGAAAGAGTAAATGAAAAAAAAAAGTAGCAGTTGCACAGATTAGAGTTGATGTGATAGTTGTCATATACTACTCTGGATTCAAGCACCAACTTGCAGGATGTCAGAGAACGAGGTTTGTATTATTGTATAACAAATCTGTAGATAAATATTTATCT
The DNA here is from genome assembly GCA_009667805.1 of Leptobrachium leishanense. Lineage (NCBI taxonomy): Eukaryota > Metazoa > Chordata > Amphibia > Anura > Megophryidae > Leptobrachium > Leptobrachium leishanense. The sequence continues at coordinate 61,961,880 of CM019066.1, read as the reverse complement.
AGTAACAAAAATATGATACTCTAATAATAAAGCTTAGGCGCAGAAGAGATTCTTTTAGTAATTAGTGAAAGTGCTTCTCTAACTCGATAATAAAAGCACATGTAAACAAAACACAGCTAATAAACAACGGTATTGTTTTGCCAGAAGGATTTATGTAATGCTGGTAATGAATGGCAATTATGTAAAGGAAGTTGGCATTAACACTCCGAAAAGCCACAGGTTGCTTGCACCATACAAAGTGAGACTTCACGTTAAGGCTAGGGTCAGACGAACGCATTTTCGCGTTGTCTGTGAAAAAGTGCGTTCGAACGAATGGACGCATTTTTTCACGGAGTACACGATAGCGGTCATACGATGCGCATTGTCGTTCGTGATTTTGTACGGATCATCAATAAAACACTTTGTTCATCTGGACGTTATGTTGGCCGGACATTAGCAGTGTCTGACATCTCCAAATCACGCACACACGCCGCTAGCGGACACAGCGCACTCTGTATGACCGTACTAGTGGTTTGACGTTCTCGAAAAAATGCGTTCGTTTGCCACTTGCGTTGCGCAGCCGGACTTTCATGCGACCGTACTTCGTATATTGGCCGTCATTGCCCGTCATTTGCTGCTAGTGCGGCCGTAATTAAGTGCGCCAGAACGCACGTTAAAAGTGCGCTAGTCTGACCCTAGCCTAAAAGGGACACTACCACCAACATAAGCTGTAATTGGAAATGACAAATCCACCTTATAAAACACATGCAGCAGGGTTTTTTCTTTTTTTGAAGTAATTGCATGTAAAAAGGAAAAATAAAGTTAGTTTTTTTATCTCCTGCTTCCATTTTGTGTATTTTTCCCATGATGCAACCTTTACCAAAATCTGTGCAAAAGTTTTACTTTGAGGCTGTGGTTTTTATTCTACGGTATTTAACAGTTAATGAGGTGGAGGAGGGAATGTTTAGATATGGCTGCAGGGGGTCCATTGTTATGCCTCTACTATCTGAGATAAGAACTGGCAGCTGAATGAGGTAAAACAGGGATCTTAAAATACTTCTAATCTACCCTTGTTGATGTCCTTTGAATACATCCAGCACAATACAGTGATGTCAGTCAGCCGAAGCCACCCAGGGAGTAGCAAGTGATTTAAATATACTGTGGAGGGGGGCAGTTTACAACAGAAAAGGTCACACAACAGATGTAAGCAGTGACATAGAGTAAAATATTTTCTTAACTAAACATACAAGAGAAAAACAAAGCACATGTAAGATATAAGCGACATAAAATAAACACAATAAGGCCATCTCGTTTTTTTGGTGGCAGTGGCCCTTTAAGACTTACTTAGAAAACTACATTTCATTTAAATAACTTGGAGCTTAACATTGTTACGCTTTGAGTGTGTTATCTGCGGGAATCAGTGAGAAAGTTTAACTTTTACTCAAAGGGCATCCATGCACTCAATCCCAAGATGTGCAATAATCAATTAGTCTCCTTCAATATCCTTTGCAGAGCAGGCAATTAGGGATTTCTCTAAAAAAAGACAAAAACGTCACAAAACGCTAACCTGTTTAAAAGAACTAAACATAATGCCCGAGTTGTTGCAATTTGCAGCTTTATTCCATCTCTGTTTTGGTGTGAATAAATAATATAGTCACTTTATAAAATATGCATATTTATATACTAATAGAGGTTAAAAAAGACCAATATCCATCGAGTTTAACTTTCCACAAACCCCAATAGCTGCCATTTATGCAAACAAAGCAAAAATATTCACTTGATGCATTTTCCAATTGTTCCAAAAGGGGGGAAAATCCTACTTAATTCCATAATGACAGATTTCTCCCTGGATCAACAAGCAATGCTTTAGTAATTTTAATTTGTGTCATATATATCCAAGAAAGCATCCAAATCTTCCTTAAATGAATCAATGGAATTGGATAAGACAACATTTTTAGACTGTGAATGCCATATTTTTATTGCTCGTACTGCAGAAAAAGTTTCCTCTGCAACTGACAAAACCTTTTTTCCTCCAGTCTCGGTGGATGACCTCGTGTCCTTAGCAAAGCCCTGCTAAGCCCTAATACATAAGCTTTAATTTAGTGATTTTTTTTTTTAACATTACAGTTATTCCATATTTTCCATTAGTGCACCTTGCTCACCTTCTGACAGTCAGGATAATCACACTGTATTATTTATGTTTTCTGTTTATTACATATTTACAATCATGCAATTCTGCTCTCACAGCATTAGCAATCAAATCCCATTAACTCACAGGTGCATTTTCTTTTAAAGGGACACTACCACTTAAATAAGCTGTGACTAGATTACTTTGCATTACAAATAAAAACACATTATAAAACAAATGCTGTTGTTGTTTTTTTCTCTGAAGTTATTGCATGATGCAACATTTACCAAAATCTGTGCAAAAGTTTAACTTAGTGCTGTGGTTTATCTAATCTACCGTATTTAACCCCTTCACTGCTGAGCCATTTCACGTCTTAAAAATACACATTTTTCTTTTTTTATTATTATTTTTATTATTTTTTGTCTTTACTTTAAACATGGTCATGTTTGATATAATTGGAAAGGCCATTCTCTGACCTTTCTAATGATACCAAACACCCTGCTAGCTAAATGACCCTGCTAGCTGCCAACAGTCGGGAGATATTGGGGTTCAAATGAACCCCCTATCTCCACTCCTATCTTTCCTTAGGAGTCAATGAGGATGATTCCCACACTTTAACACAGGGTTAACAGTCATTGGAGTGGAGGAGGGAATGTTTAGATAAGGTTGCAGGCAGTCGATTGTCCTAACATAAACAAGTGCCTCTATTTTAAAGTATCTTTTATCTATATATAGATACAAATCGAAAATGCTGCTACTACCGGAGAAAACTTTTAAGCAATCCACCCTTGTATAAGATTGCTATACATAGTTACATAGTTATATAGGCTGAAAAAAGACATGCGTCCATCGGGTTCAGCCTCTCCCACATAACCTACTGCTGTTGATCCAAAAGAAGGCAAAAAACCCAGTCTGAATGCTTGCCAATATGCAACATACTGGGAAAAAATTCCTTCTTGACCCCAGAATGGCAGTCAGATTTCTCCTTGGATCAAGAAGCTTTTACCCACATATTAAATATTATAACCCTTAATATTCTGTGTCTGCAGGAAGTCATCCAGTCGTTTTAAAAGTCTGTACAGACTCTGACCCAACCACCTCAACAGGCAGAGAATTCCACAGCTTTATTGTTCTCACCGTAAAATAACCCTTCCTATGCTTTAAGCTAAATTTTTCTTTCTTCCAGTCTAAATGGATGACCCCGTGTCCTGTGTATAGTCCTGTTAATGAATAGGTTATCAGACAATGGTTGATAATGGCCCCGTATATATTTATATAGGTTATCAGATCCCCTCTAAGGCGCCTTTTCTCTAAACTAAACAGGTTTAAGCTTGTTAGTCTTTCCTCATAACTTAACCCTTCCATCCCCTTATTAATTTAGTTGCCCGTCTCTGCACTTTTTCTAACGCTATATATATCTTTTTTTAAGACAGGTGCCCAAAATTGCACGGCATATTCAAGGTGCGGCCTGACCATTGATTTATACAGAGGCAAAATTATGTTTTCATCCCGTGAGTGAACTCCCCTTTTAATGCATGCCAGTACTTTGCTGGCCTTGGCGGCTGCTGTTTGACATTGCACATTGTTACTTAGTTTGAAGTCTATGATTATTCCCAAATCCTTCTCCTGCTTGGATTTCCCTAACTCCGTACCATTTAGGGTATAAATTGCTTGTGTGTTCTTCACTCCAAAGTGCATAACTTTGCATTTATCTAGATTAAATTTCATCTGCCATTTAAGTGCCCAGTCCCCCAATCTATCTAAATCCCTCTGCAGCGAAGTAACATCCTGCTCACATTGTATTTCTTTTCCTAGCTTTGTGTCATCTGCAAACAACTGATACATGACTTTCAATGCCTATCTCAAGGTCATTTATAAATAAATTGAATAGTATTGGTCCTATAACAGACCCCTGAGGGACACCACTTACCACTGGTGTCCATCTTGAAAATGTACCATTTATGACCACTCTCTGTACCCTATCTTTTAGCCAGTTTTCTATCCAAACAAGTATTTTCATCTAGACCATTTTTTCTTAATTTAAATAGTAACCTTTTGTGTGGAACTGTGTCGAAAGCTTTGGCAAAATCTAAGTAAATCACATCCACTGCGACCCCCTGATCTATACTTCTACTTACTTCCTCATAGAACGTAATTAGGTTAGTCTGACATGATCTGTGTTTCATGAAACCATGCTGATTTTTGCCAATTACATTATACCTCCCAATAAATTCCTGAATATTATCCCTTAGTAACCCCTCAAATACTTTCCCAGCCACAGATGTTAAGATCACAGGTCTATAATTCCCAGGCGCAAATTTTAAACCTTTCTTAATATAGGACCACGTCAGCTTTTCTCCAATCCTCTGGTACTATTCCTGAAAGAAAAGAATCTTGAAAGATTAAGAACAGAGGTTTACATATTTCAACACATAGCTCTCTCAGTACTCGCGGATGAATTCCATCTGACCCTGGGGCTTTATTAACATTCACATTGTTTAATTTCTGTAAAACCTTGTCCTGAGTCAACCAGTCACTTTGTATTAGTAAGTTTTTATTAATGAATTTCATGTCTCCTGTTATAGGTTTCTCTTTGATAAATACTGAAGAAAAATAATCATTTAAAATTTCTGCCTTATCCTGATCTTCAGTTAACAATAGCCCTGACCCAGATTTTAGTGAACCTACATTTTCACTCTTGGGTTTTTTAGAATTTATGTACCTAAAGAATCTTTTAGGGTTGGTCTTGCGCTCTTTGGCTATTTCTTTTTCATTTTCTAGTTTAGCCCATCTAATCGCATTTTTACATGCTTTATTGGCTACCCTATATGCTTTATAGGATGCCTCAGATTTGTCAGATTTAAAAACTTTAAATGCCTTCTTTTTATTTTTCATTTCCTTAGTTACCTTCCTACTAAGCCACATTGGTTTCAGTCTGTTTCTTTTATATTTATTAACCAGTGGAATATATTGTGACGTGTACTTTTCTAGTATTAGTTTAAAGATATTCCACTTATCCTCAGTGTTTTTCCCGTGAAAGAGTTTCTGCCAGTCAATGACATTGAGAGCTTCCTTTATTTTACATAAATACTACAGCTCTATTGTCCTGCTTCTGATACCTGAGATAAGAGCTGGCAGCTGAAGGGGATTTGACAGGGAGCTTAAAATACTTTTAACCTACCCCCTGGTGATGTCCTCTGAATACATCTCACACAATACAATGATGTCAGTATGTGACTGACCCATTCACTCCATTCTATGTTCAAAGTCAGTCAGTGAGGAGTAAGTGATGCAAAGATACTGTAGGGGTGGAGCATTTTACAACACAAAATAATATCACACAATGGATGCACCCACTGACACATATAGAATAAAATATTTTCTTAACTAAACATATAAGAGAAAAACAAAGGCCGGGTGAGAAGAGCACAGAGGTAGTGTAGGGATCCTGCTTTCTCCCTTCTGCACCTATCATTACCCACTCCCGCCCCCTCTCTGTCCTTCTCCTCCTTTGAAGCTCACTACGCCTGTTCTCCCCCTCTCTCAGAATTGCAGTTATTTATTGCCCTCCCGGGCAAGCCTACAGGTACCTCGACAATTTTGCAGCCTGAATATCTCACTTTCTATCTAATAGTAATGTACTAAATGCTAATTCTGGGCGACTTCAATATTTCCCATCGACAGCCCTTATGCCCCTGCAGCCGCTAAACTTCTTTCAATTACATCCTCCTTTTGTTCTCTCACCGTCCACCGTTTCCTCTACTCATCATGATGGACACTCTATTAACTTGGTGTTTTATTACCTCTGCACCATTTCACACTTTACCAAACAGTTATTTCCCATTTCTCACCACCATCTGCTCTCCTTTAATATCAACCTGTCAACTTCCTCTCCTCCCTCTCCTTCCTCTCATCCCTGCACCCGTAGGAATCTCCAGGCCTTGGATCCTCTGCAATTTTCCACTCTCATACAAAGTCCCCTAACGCCATAACCTGTCCCAACCGTGCCACATCCCACTATAATGCCACTCTTTCCTCTGCTCTAGACTCTCTTTCTCCTCTACAACTGCATAAAGTTCCACGTTGCCAGTTTCAGCTCTGGCACTCTAAAGCCTGAGACACACTGAGCATGTAGCGAAGCAAAGTGAAGCAAACATTTTGCAGGCTTGACTTCACTCCACTCTGTCTCGCAGCTAGGCTACACTGCATCACGTTTGCTTCTCTCCACACTGGATAGGAATCCAATTCTCTGCAGATCAAACTAGAGAAATGTTTCTCGTCAAATGAAGCAAAGCATAGGAAAAAAAACAAGTTTATCTTAAAAAACTTTTAACTTACAATATACAACATGCCAAAACTTTATTTACAAAGCGCATGTCATACAGGCAAGATCTAAACACCACTTATATCAGCCGCCCAACCGCGCCGACACTTTAAGTCCATTAATAAAATACATATAAATTACAGCCAATTTAATCTGAATAGTATCATGTCCAGATACATATATACAGACCAGATCATGCCCACTCAAGATACATATACAGAGACCTTAGCCCAAATCATGCCCACAGAAATATATAGACCTCAAACCAGATAATGCCCAGATATAGACCTCAGACCAAATCATGCCCACATAGAGATCTCAGAGCAGATAATGCCCACATATATAGACCTCAGACCAGATAATGCCCACATATAGAGACCTCAGACCAAATAATGCCCACATATGAAGACCTCAGACCAGATAATGCCTTCATAGAGACCACAAACCAGATAATGCCCATAGACCAGATAATGCCCACATAGACCTCAGACCAGATAATGCCCACATATAGACCTCAGACCAGATAATGCCTTCATAGAGACCACAAACCAGATAATGCCCACAGACCAGATAATGCCCATATAGACCTCAGACCAGATAATTCCCACATAGATCATGCCCACATAATGTAGGCCTCAGACCAGACCCTCTAATCGCTAGGCAGGCTGGCTTTGGCTGAGCCAGAGTCAGCAGCTCAGCCGACTTCAGAGCGGCGTTAGGCTACTGCCGCTAAGCTCCGCCCCCGGTGGGGTGACGCGATGGTAGGTGAGAGGGATCTACAGCACACGGCGCAAGCGCCGTGTGCTGCAGGATCTGCCCCTCCCCTCAGTGCGTCGCTCCGCCGAGGGGAAAGTTGGATTTTTCCAACTCCCTTCGCTCAGCGCCGCATCGTGACACGGCCTGAGCGAGGGAGAGGCAAAAACCTGTCCACACTGAGTGCGTCTCACCGCCTGGTGCCGCCTACAGGTGCCGCGTGGCGCTTCGCGCTCACTGTGTCTCAGGCTTAAGGCTGACGTCAGACGAGCGTTTTTAAGAGCGGAAGGAACATCCGTGAGAGTGAACCTTTCTTCCACTCCGATGCTCGTCTGGCCACCTCGTTGAGTGCAGTTAGTGCTCTCAGTGCTGCAAGGCTCGATTCTCCTATGGAGGATCTCTCTTTGCAGTCCTGTCAAATTTGCATCGTAGTGTTTCGATGGGGAGGCTTGCTGCACGGCCGTTGTCGCGCAGGCAACAGCGTGTGGCTGACCCCGTCACAGTGTTACAACGCTGCAATGGAAGCCGAAAGTCACGTCAGTACGGGCGCACATAGTGCACTCGTCTGACCCCAGCCTAAGCAGACGAGCTACTTGCAGAGATGCTCACGCGTTGCTGAGCGTGCCTGGAGAAAATCTCACTCAGAAGCTGACTTCATCAACTATAAGTTTCCTCTCTGCTCATACACGACTGCCTGTCACCTCGCCAAACAAACTTCTCTCATATCTCCAATTTCTTCCAACCTAAAAGACTGTTCTCAATCTTTAACGTGCTCCTCTACTTGCCTGTGCCACCTCCCCCGTATGACCTCAGCGCTCAAGATCTTGCTGACTACTTCATAAAGAAAACACTCACAATTCGTAACAATTTCCTAGCACAAGTTTATAGCACTCCTCCCTTCCCAGTCAACCCCACCTTGGCGATCACCTTCTTCACTCCGACCACAGAGGATGAAGTCCATGATCTACTATCTTCCTCACGCCCCACTATCTGCCCGCTAGACCTTATCCCTTCACAACTACTATCTTCTCTGTCGTCCTCTATCATTCGTGCTCTTACTCACATTTTCAGCCTATCCCTCTCTTCTAGCTCATTCCCCTCCCCTCAAGCATGCCACTATCACACCCATTCTCAAGAAACCCCCCCCCTCGACCCACATTCTCCTGAAAACTACCATCCAGTTTCACTGCTTCCACTAGCTTTAAAACTGCTAGAAAGATTATTCTATGACCGCTTAACCCTCTTCCTATCCTGCAACTCCTTGCTTGACCCCATGCAATCTGGCTTTTTTTCCCAACACTTGACCTATTCTTCGCTAAATGCACTGGTCACTACTCCATACTGGTCCTACTTGACCTCTCAGCTGCCTTTGATACAAATCGACCATCCCTCCTCATAGAGACCCTATTCAGTCTTGGTCTCTGTAATACCACTCTCTCTTGGCTAAAATCTTACTTCTCTAATAGATCCTTCTCAGTATCTCTTGCTGGCAAGTCCTCCTCTTCAATGCCTCTGTCAGTTGGCGTACCTCAAGGCTCAGTCCTAGGTCCTCTGCTCTTCTCTATTCTCTATATTTATACCTCCTCACCAACTATGGCGTCAAGTATCACCTATGCAGATGACACTTAGATCTATCTCTCCACTCCCGATCTCTCCCCTCTGTTCTCTCTCGGGTAAGTGACTGTCAAATCTGGCTTAATTTAAACGTTCCCTAAAGACACTTCTGTTTAGGGAAGCCTACCACCTAACTGTATTGAGACATCCATACAGAAAAAAGGCATCGTGCCTATACTCACCAGAGCAGCTGCAACAGCCAGGAGTAACAACCCAGTTCATGTATAAAACATAACAAGAAAAAAAGATGTCATCTGCATTAGTTTCTATATAATTCCATGTGCAATAAAACACTATCAGAGGTTTTAGTTTGCTTAAATGGCCATTGAAGCGTAAGCTCACTTGCCGCGTCAAGGCACCGCTCGGTAGAGTGAGTCCTCAACCAATGTACCAAAAGCTACTCTTCAATGGCCATTTAAGCAAACTAAAACCTCTGACAGTGTTTTGTTGCACATGGAATTATATAGAAAGGAGCGCAGATTACATCTTTTTTTCTTGTAATGAGACATCCGACTGACCCAAAAAATGGTCCTCACCTCTCCCTGCATTAATTCATCACTGCAGTCCCCCCTCCTGTTTCTCACCCCTCGCCTATTTGGATTGTAAGTTCTGCAAGCGCTGCAAAATGTGTTGGCGCTTAATAAATAATGATAGTGTAAGATATCAGCAGCATGAAATAAAATACAATAAAAACATTTAATTTTTTTTGGTGGTAGTGGCCCTTTAACCCTTTTATCGCTTAAAATAACCTGTTACAGTGGCTAAAATGAAAGAAAAAAAAATCTTTGTTGCTAAAATTATTCCACATTCCACCAATTGCCTCCCACAGTGGTACTCCGGTATCTGAACTTCCAATGCCACAATGCCATATTGAGAAAGGGAGTGGGTGTCTTGAACAAATATATATATATATATATATGTGGAGCTTTGTACATACACACTGCACATTACTGTGAGTTTTATTGCTGTGCAGCCAGGGCCGGATTTATAACTAGGCAGAGTAGGCATGTGCCTACTGGTAAAATGTGCAAAAAGTATATATGGAGATAAGTCAATTAGTGCAAATGAGTGCTCAAAAAGTGCAGCAGTTCAATACTCAAAGGAGTGTTGTTGATTGAAGACAAGTGTATCAATCTTCTCTGTGGTGTGAGTATCAGATCTTCTCTTTAAAGATATCCTCAGAGAGAAATAAAACATAAAGGCAATAATAGTGCAGATGGTCGTACTGGAATGGAGCAATTCAATAAAGTCAATGTATGTACCACTCACATTTATAGGAGCCTAAGGGAAATCCAGGCTCAAGGAAAATAGCTTGCGGCCAGATATAGGGTGGCACGTCCCTCCTTTCGTCTATGGTGGTTGCTAGGTAAAGCAGAGAGAGTCGGGAGACGACACTCCCATAGCGTAACTCTGTGCGTATATGTGGAAAAATTAAATTAAAATTGATCACACTCACCAATTATAGAGCCTCTCAATACCAGGCTCAAGGGATACCGCCTTGGGCTCTCTTAAGGTGGAGGCCCGAACCCCTGCCGCCTGGATCCTCCTTTCAGCACTGAGCTCTCTGCTATGACGCACATATACGCACAGAGTTACGCTATGGGAGTGTCGTCTCCCGACTCTCTCTGCTTTACCTAGCAACCACCATAGACGAAAGGAGGGACGTGCCACCCTATATCTGGCCGCAAGCTATTTTCCTTGAGCCTGGATTTCCCTTAGGCTCCTATAAATGTGAGTGGTACATACATTGACTTTATTGAATTGCTCCATTCCAGTACGACCATCTGCACTATTATTGCCTTTATGTTTTATTTCTCTCTGAGGGATATCTTTAAAGAGAAGATCTGATACTCACACCACTGAGAAGATTGATACACTTGTCTTCAATCAACAACACTCCTTTGAGTATTGAACTGCTGCACTTTTTGAGCACTCATTTGCACTAATTGACTTATCTCCATATATACTTTTTGCACATTTTACTCTTTTTCCTATGCATCTTTAATATTTCTATTTGGTATTTTAAAGGGCAATTTTATTCACTTATATTTTACATTTTATCCAATATTAACCAGTTGTCTATTAATCAGCTGTTCACTATTTTATACACTATTTTATGCGCCGTATGGTCCTTTTCATCTCTTTGTCTTAGTCTTGACACATATTTTGGTTGTTTTTTATGTGTTTTTTACCATACTATAGGCTGCATTTGACTATTTACTAGTAATCCACATAGCACTTTAATCAATTCATCAAATAAACAAGCGCCCACACTGTATAGTGTATATCCGTATACACATTCCCTAATCATGTGCCTACTGGTGTCTGCCACAAGGGGGTGCCTTGCTCTGATTAAAAAAAAAGATTTTTTTTTACAATCATTTAGTCCACTGTAACTCTGGAGCCGCAAGGGCTATATGGACATATATAAGGTATCGTTGGAAAGGCCAGCAAGTGTGGAGCTGATGATCCAACACATTCTTTCATCGACAACCTAGATCGCGGCACTGCAGTGAGGAGAGACAGGGGGACTTTGGAACCAGCATCTCTGAATTCTACACCGCACAAGGTTAAGTGAGGTGTCATTGGAAAGTTCAGGGTCTGGTCTTTACAATAATACCAAACAATGGCATGCACAGCCCGTTTCATTAGGGTGTGCACACATGGGAACATTTATTAATTACATATCTATATGGATGTATCATTTTTTTACAGAAGTTGATTTTAAGTTTGGAATAACCAATGTTCAGCAGTGATACAGTCAATGTTAATGCTATGTATCATGAACCAGATAAGGGACATCCAAAATATCAAGAAAACCTCACTAGGAGGCTATTGATCAAGAAACCACATCATAAAATATAACTTTTATTTAAATTCAATTATTAAAAACATTAACAATTACTTTATGAGCAAATCTATCATTTGAATATTCGTTCTTGTCCATAAATGAGCAGAGGAAGGTTTTCTCTATGGAAAATATTTAGGCATTCTTTTGCTTATGTAATTTATCTTCATTCTATCTGTATTTCTTCTGTGAGACCTGCAGGGTTATTCAGAGAAAGGTTAAAACCAGGAGAACTGGCAGAAGACGAGAACAATCTAGACCAAATAGCTGATTTGGAAAGTGAGATAAATGGGAGAATTTTTCTGGTTTGGTTATTTTGACCTAGAATTTTCACTTCTCCTGCCAAGTCTTCCGAGTTTCACCTTTCTTTGAATAGACCTGATAGTTTCTCTCTGGCTCTGTTTTGTAGGATCAGTTGCATTCTGTAACTTTCTTCTTAAAATCCATTTCCTTTGCCTGTTCCTGCTAGTTAGGTTTCCCAGGGTAATTATTGTACCATGGTTTATTTCTGTGAAGTATTTGTGAGAAATACAAATGAAATAACGCAGAAAATAATATCACTGTTTTTTGAAGAGGAACAAGATTTCTATGAGCTCCTTTGGAAGTCACAAATAGTACGCAGAGTGCAGCAGCGTCACCGAGCGATTATGAGAATAAATGTATGTTTTAATTATGCTATCAATACTTTTTTTAATTACAGACCTTTACCTTTTGTATTTTTATATTGAGAGACTGAACCTTGCGTCTATGAGAGGTTATTTGCTTACAGAGACTTGTTGAAAACTACTAATCTGCTTTAATGAAATGTTGTCTATATTATTTCTAGCTCTATAGCATGCTGGACCCCAACTTTTTAAACTTTTCACATTGTTTAGGCTAGGGTCAGACGAGCGTGATTTCTACGGACTGTACGTCCGTGTACACGGACGTACGTCAGTACGGAAGACACAATAGTGGCCACACAGTCCGTTTATTCACTGACGTATATTTTGACGGATGTAGGAGGGAAAATAAATTAAAAAGCAAAACCATTTTGTCCGTGAAAAATGCTGGACGTATAAATGCAGTCCGTCTGACCACGTTCCATCACTCACACACAAAGCTATGCAGACGTTGCGGACTCAGCGCACTTTGTGCGGCCGTTCTAGGGGATGTACGTTCTTGCGTCTGTGGGCTGCGGCCGTTGTGCGTCCGCAGTTCAGTGCGGACGTACTTCATGTGTCAGGCTCCAATGAGCTTTCTGTCATGCTATCACGGACGTACTTTTAGGCGCAATCACGGACGTGAACACTAAGCTCGTCTGACCCCAGCCTTAACACCTTAGCACAGGAGGTCTGCCTGGTGACAGTCGGGCTTAAACGCCAGCAGGCTGGTCAACATTATTGGCTGCAGGAGGACTGCCTGAGTTGTAGTTGTCTTGCTGCAGCCAATGATGGCGATCGGTCCCTACAAAGGGAGATATTAGAAAGCCATGGGGCCGGCTATGCCGTCGTCTGTTGTTTAAGCCTGCCCACTGTGAGGACAACATAGTCGGTCCCAAAGAGTTGAGGGGTTAATTTTATGACCCTTATACTTTTTGGAATATTGACTAGCAGGGTTATTCAAAGAAAGAAAAAAAAGGGGGGGTTTGTGAGGGTCCTGAGGACGAGCAACAAAGCATTCATGGCCTGCTCTACGGTGGGGCCCCGCTCAAGTCTCACAGGGTTTTAGCTCGATTGTGTCATTACAGGGACGAATGCTCCATATGAAAATTAGCCTGCTCTCACCCAGAAAGGATGGCCAGTACTGACTGCCAAGGACATCACCCCCGGGACGAGAGATGCAGCAACCCCCGACGATGGTTATTCAAAGAAAAGTGAAACTCTGGAGAATTTTTGGAGAAGTGAAAATACTAGGTCAAAATAGCTGATTTGGAAAGTGAGATAAATGGGAGAATTTTTATGGTTTGCTATTCGGACCTAGAATTTTTCACTTCTTCAACAGTTCTCCAGAGTTTCACCTTTCTCTGAATAACCGTATAGCTTTTGGAACCTTGTACCATATATATTGCTAATTATTGACATGGTTCTGGGCACAGGCATATTTATTTATTATTATTTATTTATTTGTAAATTATTTTACCAGGAAGGATACATTGAGCTTTCACTCGTTTTCAAGTATGTCCTGGGTTCCGGAACATTGCAATATTACAGTCGTTACTTAAATACAAAGTAATAAATGCAAGATATTAAAAACAAAATCACAAATACCCAGCCTATATTTACGGTGTGCACACATAAATCATTTATTACTTTCCAACTATAAATAATCCGACTACTTCCCAGAAATGCACAAAAAGTCAAAGTAGGAGCAATTAACCAAGTAGACAAACACTGCTGTGCACACCTATGGTCTGGAAGGTTTTTCTTCCTATACTTTGTTTTTCGCTGGTTGTACATTGGTCCATGATACAGGCACCAACTTCACAATCTGCCTGCAGGTGACACTGTCTATTACAAGCGAACGTCTACCTCAAACGCTCAGTTTGTTGCAGACCTTTCCTTATGGTGAACTTGTCCAAGGCATGATATACGGCACACCATCATGATTCCCTACCAGTTCGGATATGTTCAACTTCCCTCCTTTTCCATATATTCCCATAATAACGCCAACTTCACTTCCATCTATGCTACACATTTGTTACGCTTCTACTGTATATTATGTTATCCAATAAATGAAAACAACGTCGGAAATATTGCTTTGGTTTGTATTTCAATGTGACAAAAGATGAAACTTTTATTTTTACTGCATACCCTATAAAAAAGAGCCAATACCCGAGGCAATAGGAGATGGCTTATTTATTATTTCATGTTGTCTTCCTGTTTGTATAAAGGAAATACGTGATTAAGGAATAGCTGGTAATTTCCATGTACATTTACTGAATTCCAAAGCATTCCTAAATCAGAACACAGATACATGTCTGTATTATGGACGCAATTACTAGATTATGGCCATAACAAGGTTTTTTTTCTGGATATCTGGAGCATAATCAAGAACAAAAAAAGCTGATACTCCTCCAAGTAAACCTCACCATCCCATAATGTCCTAGTTTATGACACTATACCTCTAATATGAAAGCTTGTTCATCATGAGCTATTAGAAATACCCCAATGTGTTTAAGCTTGTAAAAAGTTCTAACTTGCTTGATGTAGTCACAACATACTATTTAAATTGTCTATTAAAACATAACCCAGAGTCAAGCATATTTATTGGATGCCCTGATCACAGAAGGTTTTGACAACCTTAAGACAACTTTAAAAAGACTGTAATTAACGCTGGACTAATCCATTACAAATGCACAATTATGGTGGCTTTCTCTCTCTAGCACATGTGTTTTCAGGAATTCATTAACAACAACATTCTAACTGCTTCCTGATGTTTTGGGAACCTGATGTTTAGGCTGACTGAGCCACATGGGAAATGTAGTTCCCAAAACATCAGGGAGGCAAGGTTGCTGACCCCTGCCTTAGGTCATGCACTGCCTTGCCAAAAAAAGTCACACACTCTAATATTTAGTTGGACCGGCCTTTGCTTTGATTACAGCACACATTCACCGTATCAGTTTAATAAGCTTATGTAATGTCACAACATTTATTTCCAGAATTGCAATAAGTTGTCATCAAGATCTTGTATTGATGATGGGAGAGTCGGATGCTGCTCAAACTCCTCTCCAGCACATCCCAACGATTCTCAATGGGATTAAGGTCTAGACTCTGGTGGCCAATCCATGTGTGAAAATGATGTCCCCTGCTCCCTGAACCATTCTTGCACAATTTGAGCCCAATGAATCCTGACATTGTTATCTTGGAATATGCCCACTGTGCCATCAGGGAAGAAAAAAATCCATTGATGGAAAAGCCTGCTCATTCAGTATGGTCAAGGAGTCACATCACCTAATTTTTTGGGCATATAATGTTGCTGAACCTAGACCTGACCAACTGAAGCAACCCCAGATGATAACAGGTTTGTATGGTTGGCAGTGACTTTTTTTTTACCAGTGTATTTAGATGATGTATATTTTTAATTCTCATGATTTCCAAACTCTTCTCATCACTCATAAGTTTTCTTAAACAGTTATTTTTTACATATATGCTGACTGACTTCGTGTCTTTTGGAAGACAGGCCATCAAAGTACTAAGGTTTTCATTCAGATATTCTATCAAGACTAACCTGTTTACACTCTAATAGGCTATTCTTAATTTATTTTGTTTTTCCTTTCTAAAAGACATCTCTAAACCTATTTTAATGAGAATTATTAACATCCCCCCAATTTCATCTTCTATAATGTATTCATTATGATATCCATTATGTTCTCCATTACCTTTTGCAAACTGCTGTCTAGTTCTTTTTTCTTGACTCTGTCTCCCCTCTACTTTCAGCTATGTCCCTCATTATTTCAACTACAACATTTCAAGAATTCCAATCCTTTGCTTAAACTAGAAGCAGCAGTCATTGATCGAATACCTAATTAGATCCCAATCCGATTATTAATTGGGAGCATCTGATCTACTTTTCTGTCTCCTACAAATCAATGCTCAGGCCTGTGTCAAGCAAAAATGACAGTGGGCTATGAAAAGTTGGAAATGCAGTCAACTCTCTCAGTCAAAGTTAAAGTAACATGTCATGGCAGAAATGACAGCTGATGAACATTTCAATGGGTGCTTGACTTTGGTATCGATATCAAACGAATGCAAAACTCTGTTTCTACCAGCTGTAATTAAGTTATATATTTTGATAGCCATATATGAGGAATTGGTATAGTATATATTTAATAGGGATGTGCGTTTCGTTTCGTACTGATTCGTTTTTCTCACGAAACGGACCGATTCGGTGCTTCGGATTCGTCTGATGTTCCGAACCGGACCGGCAACGAAATACACATAATCCTAAATATTTCCTGACACGAAACAACTTTTTTTTAGGAATTTCGGATGGACATGAAATTTGTAAAATCGCAAGTTTTCGTTCTATTCGCGATTTCGGTTCCATTTCGGTTAATTTCGGACAATGTATTTTCAAATCGTTTCGAGTTTGTTTCGGTTCCGTTGCTGATTTCGTAATTTCGCATCGTCCGTCACTTTTTTCCACTTGTTTCAGCGCAAAATTCCCGTTTTTATTAAATATATCTTAAAGAATTTATTTTTTTCACTTACAGCAAGAAGTGTCTGCATTTATTTATTTGTTAGGATTATTTTTGCATTTTTTGGGAATTTTTGGGTTAATATTTAGATTTCTTCATAACTTATTTTAAATATATATAACGAGGTCTGTTTTTTTCTTTGCAGATGCAGAACACATACAGCTTTATTATCTTCTCACAGTCCATCCGTATGTGTTCTGTTCGGCAATGAATTTTGATATACAATACATTTTGTCAGTATCAGTACCATGGATAGTAACAAGCCTGTCATTATCCATGGTGCTGATATGAAGAAATAAATCGATAATATGTGTTTCTCCATCGGCGACTGTCCATGGTTCTGACTCAGATCAGTAAAATTTCCCTTTATTGTCGCGGCTGATCAGTGTAAATTTACACTTAACGTGTCTCTGGAGATATGTAGTTCAAACTGAAAATAAGAGTCACTAAGAAAATAAGAGTTTTGGTCTAATTAAATAGCCTTTCATAAGGTTTAAAAACCGACTACGCCAACCATGTGTTAAATAAATGTCATGGTAATATTTTTTTGTAAAAGTGAATGGTATTGAAGGGATTAATGTTAACAGAAAGATTAGAATTATGATCATTCGATTTGCTAGGAATATACTTTGATATGTTCTGTGCCTGAGTTAAATTCATATTTCTCAAACAGCAACCAGGAAAGAAAATGTATTAAGGTGATAATCCATGTTGCTTTACCATAAAAGTCTTGATAATACAGTGGCAAGAAAAAGTATGTAAACCCTTTGAGATTACGTGGAGTTTTGCATGAATTGGTCATAAAATGTGCTCTGATCTTCATTAGGGATGAGCTGTTCGGGTTCGGACGGTTCGGGGTTCGACCTGAACTTAGCCTGATCGAGTGGACCGCGAACACCGAACATTTCCGGGTGTTCGCCGCATGTTCGACCACAATGGACCACAATGCATTTTCCCACTGGCCTGAAGCTCGTAATTGGCTACAGCCTTGCACCTGACCACAGGTCTGGTGCAAGACTGGTTCAACACTATGCCAATCACTGCTCAGAGTCCTGATTGGGCAAATTTTGGCCAATCATGGGCTCACAGAGCTAAGTCCCGCAGCACACTATATAACGTTTCCACGCAGCGCTTCTGCACGCATTTCAGAGGAGATTTCAAAGGAGATAGTTGTGTCTTGTTACTGCCGGTCTGCCACGCTACTGGGGGGTCTAATTTCTACCAAATATCAGGGAATTTAGGTGATGTGTGTCTTGTCACTGTGCCAGCAAGTTTTTTTGGGGTTTAAAACTTTCTTTAAAACATTTGTGAATTGAGGTGATTTTCTGGGTCTTGTCACTGTGCCAGCAAGTCTTTTTGGGTCTCATTTCTACAAAATATCAGGGAATTTATGTGATGTGTGTTGTCACGGTTCCCAGATCCCACCACGCAGTACTTAACACCCCACACTCCACAGAGCCCAGAAGCTACCAACAGAGTAGCCGTGAAAGATCTCTAACTGTCTGGTCCTTCGAATTGGCCAGGTAAACTAGCTAGACAGAAAGGGTTAACAACACGGGGAGTAGTCAGCCGAGCCAGAATCAGGAATACAGAGTTCAGAATGGTCAAATGGAATAGCCGGGTCGATATCAGAGCAGTGGCGTAGTACAAGAAAATGGTCTAGGGCAACAGAAGGCAGAATAGTCAGAAACAAGCAGAGGTCAATAACGGGTTAATTCAATATAGCAGTCAGGTACAAGGAGCTCAGGTATGGATAACCACGATCTGGCAACTGCTGAGAATACACTGAGGGTTTTTAAAGACCTTCACCAGGCCACGCCCCCACTCAAGCCGCGCCTCATGCAACCACCTCCCTGCCTGTCTCCATTTAAACCGGGCATTGGTCAGCGAGCAGCATCAGACATGCTGCCCTCAAGCACACAGGTAGGGCTGGAAGCTCCCAACGTTACAGTACCCCTCTCCACGGGAGGCCACCGGACGACCAACAGGACGAGCGGCAGGACGACCACCAGGGCGATCGGGGTGTGAGGCATGGAACGCCCTGACCAACCTAGAGGCAGACATGTCGGAAGCTGGAATCCAGGACCGGTCTTCTGGACCATAACCCACCCAATCGACCAAGTACTGCAGAGCGCCCCTGCACAGCCTAGAATCCAAAACCCTCCTAACCTCATACTCAGATTCACCATCAACCTGAATAGGTGGAGGAGGAGGAAGGAACGACCCACGTGTACCTGTTACACAACAATGGCTTCAGTAGGGAGGTGTGGAAGACGTTGTGCATGCGAAGATGTTTAGGAAGGGCAAGAGCATAAACCACAGGATTAACGCGGCGAATGATCCTATATGGACCTATAAACCGAGGTGCCATTTTCATAGAAGGCACCCGCAACTTCACGTTCCTAGTGGACAACCAAACTCTATCCCCCACGTTATAGGAGGGAGCTTGTAACCTATGCCTGTCAGCCTTGCGTTTCTGGACAGCAACATTGCGCTCCATATTTTCTCGAATCTGTCTCCAAATCTCTTGCAGTTGAGTGAGATGGTCATCGAGAGCCGGATGACCTGTTCAGTAAACTGAAGCGGTAGAGCCGGAGGGAAAAACCATAGATGGCAGAAAAAGGAGAGTGGCCAGTGGTCTCGTTAACGGCGTTATTACGTGCATACTCAGCCCAGGGCAACAACTCCGACCAATTGTCTTGTTGTTGTGTGGTAAAGCAACGTATGTACTGCTCGAGACCCTGATTTGCCCTCTCTGCTGCCCCATTGGTTTGTGGATGATATGCTGAAGAGAAGGCCAATCGCACCCCCATCTCTGCACAGAAAACCCTCCAGAAACGAGAGACGAACTGGGCTCCTCTGTCAGAGACTATTTCAGACGGAACCCCATGTATTCGTACAATCTCTCTAGCAAATACAACCGCCAGTTCTTTGGCTGTAGGAAGCTTAGGTAGAGGGACAAAATGAGCCATTTTGGAGAAGCGGTCTACAACTGTCAGAACCACAGTATGACCCTTGGACTTCGGCAAGTCCACAATAAAATCCATAGATAGATGAGACCAAGGCCTCTTAGGCATGGGTAAAGGCTGCAATAGACCGACAGGCAAGGATTTACTGGTTTTGCTTCTGGCACAGACTTGACAAGCCAAAACAAACAGACGTACGTCCTGTCGCATGGTGGGCCACCAGAACTGTCTGGAGATACTGGTAAGAGTCTTAGTAATACCAGGATGACCTGCTGGTTTAGAATCATGAAACATTATGAGTAATTCTTGTCTTTCCTTTTCAGGTACAAACAACATATCTGGAGGCTTGTCAGGTGGAGCCCCTACTTGAACTGCCTGGAGGCGTTCCAGGAAAGGCGAGGAGACAGACAAGACTGTGGAAGCCACAATACGTTCAGGAGGAACTATAGGATTGTGGTCTTGTGTATTAGATTCATACGGGTCATATTGACGAGATAAGGCATCAGCCTTTACATTGCGGTCACCTGGTCTGTAAGTCAATACAAAATTAAACCGAGACAGTAGCAATGACCACCTGGCCTGTCTCGCGTTCAAACGTTTAGCATCCCCGATGTACGTAAGGTTCTTATGATCAGTAATTATCAATAAAGGGTCAAGAGTACCTTCCAACAAATGTCTCCACTCTGATAGGGCAGACACAATAGCAAGCAATTCTCTGTTACCGATATCATAATTGCGTTCTGCTGGTGATAATTTTCTTGAAAAGAACCCACAAGGATGTAGAGGTTTTCCTGGAGACTCTCTTTGAGACAGGACAGCCCCAATGCCTATCTCGGAAGCATCAACCTCAAGAACAAACGGAATCCTGGGATCAGGATGCCGTAACACGGGAGCGGAAGTGAAAGCTTGTTTGAGGGCTTCGAATGCTTGTTTGGATTGAGAAAACCAGATCTGGTTCTTCAGACCTTTACGTGTCATATTAATGATAGGGGAGGCTACAGCGGAATAATTCTTGATAAATCTCCTATAATAGTTGGAAAACCCCAGAAACCTCTGTATGGCCTTGAGACCTTGAGGGAGAGGCCATTCTGAGATGGCCGTGAGTTTAGAAGGATCCATCTCAAAACCTTCTGGAGTGATAATATACCCAAGAATTTCACAGTAGTTATGTCGAATAAACACTTCTCTAGTTTGCAATAAAGACCATTGTCCAGTAATTTTGCTAATACCTGTCTGACATGTGCATGGTGGGTTTTCAGATCGGGAGAGTAAATCAATATATCGTCTAGGTATACTATAACAAAGGTTTGTAAGAAATCTCTGAGCACATCATTAATAAAATCCTGGAATACCGCTGGAGCATTACAAAGACCGAATGGCATGACCAAGTATTCATAATGCCCACTCCTGGTGTTAAATGCTGTTTTCCACTCATGCCCCTCTTTTATACGTATCAGGTTGTAAGCTCCTCTTAAATCAAGTTTTGTGTATACTGCTGACCCCCTTAACCTGTTGAACAGTTCTGATATGAGAGGGATAGGGTACACGTTATTAATGGTGATCTTGTTAAGCCCCCTATAATCGATACACGGGCGTAAATCTCCCTCTTTTTTAGACACAAAAAAGAACCCAGCCCCTGCTGGAGAAGAGGAACGTCGGATAAAACCTCTCTCCAAATTCTCCTTTATGTACTCTTCCATAATTTGGTTCTCCTTTATGGAAAGAGGATATACTTTGCCTCGAGGAGGCATGGTACCAGCATGAATATCTATGGCACAATCATATGGTCTATGTGGAGGCAGTTTCTCTGCCTCTCTTTTATTAAATACAGCCCTGAGGTCGGCATATTGGTCAGGAACCTCTGTAGACAATGGAGGAGCTGTGGGTGTGTTCAGGGCACCGACATGCTGATTGGGTATTAAACAAGTCCCAAAACAAGCAGGACTCCAAGACAGTATCTCTCCCTTAGCCCAATCAATAACAGGATTATGTTCCACCAATCAAGGGGAAAAAAAGTACAACAGGATTGGAAGGTGAATGGATAACTTGAAATATGTCCTCCTAGATTGTCAGTTCCTATGGGAATAGGGCCCTCATCTCCTCCTGTACTGTTTGTCAAATGTTGTTCAATGTATTGTAACCCTGTCTATACTGTGCTTATTGTACAGCGCTGCGGAATATGCTGGCGCTTTATAAATAAAGAATAATAATAATAATAATAATAATATGATTTCTTCTTTATGCAAGAGACCAGTGGTAAGAACCACTGTAACCGTATCGTGAGTAATCCTAGGGCAGGATAACGGTCTGCCGTCTATGGCTTCGACGGCTAAGGGTGTCTCTCTTACCACCAGAAGTAGAGAAATGGAAGAAGCGTAGTTAACATCGATAAAGTTGCCAGCAGCCCCAGAATCCAAAAAAGCGGTAGTATGTGTGGTCTTGGTCTCCCAAGCCAAGGATACTGGTAACATAAGTTTAGTGTCTTTGACAGGAGACATGCACGTCACACCCAAGGCCTGTCTCCTCACCTGCCTTAGGTGCGGTAGTTTTCCGGCTTATCATGCATTTTAGGACGAGTAGGACATTGAAATCGTAGATGTCCCCCCAAACCACAATACAGGCACAATCCCTCACGAAAATGCCTTGTTCTCTCTTCCTCTGTAAGCCTAGTAGCATAGGCTCAGAGGGAGGAGATAACTCTCTTGGTGGTGCCTGAAAGACAGGGGCCAACTTAGGTAACGGTCTCTTGGGCTTCTCTCTTGGAGTCCTTCTGTCCCTTATCTGATTATCCAGATCTATACAATAATCAATGAGTTCACACAATACCTCAGGTAGTTTACGTGGAGCCAATTCATGCATCAATGACTCTGATAACCCCTCCATAAAAGCCAGAACCAGTGTCTCATTTGTCCAGTTCACATCAGAGATCAAGGTTTTAAATTCTATGGCATAATCAGAAACAGTCCTGTTCCCTTGACGTATGCGGAACAAGGATTTGCCAGCTACCGTGGCCTTTCTGGTAGGATAAATGTACGTTGTAACTCAGCTATGAATTCTTTATAATCCCGTATGATAGGCTTCTCTGCCTCACATAACAGAGTCGCCCATGTCAATGCTCTGCCAGATAGATAATTAATAATGAACCCCACTTTGGCAATGTCAGAGAAAAACATCTGTGGATTTAATTTAAAATGAATATCCACATGGACCAAAAATCCCCGGCACTCTGAGGGAGTACCGTCAAACCTCATAGGAGTGGTCATGTGTACCTGGGATGTCTGAACGACAGGGGACACAGATATATCAAGCGGGGGTGCAACCCCAGCTGGTTCCAGGTGAGCCGTACGAGTCAGGATAGTTTGTAAGGCAATAGCAAACTGATCCATCCTATGATCCTGCTCATCCTGTCTGGATACAAAGTTAGCCAAGTGCTGTGTTAAGTCTGTGGGATCCATAGTGGCCAGATCGTAATGTCACGGTTCCCAGATCCCACCACGCAGTACTTAACACCCCACACTCCACAGAGCCCAGAAGCTACCAACAGAGTAGCCGTGAAAGATCTCTAACTGTCTGGTCCTTTGAATTGGCCAGGTAAACTAGCTAGAGAGAAAGGATTAACAACACAGGGAGTAGTCTGCCGAGCCAGAATCAGGAATACAGAGTTCAGAATGGTCAAATGGAATAGCCGGGTCGATATCAGAGCAGTGGCATAGTACAAGAAAATGGTCTAGGGCAACAGAAGGCAGAATAGTCAGAAACAAGCAGAGGTCAATAACGGGTTAATTCAATATAGCAGTCAGGTACAAGGAGCTCAGGAATGGATAACCACGATCTGGGAACTGCTGAGAATACACCGAGGGTTTTTAAAGACCTTCACCAGGCCACGCCCCCACTCAAGCCGCGCCTCATGCAACCACCTCCCTGCCAGTCTCCATTTAAACCGGGCATTGGTCAGCGAGCAGCATCAGACATGCTGCCCTCAAGCACACAAGTAGGGCTGGAAGCTCCCAACGTTACATGTGTCTTGTCACTGTGCCAGCAAGATTTTTTGGGGTTTACAACTTTCTTTAAAACATTTGTGAATTAAGGTGATCTTCTGGCTCTTGTCACTGTGCCAGCAAGTCTTTTTGGGTCTCATTTCTACCAAATATCAGGGAATTTAGGTGATGTGTGTCTTGTCACTGTGCCAGCAAGTTTTTTTGGGGTTTACAACTTTCTTTAAAACATTTGTGAATTAAGGTGATCTTCTGGGTCTTGTCACTGTGCCAGCAAGTCTTTTTGGGTCTCATTTCTACCAAATATCAGGGAATTTAGGTGATGTGTGTCTTGTCACTGTGCCAGCAAGTTTTTTTGGGGTTTACAACTTTCTTTAAAACATTTGTGAATTGAGGTGATCTTCTGGGTCTGGTGACTGTGCCAGCAAATCTTTTTGGGTCTCATTTCTACCAAATATCAGGGAATTTATGTGATGTGTGTCTTGTCACTGTGCCAGCAAGTTTTTTTGGGGTTTACAACTTTCTTTAAAACATTTGTGAATTAAGGTGATTTTCTGGGTCTTGTCAATGTGCCAGCAAGTCTTTTTGGGTCTCATTTCTACCAAATATTAGGGAATTTAGGTGATGTGTGTCTTGTCACTGTGCCAGCAAGTTTTTTTGGGGTCTACAACTTTCTTTAAAAAATTTGTGAATTGAGGTTATCTTCTGGGTCTTGTGACTGTGCCAGCAAATCTTTTTGGGTCTCATTTCTACCAAATATCAGGAAATTTATGTGATGTGTGTCTTGTCACTGTGCCAACAAGTTTTTTGGGGGTTTACAACTTTCTTTAAAACATTTGTGAATTGAGGTGATCTTCTGGGTCTTGTGACTGTGCCAGCAAATCTTTTTGGGGCTCACTAATTTATTTAAAACATTTGTGAATTAAGGTGATCTGTGTCTTGTCACACAACCAGTACCACGCTGTATTTTGGGGCTCACTAATTTCTTTAAAACACTTGTGAATGAAGGTGATCTGTGTCTCGTCACACAACTAGTACCAAGCTGTATTTTGGGGCTCACTAATTTCTTTAAAACATTTGTGAATTCAGGTGATCTGTGTCTCGTCACACATCTAGTACCACGCTGTCTTTTGGGGCTCACTAATTTATTTAAAACATTTGTGAATTGAGGTGATCTTCTGTGTCTCGTCACACAGCCAGCAAGTTTTTTTGGGGCTCACTAATTTCTTTAAAACATTTGTGAATTAAGGTGATCTGTGTCTCGTCACACATCCAGTACCACGCTGTATTTTGGGGCTCACTACTTTCTTTAAAACATTTGTGAATTAAGGTGATCTGTGTCTCATCACACAACCAGTACCACGCTGTATTTTGGGGCTCACTAATTTCTTTAAAACACTTGTGAATGAAGGTGATCTGTGTCTCGTCACACAACTAGTACCAAGCTGTATTTTGGGGCTCACTAATTTCTTTAAAACATTTGTGAATTGAGTTGATCTGTGTCTCGTCACACATCTAGTACCACGCTGTCTTTTGGGGCTCACTAATCTCTTTAAAACATTTGTGAATTAAGGTGATCTGTGTCTCGTCACACATCCAGTACCACGCAGCATTTTGGGGCTCACTCATTTCTTTAAAACACTTGTGAATTAAGGTGATCTGTGTCTCGTCACACAACCAGTACCACGCTGTATTTTGGGGCTCACTAATTTATTTAAAACATTTGTGAATTGAGGTGATCTTCTGTGTCTCGTCACACAGCCAGCAAGTTTTTTTGGGGCTCACTAATTTCTTTAAAACATTTGTGAATTAAGGTGATCTGTGTCTCGTCACACATCCAGTACCACGCTGTATTTTGGGACTCACTAATTTCTTTAAAACATTTGTGAATTAAGGTGATCTGTGTCTTGTCACACAACCAGTACTATGCAGTATTTTGGGACTCACTAATTTCTTTAAAACATTTGTGAATTAAGGTGATCTGTGTCTCGTCACACATCCAGTACCACGCTGTATTTTGGGACTCACTAATTTCTTTAAAACATTTGTGAATTGAGGTGATCTGTGTCTCGTCACTGGCTGCCAGCTATCAGTGTGTCTCACTGAGTTATACCAGAGCTCTTTAAATCTTTATACCAGATTTGAATCAGAGTTCTGTATATATTAATCTATAAATCACTCACCATGTCTGAAAGAACAAAAAGGACAGGCAGACGCTCCCAGACACAGATAAGAGGGCAAGCAGCCCCTGTGTTGGGAGGCTGTGTCTCTGGTCGTGGTGGACGTGGTGCATCCTCTGCAGGGGCACGCTTGTCCTTTCTAACAGGTGCTGGCCGTCTTAAGCAGCAGCAAAATACAGAGGACTTGGTGGATTGGCTAACCAGGCCATCCTCATCCTCCGAGTCCTCTGCCAGACAGGCTTCTAGTGCTTTACAGTCCACCTCAGCTGCCAAAGCATCTAATGCAGCCTCCATGTCCACAGCTACTCCTGCCGTAGCCTCGCTATCACACACGGAGGAGTCAGCTGAATTGTTTGACTACAATGAGAGTGACATGCTGCTTGAGGATGCACAGCAATTACAGTGCTCTGATTCAATCTCTGAGGTTGCGCAAGGGAGTATAATCAACCTAGAGGAAGGGGGTGCCAGTGATGACACACAAATAACTGGCACTCATGTTGCCCCAGCAGCATACAGCTGCAGCATACTGCCAAGTTGGCTCCAGTGACGAGGAGATAGGGGGTGAAGACGACATTGATGATGAGATCACTGACTCCACCTGGGTGCCAGATCGAACTGAGGAGGGGGGGAGGAGGAGGCACAGCAAACACAAGGCACAACATCCTCTGTGACCATCCGTAGCACTAGCCAGTCCAAGGCATCAGATGTCAGAGCTGCTCCGGTGCAGAGCGCTGTTGTCTCAAAGAATGTCAGGACCGTACCTGTCCGTTCCTGCGTGAATCCATGCAAGTGGCAGCTGCATGAAAGGTGCTGCCCTTCTGCTGTGAACCAGCTAATAAACAGTTAATGCACCTAACACACACACCTCAGGTCACGTGACACACCCATGTGTCTAACCAATAAAGGTTCCCTCCTACCTTCCCACAGTGCTTCATTGTTGTCTCCTGTTCCTATGAACAAGACCTGCAAACATCAAGCTCCAGAAACCTGCTTTCCCTATCTACTCCTCGTGTTTCCCCCTGCTAAGCCCACCGTGCTCTCCCAGGAGCACAGACCCTACCCAATGTGCTCTCCCTAGAGCAGCTACCCTCGCACCTGGACTCAAGGATTGCTTTCCCCATCACCCTCAACCAACCTGTGAGTTCCAGTGTGTCCTGTCCCACAGCCCTCCTGTGTGATTTTCCTCTCCCACGAACTGTGTGCATCCCCGAGACCTGCATATTGGGCTCATAACCTGAAAGGCAAGTACCTGCAAGGTATTAAACCTGACAAAGAACACATGCAGGAACTCTGCTGTCTGGGAGTTCTTTAAGAAATTTGCAGCAGACCCCACCATTGCTATTTGTAATCTATGTCAGATGAGGCTGAAGCGTGGGATAAACACCGGACACTTGGGTACCACGTGCTCGAGGCGACATATGAACAAGTGCCACACATCCCGTTGGCGCAAAACTTTGCATAGGTCCTCCTCATCTGTCTCTACCCCCACTGTATGTCCTGCCATGTCATTGCCTACAACCTCCACCGACAGGGATGATGCTACAGTAATGGATGTACCAGCAGGTCCTTCCTCACAATGTAACATCATCCCAGTAGCTGAAGATTTATGCAGTCAGATTACGTTGCCGCAGCTGCTGCAGCGAAAGAAAAATATAGTCCCAACCATCCCCAAGCACAGCGTCTAAATGCCAGCTTAGCAAAATTACTCCCATTGCAGCTGCTGCCTTTCCAGCTGGTGGACTCTGCTCCCTTCCGTGAATTTGCTGAATGTGCTGTACCACAGTGGCAGGTTCCAAAACACCATTACTTTTCACGCAAGGCCATTCCAGCACTATACCAGCACGTGGAAGACAATGTTATCCAGTCATTGGGAAAGGCAGTCAGCAGCAAGGTGCATGTGACTTTAGACACGTGGTCCAGCAAGCATGGACAGGGTCGTTACATTTCCTTCACGGCACACTGGGTAAATCTAATTGCAGTTGGGAGGGATCCAACAGGGCTCTGTGCTGGAGCTTGTTCAGCCACCATGCCTCCAGAAATCTGATTGTATGAGGTCTGTCTGCTCCACCACCACCACCTCTTCCTCCTCCTCCTCTTCCTCCTTCTCTGTCTCTGGCAAAGTGGCAGTTGAACCGACGCCTGACAGGGTCCACGCAATGGCTCATGCAAAAAGATGCCATACTGTGCTTGAGCTGGTTTGTTTATGGGGACAGGAGCCACACCGGGTCAAAAATTTTGTCAGCTCTGCAGGGGCAGGTGCAGAGATGTTTAACACCACGCCAGCTTGAGCTGGGAATGATTGTCTGCGATAATGGCATCAACCTTCCCTCCGCCCTACACAAGGGTAAATTGACGCATGTACCATGCCTAGCACACGTCCTAAATCTGGTGGTACAGCGTTTCCTAACCAAGTACCCAGGGCTGCCAGAGCTTCTCATCCAGGCCAGAAAAGTCTGCAGCCACTTCAGACGGTCATTCCCAGCAAGCGTTCGCATGGCAGAAATGCAAAGAGAATTCCACCTTCCCACAAACCGTCTGATCTGTGACATGCCCACCAGGTGGAACTCGACATTAGCAATGCTGCAGCGTCTGCACAAGCAGCAGAGGGCCATCAACGAGTACCTGTGTGAGTATGGCACAAGGACAAGCTCAGGTCAACTTGTTTTATTTTCCCCCCGTAGTGGCTGATGATCAAGGATGCATGCACTGTACTGTCACCATTTGAGGAGGCAACGAGGATGGTGAGCAGGGACAGTGCATGCATCAGTGACACAATTCCTTTAGTGTTCCTGCTGGAGCACACTCTGTGGGGAATTATAGATGTGGCTCTAGAGGCAGAGCAGCGGGAGGAAGAGGAGGCCTTCCCTAGCTCTCAAGGCCCCAGTCTTTCCGCAGACAGCATTCCAGCGGGTCCTACTCAGAACAGACAGGAGGAGGATGAGGAGGAGGAGGACTATTTAAGGAATAGGGCATTGAAGGTGGGGATTCCTCAAGGGAGGGTTTTGTGTGTCCAGAAACAGAAGGGCTAGTGCGTGGCTGGGAGGAGGAAGTGGACGATACGGTCATCCTCATTGACTAGGAAGACTCGGAAGCTAATGCCACCTCCAACCTACGCTGCATGGGCTCCCTAATGATGCAAAGCCTGCTAAAGGACCCCAGGATTCATGCTATCAAAGAGAGGGATCATTACTGGTTGGCAACCCTTATTGATCCACGATACAAGGGGAAAGTTGCAGAGCTCATCCTGCCCGCACAGAGAGAGCACAGGATGAAAAAACTTGAGGACGCTCTAAAGCGACACTTGTGTAACACCTTTCCAGGCACTGGTAGATTACCAAGTGCTGACACACGTGCTTCTGAGGCTGCGGGTGATCAGAGGAATAGCGGTGAAGGCCAGGGCCGCTTGACTGATGCTTTTTTAAATTTTTTTAGTCCACAAACGCCCAAGGACGTCAAATGTAGGCACCCATTGCCAGCGTCTTCACCATATGGTGCAGGACTACCTAGGGGCAAGGGCAGATCTGGATACCTTTCCAGCAGATGATCCACTGGCTTACTGGGTGTTGAGATAGGATCACTGGCCAGAACGTAGCCAATATGCTATGCAGCTACTAGGTTGCCCTTCATCTAGCGTGCTTTCCGAAAGGACGTTCAGTGCCGCTGGAGGTTTTGTCACAGACAAAAGAGTGCGTCTGTCCACCGACTCTGTAGACCGGCTGACATTTATAAAAATGAATCATTCCTGGATCATCAGCTATCAACCCCCTGATGCTGAAGTAATGGAATAGATAGGGGATGTCCTCTTCTGCATTCACAAAACCTCCAGCACTGAACTCTTCCACAATACCACAAAAGTGTTACGGTGTGAAGGCACTTGCTGCCATGAAAGGCACAATATTTGGCTGCACTGACGCCTGTGCCAGGTTTATATCATTTTATTTTTTTGAACCGCAGGGTCCAACCCTGCACTCTTCCACAATACCACAGAGGGGTTACTGTATGATGATACTTGATGGCCTGGCATTAAAGGCACAATATCTGGGTGCACTGATGCCCATTCCCAGATTCATATCTTTTTAATATAGGACTGCATAGTCCACCCCTGCATTCTTCCACAATACCACAGAGGGGTTACTGTATGATAGTACTTGCATGCCTGGCACTAAAGGCACAATATCTGGGTGCACTGCCATTGACGCCTGTATCAGATTCATATCCTCAGACGGGTTACGGTGTGACGGCACTGTTGCCGACGCTAAAAGCCCAATTTTAAAGCACCTATTGTTACTTTCATCCAAAGCCTGCATAAGTTTCACAATAATTTAGCCAAAATAATCACTAAACTTTTTCTGCGCGTCCTAAAATGTCTTTTCATACAGGCTGCCGCCCCAAGCAGTTGTTTATGGATAGATTAAAGGAAAAGCATTTACCATCATATGAAACATAATTTTTTGGTTTTTAAGTGTTTCTATACATCCTAGAAATCCGCCACTTCACGGGCAGGTTATGGGGACCTCCTAGGCACGATATTTGAAGGAATTTTTGGTTTTTATTTTTAACACTTATTTCATTTAAAACTCACTGTCCCTTTAACCACTTGGCTGCTATGGACGCGCTCAGCGCGTCCAGCCAAGTGGTTCTCCTGTGCTATGGACGCGCTCAGTGCGTCCGAGCACAGGAGGCAGCAATCCGCCGGATTCCGGCGGATTGTTGCGCCCCCCCGGTGCGGGCTGACATCTTGGATGTCAGCCCGTCAATCCGGGAGCCCGGCGGGGACATTAGATGTCATCGCGGTGACGCGATGACATCTAATGCAGGTGCCCCCCCCGCATGTGCGGAGGAGGCGCCTGAAAGGGAGGGGGGGGCAGGTCCTTCGGACCTCTCTCCCTCCTGATCGCCGGGGAGTAGCGAGTTAAAACAGACACCGCTTGGAAGGGCACAGCCTGCCCTTCCAAACGGTGGCTGTCATTAACCCCTGGGGAGCCGGATCACGAATCGGCGCTGAAAAGCACCGGTTCGTGATCCTTTCCCGGAGCTGGATGTCTTGGTTGTCGGCCAAGCCTCCGGGAACTCCCCCTGAGGACTGGCATCATCGTGCTATGCACGATGACGCCAGTCCTGGAGTTAACCCCTAGCTGCCACCAACGGTGGAGATAGGGGGTTCCAATGAATCCCCTATCTCCCGATCCGTGGCAGCTAGGGGTTAATGATTGGTACTGTTGGATCGGCCAGAGCATGGCCGTTCCAACGATACCAAACACCACTGTGAAAAGTTTTTTTTTTAAAAAAATAATTAAAAATAAAAATTAAAAAATATTAAAAAAATTCTAAAAAAAAAACAAACAAGTTTTTTATGTTTTGTTAATGCAGCAATATTTTTCCATTTCAATTATAATGTGAACAATGATGCTGCACTAACGATTTTTGTATGCGGTGCGTTTGTTAAAAATCGCGTAATTTTCCCCAAAAAAAATGTATCGAGACCCCATCTCTAATTTTTTTAACAAGCGCACCCCATACAAAATATAACCGCAATTGCTCGCATGTTAAAATGTGAAAAAAAACCACTTTACACGTTGTAAATTATTGAAAATTCATATTTTATTGCATTTTTTGTTATAATATACAGACAGGTCATGACGTATACATATAATAATGACATATTATGAATCTGCCGAGTCTGACGGAAAGAACGATATATAATATATCTGGGTCATATACTAAAATAAGCCTTCAAAACGCATTTAAACATGATGAGCAAAACCGGTAAAAATGACCTCAGCACAGAGGTGTGAAACGCCTCAGCAGCGAAAGGGTTAAAAACTCATTTTTTTTTTACTTTTTGTTCCTGTTTCCTGTCCCCATGTATGTTTTCATGTGTTTATTGAACATAACATGTAAACATTCACAGTGCAGGGTGGAAAAAGTATGTGAACCTTTGGACTTAATAACTGGTTGACCCTCCTTTGGCAGCAATAACCTCAACCAAACGTTTCCTGTAGTTGCAGATCAGACCTGCACAACGATCTGGAGTAATTGTGGACCACTCCTCTTCACAAAACTGTTTCAGTGTAGCAATATTCTTGGGATGTCTGGTGTGAATGGCTCTCTTAAGGTCATGCCACAGCATTTCAATCGGGTTGAGGTCAGGACTCTGACTGGGCCACTCCAGAAGGCGTATTTTGTTTTGTTGAAGCCATTCTTTTGTTGATTTACTTGTATGCTTTGGGTCATTGTCCTGTTGCATCACCCATACTCTGCGGAGCTTTAGTTGGCAGAGAGATGGTCTTACGTTTTCCTGCAAAATGTCTTGATAAACTCTGGAATTCATTTTTCCATCAATGACAACAATCCGTCCAGGCCCTGCAGCAGCAAAGCAGCCCCAAACCTTGATGCTCCCTCTGCCATGTTCTACAGTGGGGATGAGGTTTTGATGTTGGTGTGCTGTGCCTTTTTTTCTCCACACATAGTGTTGTGTGTTTATTCCAAACAACTCAATTTTGGTTTCATCTGTCCACAGCATATTTTGCCAGTAGTGCTGTGAAACATCCAGGTGCTCTTTTGCAAACTTCAAACGTGCTGCAATATTCTTTTTGGACAGCAATGGCTTGCTTCGTGGTGTCCTCCCATGTACTCCATTCTTGTTTACTGTTTTCCTTATTGTAGATGTGTCAACAAAAATGTTAGCATGTGCCAGAGATTTCTGTAAGTCTTTAGCTGACACTCTAGGATTCTCCTTTACCTCATTAAGCATTCTGCGCTGTGCTCTTGCAGTCATGTTTACAGGATGACCATGCCTAGGGAGAGTAGCAACAGTGCTGAACTTTCTCCATTTGTAGACAGTCTGTCTTACAGTGGACACATGAACATCAAGGCTTTTGGAGATACTTTTGTAACCCTTTCCAGCTTCATGCAAGTCAACAATTCTTGATCGTAGGTCTTCTGAGAGCTCTTTTCTGCGAGGCATGGTTCACATCAGGCAGTGCTTCTTGAAACCAGTAAACCCAAAACTGGTGTGTGTTTTTAAAGGGCAGGACAGCTTTCAGCAACACATCCAATAATATCACACTGATTGGACTCAAGGTTGGCTCACTCCTGGCTCCAATTAGCTCTTGGAGAAGTCATTAGGCTAGGGGTTCACATACTTTTTCCACCCTGCACTGTGAATGTTTACATGATATGTTCAATAAACACATGAAAACATATAATGTTTGTGTTGTATTATTTTAAGCAGACTGTGTTTTTCAAATTGTTGTGACTTAGATGAAGATCAGAGCACATTTTATGACCAATTCATGCAAAACTCCACGTAATCCCAAAGGGTTCACATAGTTTTTCTTGCCACTGTAGATGAATTTTAATTGTGGGTTGAGTAATACCAATACAAAATTTAATCATAAAAACTTAAAGTTTGATGAAAACTACTTGAAAATGTAATGTAGCGATGTGGGTTGGTATTTGCTTTTAAGTATAAAACTCCAGCTCGGAAACTATTTTCCTATGAAGGAAGATGGGCAAGTGATACAGACTTGCGAATATAAAAACATTTTAAAAAAATCTTTATCCTTTAACCCCTTTACTACTAAGTGATTTTAGAAAAAACTGTCAGGAAACAGCATTTAAAAAAAAAAATAATTTTAATGATACGGTAAGAAATATTTGGGAATATTCCCAGTGTATTTCTAACTGTATATAACCTATTTGGCAGGCAGATGTCGCCATCCACTGGCCAAATAGAGTTACTTCAGTTAGAATTGCTAGATGTGGCTTCTTGCATCTGCTGCTCAAAGTCCGATAAGAGATTTTAACCAGTTTTAGCACCTTGGCATTATGCCCACATTTAAAACTTTGGGGGCACCTTCTGCAGCCCAAAAGCAAGCGAAATTGGTTTGCAACAAAAAAGTTTCATTTGCTTTTGTCCTGTACAGCTGCTGATCGAGATAACTCAATATCCGGCACCTGATGGTGCCTTTGAAGACCGAGTTATCTTGATCTCAGGAGTGAGGGGTTTAAATGTAGACTCATATCGAAATTTTTGGACCGAAATATGGCTGTTTTTTCTTAGAATTTTAACAAAGCTGTTATCTGCAGTAAAATCATTTGTAAACTTATATGAGAGGATTGGATGATGATCAGGTTAAAGAGGAATTAATTGAGTTTTCTAAAGACAGGAGCAGTATCTATGTGACACATTGTTAAGTCACAGAAAATAAATGAAACCAATAATAAATAAAATCTTTTTCTAGTGAAACACAAAAGAAGGGAAATACTAAATATATATGCAGCGTCATGCTTTTAGAGATTGAGTAGATGGAATCCCCAGGCTAAGAATGAAAAGTCGGTAATCCAAATCATATCACTCAAGTTTAGGATAAAAGGAAATAACTATAGAACAATCATGCACTATCTCTAAAAGCAGAAAATGAATCCGATAACCTGGATTGTGTAAAGAATGAAAAGTAAAAAATTGATTTGTTTACATTTTTGAAATACATGATAATGATGGAAATCGTTAAAACAGAAAGAAGCAAAATAAAAGATAGACAAAGTGTACTATAGAAAAATTATTTACAAAACCAACTATAGATGCAGGAAAAAAATTGCAATGTATTTGTAGGAGGTAAACAATGCTCTGTTGATTTACAGATGAAGCAGACACAATGCTTATACCTGTAGCAGAGGAAGAAGTGACAGAATTTCTAACCAGGTGAAAAGGTTTTTGTTTGGGTGGACTTATATTTAATTTTACTTTTTACATACAAGATCTGATAGAATTATAGAAGGAGGTGCTTATATTGGGTCAAGTGACACTGACACAGTTGCATTGATTCATTATTTATCACCTTTTTTCTCAACTCCGGTCCTCAGGACCCACCACTAAGGCTAGGGTCAGAGTGGGGCAGTCGGAACGCGCGTGCAGGCGCACTAAATCACGGCGGCAGTAGCAGCACATAACGGCCAATGACGGCCAATATACGCAGTACGTGCGTACAAAAGTGCGCCGACACCACGCAACCGGCAAATGAACGCATTTTTCTCAGAACGTGAAACCGCTGCTACAGACGTACAGAGTGCGCTGCGGCCGCATGGCAGCGTGTGTGCGTGATTAGGAGACGTCAGACGCTGCTAGTGTGCGGCCTACATAACGTTCAAACAGCCGGATTTCCCTAGAATTGTGTTGGTGAGTACCTGCGACTGTGCGACTGTGGTCGTCTGACCACTTAAGCGTATTCCGTGAAAAAATGCGTGCGCACGCATCGACGTACATTTTGACGGTGGCCGCAGAAAATGCGCTCATCTGTCCCTAGCCTAACAGGTCAGATTTTGCAGATCACCTTGGGGAAATGCGGACTTAATCCTGCAATCACTGAGCAGCAAATCATATCACTTGTACTGTGCTTCAGATAACTGACAAACATGGTTTGTATTGGGTCCTGAGGACTGAGAAAAATCAGTTGAGAAAAACTGATTATTAAATATAAACTTGTTAAACTGTATGGGATAAAAAAAACAGTTGATCGCAAAGTTAAAGAGACACTCTAGGCAGTATAAACACCAAATTTATTTTGAATGGCCACAGTGACCTAAGTACCCCTACCTCTCTACCCCCTTCAGGGGTATTCTCAGAGGGTAATTCAGCCCTCCAAGAGTGGAGGACTAGCATCAGCAAGTGCTGATCTCAGCTTCCTCAGGATCAGGATTCTTGGGACTCTTTTCTAGCCCATGTCCCTCCATGTGCTCACATTAGCTGGATGGCCATTGTTTGCTAATAACAAGAAGTAGTTGCATTCAGGAACATTGGCTTAAACATTAACCCCTGCAGCTCTTCCACTTTTTTTAAGCTTAAAATATGTTTAACACTAACCATCATTAATTTTCCAAGGTCTCCTTCAGTGCTGTTCTGGTGTGACAGGACAGCTTCTTGGCTGAAGCCAAGTCGATGTCTCTCAAAGCAAATGCACTGGCTGGTCAGTAATGGACGTTGCTGTCATATGCCCTTAATGTCCATCATTGATTTGCAAGTCTATCACAGCCTGCCAGACCACCTAAGGAGAGGTGAGAAGGGACGGTCAGCTCATTCTCACCATTTCAATTAAATTGGTTCGTTAAACTAATGAAACACCTGGAATTTATAACGGAGAAAAATTGAAGGATGTTATTGAAGTAATAGAGAATTGTTTAAGCAATGGAAGTTATAAAAAGATGAATATAGGGCAGATTAATGAAATAATGTTCATGATTTTAACAATTTAACAACTGGCTGGGTGGAGTAGAGGTAACATCACTGCTCTGTGTGGAGAGAGCCTGTGGAGACATGAGTTCGATTCCAGCAAGAGCACCTATCCAGCAAGTGTCCTGGGTAAGGCACCTAACGGTACATACTCACCACCCAGGACATACTTGAAAATGAGAGAAATCTCAATGTATCCTTCCTGGTAAAATACTTTCTTAAAAAAAAAAAATTGAAGGACCAGATACTGAAAACATTTAATATATACGTTTTAGCAGGGAAACACATTTAAAGAGGGTCTGTGACTTAAAAAAACAGTGATTATTTTTGTGTACTAAATTAAAATGAACATATAGTTAGTTACAAACATAAAGCGCCAACAGGTTCCGTAGCGCTGTACAATGGGAGAGACAGAATAACAAATATACATACACATTACGCACACCAAACAGTAGGTGAGAAGACCCTGCTCGAGAGAGACGCATTGAGATTCTGGTCTATATGGTTATTATGACGAAATTGGTAATTGTGTGATGAACTGATTTTATAATTGACACATATATATTACACGAACAGAGCTCAGTATTAAAATTCTGAAATGGTTAAGAACTGCAGTGATTTTGAAGGGGATAAGAATTGTTTGTAAGCATTTAAAGGGTTAAATCTGGTAAAATCTCTGTTTAAATTAATTTAGCTGCTGTTGTGGTTTCTTTTGCATTGTTTGACTATGTTGTTTGGTGTGCTCTCTTGCTGGTTTGTTATATATATATATATATATATATATACACTGTTTACCATGTATTGTTGAGTGCAAGTGTCTATACAATTACCAAGAAATGTTTTTACAAAGTAACTAATATTTATAGTCTAACTAATTGCAAGAGAAAAGTGATAGAATGATTTTCCTGGTAGGGAAAACACCAATCTTGTAAGTGTTTTACCCAGCAACATGGTTATAAAATACACTTTAACCCCTTCACTGCCAAGTGATTTTCCAAAAACCATTGTCAGGAACCCTTGGATTTTTGAAAAAAACATGTTTAATCAATTTACATTAAGAGATATTTAGACATATTCCCAGTGTATTTCTTACTGTAATAACATATTTGGCCAATAGGTGCCATCTACTGTCAAACTGAGTTACAGCCACTACAGTTGTAGCTAGTGTTCCCTGTATCAACTGCTGAATGTCTGATGTCTGGACCTTCAGTTAGTCAATTTTAAAGTTTTTAAAACTTTGGGGGCTCCTTCTGCAGCCCAAAAGCAAATGAAATTAGCTTGCATCAAACAAATTTCATTTGCTTTTGGGCTGTAGATCAAAATATTTCGATATCTGGCACCGGATGGTGCCTTTTGAAGCCCAGGATATCTCAATCTCAGCAGTGAAGGGGTTAACAGTAACTCTCACAGGGTTATACAGAGAGCGTGAAAAGCAGGAGAATAACTGGAGAATGAAAAATTCTAGGTCTAAATAGCAGATTTGGAAAGTGAGATGAAAGGGAGAATATTTCTGGTTTGGCTATTTTGACCTAGAGTTTTTCATTCTCCAGTCATTCTCCTGCTTTTCACGCTCTTTGAATAACCCTGTCTATCTCATCTGAATTTTGCTTGAGAGGATTATGATCACTTCAGTTTTTTTATATTGTTACTGAATGGCCTTTGTTTATATTTATTGGGTGGAGAGGAAGGAATGCAATTATCCCTCAAAACCTGGGTATATCAGAGTTTTAAATTGATCCAATATCAGAGAAATATCAGGAATCCCTGTATACACCCTATGCACTTTATTGCTTTTAGCATAAAACATTTGTTAAGAAACAAAGATGTATTGACTTTCCAAGTATATACTTGTATCTCCTGTCTTTACCACTTACTCCATTGCTCATCTCCACATATCTCCCCACATCTCCCCACAGGGACAGTTTCTCTTGTGTCCTTGGCGGTTCTGTCTTACGAGCGATACTACACAATGTTGGGAACCACTGAAGCAGATGTCACTAACTACAGAAAAGCTTGGATTGGAATCATGATTTCTTGGGTTTACTCTCTATGCTGGACCCTTCCTCCACTTTTTGGCTGGAGCAGCTATGGCCCAGAAGGAACAGGAATCACTTGCTCAGTGAATTGGCACTCCCAAGATGCAATAAACACATCATACATTGTATGCCTTTTCATCTTCTGCTTGGCAATACCTTTTATGGTCATCGTCTACTGCTATGGAAGATTACTTATAGCCATTAAACAGGTGAGGCATTAACCCCTTGGGACCAGGTGGTTTGCCATTGTCTGTCCGAAAGTACCCACTGCTGTTTTTACATTTCTACATGTTTGTGTTTAGGTCTAGTTTTCCTCTTACTTGTTTATGAAATCACACATATTATATACCATTATTCTCGGCATTAAATGGAGTTTCTAAAGGATACCAATATTTCTATCATATTGAATTATTCACTATAAAAAGATTTATGAAATATGATGAAAAAAATTGTAAAAAAAACCCCAAAAACACTTTTTTGAACTGTACTCCCCAAAATCTAGAACTGCCGAAAAGGTCCCTGGCTAAATAGTTTTGAAATTTTGTCCAGAGTTTAGAAATACCCAATTTTTACATGTTTTTGATTTTTAATCCCTTTGCTGCTGAGTAGGGATGGGCTGGTGGTTCAATCCGAACATGAGTTCGATTAGAACATTGCTCTTTCGGCGAACATCGAACATTTCCGCCTGTTCGGTTCATGTTCGCCCACAATGGACCACAATGCACTTTTCCACTGGCCTGAAGCTTGTAATTGGCTACAGCCTTGCACCTGACCACAGGTCAGGTGCAAGACTCTGCCAATCAGGGCTCAGAGTCCTAATTGGGCAAATTTTTCCCAATCATGGGCTCACAGAGCTAAGTCCCGCAACACACTATATAAGGCTTCCCCGCAGCCCCAGCACGTGTTTTTTTGCAGGAGTGAGAGGAGATTGTTCTCACAGACGTCTAGCATATTTCTGTGAATTGTAGTCTGTGTCTTCTCACTGCCAGCTATTGGGGTCTCACTTTCTTCTAGCAGATATCTGGGAATTGTAATCTGTGTCTTCTCACTGCCAGCTATCAGGGAGTCCCACATACTTCTAGCAGAAATCTGGGAATTATAATATGCGTGTTGGCACTGCCAGCTGCTGCCAGGCTATCAGGGTGTATCACTGACGTATAGCATTGTTCTGGAAAATCAGAAAATCAGTATATCTTTAATCTAATTCTAGATACAGGTGCTTCAGAGGCTGCTGTTTATAAGAAGAAGAGCGGTGAAGGGGGCTGCTTGACTGGTGCCTTTTCCAATTTTTTTAGTCCACGACGTCCAGGGACGTCAAATGTAGGCACCCATTGCCAGTGTCTTCACCATATGGTGCAGGATTATCTAGGGGCAAGGGCAGACCTGGATACCTTTACAGCAGATGATCCACTGGTTTAGGCTGGGGTCAGACGAGCGCAGTGTTAACGTCCGTGTTGCCCGCACATAAGTACGTCCATGATAGCATACAATTGTGTTAAATGGAGCCCCACACACGAAGTACGTCCACACAGAAGTGCGGGGGCTGACGGACGCTGCAAACGGACGCAGGTTAGGCAAGAACGTAATACTGCTAGAACGGACATGCGGAGTGTGCCACGTCCACAACGTCCACATAGCTTTCTGTGTGAGTGATGGAACGTGGTCAGACAGACTGCATTTATACGTCCAGCATTTTTGACGGACAGAATGTCTTTTCATTGTAATTTATTTTCCCTGCTACATCAGTCAAAAAATACGTCAGTGAAAAAAACCGACTGTGTGGCCACTGCGCTCATCTGACCCTAGCCTTACTGGGTGTTGAGATTGAATCACTGTCCAAAACTTAGCCAATATGCTATGGAGCTACTAGGTTGCCCATCATCCAGCGTGCTTTCTGAAAGGACGTTCAGTGCTGCTGGAGGTTTTGTCACAGACAAAAGAGTGCGTCTGTCTGACTCTGTAGACCGGCTGACATTTATAAAAATGAATCAGTCCTGGATCAGCAGCTATCAATCCCCTGATGCTGATGTAACTGAATAGATCGGGGATCTCTTCTGCATTCCCAAAACCTCCACCACTGCACTCTTCCACAATACCTCAGATGGGTTACGGTGTGAAGGCACTAGCTGCCACCAAATGCCCAATATTTGGGTGCACTGACGCGTGTACCAGATTCCAATCATTTTAATATTTGAATGCAGAGTCCACCCCTGCACTCTTCCACAATACCTCAGAGGGGTTACGGTGTGAAGGCGCTAGCTGCCATCAAAGGTCCAATTTTAATGCACCTGTTGTTACTTTCATCCAAAGCCTGCATATGTTTCACCATAATGTTTCCAAAAGAAATCACTAAACTTGTTCTGTGTGTCCTAAAACGTCTCCTCTTTTCATACAGGCTGCCGCCCCAAGCAGTTGTTTATGAATAGATTAAAGGAAAAACATTTACAGTAATTTGAAATGTCATTTTTCTCTTTTTAAATGTTTCTATACATCCGACAAATCCGCCACTTCACGGGCAGGTTATGGGGACCTCCTAGGCACCATATTTGAAGGAATTTTACGTTTTTATTCTTAACCTTTATTTCATGGAAAAATCACTGTTCCTGTAAAAACGTCTTTTTTAAAACTTTTTTTCCTTGTTTCCTGTCCCCCAGGGCACTACCCGGACCCCCATACACCTTTTATGGCAAATATCTTGCATATATGCCCTCTTGGAGGGCACTCTAAAAATTGAACTTTCGAGTCCCATTGACTTGCATTGAGTTCGGATCGGGTTCGTGTCTGAACTCGAACTTTTGAAATTGTTCGAGTTCGAATGCGAACCGAACACGGGGGTGTTCGGCTCATCCCTACTGCTGAGCCACTCTGTGTGCTGAGCTCATTTTGTCCGTTTAATGCTCATCATGTTTAAACGTGATTTGAAGTCCTATCTTATTATACCCATTGACCATTTTTTTTATTTGACACCAAACATGGTCATATTTGATATCATTGGAAAAGTTATGATCAGGCCTTTCCAATGATTCCAAACATGACCCTCTAGCTATCACGGATCGGGAGAAACGGGGTCCAAAAGACCCCTTAGCTCCACTTGGCAGCTAGGGGGTTAACTGGCCAACTGACATCATCGCACAAGTGGTGACGACATCAGTGGGTAGGGGTGACACCGGAGGTTTGACTGACATCCAAGATGTCAGTCAACTCAGGTGCCGGATCACCATCCATTCCCTAAGTGGTTAAAGAGAGGCACCAATGGAAAGGGCCGACTCTGCCCTGTCCAACTGTGCCTCTCTTTTTTCTCTATGTGCAGCTATGGGGAGGGAGAGGTGTACAAAAAGGACCTCACGCCTCCCCTTTCAGGCTCCCCCAGCAGTTGCCAGGGGGCGCCTGAAATTGACGTCATCACGCACGGAGCAGGGGCCCATGAAAACATCAGGCTGACTTCAAGGAAGCCAGTACAGCGAGGGACCTCGGCCAGAGAGGTAATTATAGGGAGGGAGGGGGGTTAATGACGTACATACTACGTCCTTGGTACTTGAGTGAATTTCCCCAGGAGGTACTGTGTACGCCAGTGGTCCTTAAGGGTTAATTTTCCCTGTGCTTTTACTATCTGTGTGTAATAGGTGTGCAAGTTTGGTGAGACTTTTAAAGTGAAACTACCACCAAAAAATGATATGTTCTTATTTTATATTGCTGATATCTTACATGCACTTTGTTTTTTCATGTTTGTTCAAGTTTTTTTTACTCTAGCAGGGTTATTCAAAGAGAGCCGAACTGGCCCCGAAATTGCAACAAACAGTGAATTTCCACATACGGTGCAATTTGGGAGTTATTCGGCTATTCCAAAAGCAGGCAGTTCGACAAATATTGGCAAATTGGCAGCAAAACACGGTGATCTTTGGCGGCAGTGAAATCCCCATAGAAAAACAAACATTAATTTATTCACAGATATCGAACAGCACCGAAATGTCTGTGAAATGCCCTGCTGTCTGGTGGTTTCATATTCTGCAGGTTTAGGGCTACATTACAATCCCCGCGTTAAAACGGGGGCGGTAGGGAGAAAAAACTGCGATCGACACCACATGCATATCAAAAGGAAGTGATTCTTCGGACATTAGATGCAATTATCCATCTCATCGTTCATCATTCGTCTTGTATGTCTTCCCTAGTGACATGCTAATTCAAAAAATATGGTAGGCAATCATCATGTCTTGATAGTTTTATTTGTAGAGTACAACTGCGGAAGCTTAATTGCTGCTATGTGTATAAATGAAAACAATATATATGATTATTGTATCAGTGGATATCCAAGAGAGGGGTATTACGGTATATATTACAAGAGCTATGTGTAATGATTGCGAAGATGACCACTTCACACAAAGTATCAATGCGTTAGGCAGGAAAGCAAAAGGGGTGTTTTTTCTGATTCTTATAGTTGACAGGCTTAAAGCGATTATCCATTATGCCTTCTATATAAAACAAGAGTGGGAGAAGACACATCATGCCAACAAAGTATTCTATGTAGTAAGCCAAATCAGAAAACCAAATAACTTAGCCATTGGCAGGGTCAAGAAGCCAGTTAAAACAAAGGAACTGACACACGCCAGAGGAAAGGTTTTATAAATATCCAGGGCTTTAACCACAGCGGGTTGACATCTTGCATGTCAGCCCGTGCTGTGGGACTGCCCCCAGCTGCAGATGTCATCATGCATGTGTTTGGTGATGTCATAAAGCAGAAGTCCCCTCCCCGGCAGGGGAATCCAAAACAAGAGATGTTGGGGACTAGGGATGAGCCGAACACCCCCGAGTTCGGTTCGCATTCGAACTTTTCAAAAGTTCGGATTTGAACTCGAACACGAACTCAATACAAGTCAATGGGACTCAAAGTCTGATTTTTAGAGTGCCCTCCAAGAGGGCATATATGCTAGATATTTGCCATAAAAGGTGTATGGGGGTCCGGGTATTGCCCTGGGGGGACAGGAAAAAAGGACAAAAAGTTTAAAAAAAGAAATTTTTAACCCCTTCACTGCTGACGACGTGTCCTCAGTTACTCCCGCTGTATGCTGAGGAGGACGTGTCCCACACGTCATCAGCTTTGTGGGACCCCCGGCGGAGATACTCACCTCTCTGTCTGGGGTCCTGCGGCATTCTGACTTCAGCGTCCTCAGACGCCAGACACCATGCGCGTTTACGTAATTTCGAGACGACCCCCCGGCAATGCCGGGAGATCGCCTGGAAGGGAGGGGAGATCCGCTTGGATCCCTCCTGATCGGGAGGTCCCACAAAAAGAAGCCAGGCACCAAAAGAAGCCAGGCCCCCTTAAAAGTCTCCCCTTTTAAGCGGTACCTGACTTTAACCCCTTAGGCACCGGGTCGCACTTCGGCGCCTTGCGGTCAGATAGCCGGGGAACCCCTAGCTGCCCGGAATCCCCTAAGGGTTAAAAATAAAAACGAAAAATTCCTTCAAATATCGTGCCTAGGAGGTCCCCATAACCTGCCCGTGAAGTGGCGGATTTGTAGGATGTATGGAAACATCGCCATCACAGACCCACACATGGCACCTAGCACTCCCAGTCTGCATACAATGTATCAAATTCATGAGACCGGACTAATTAGAAGCACATGTTATTTGTAAACACTAATTAAACACCTGTTGTTTACGCCGTTTGAGAGCACAGGTCATTTAGAGGTGAGAATCCTTGCACCTAGACATTCGTTTTTAATTCAATATCTAATAAACCGTTGCTTATAATATTCTGCAGTAAAGAGTCTCTTTATTTCTAGATTTTTTTGTATTCTTAAACATGTTTTATACTTTTTTCAAAAAACACATTTTTTTAGAACTCGAGCCGAATACGCCAAAAAGTTCAAAGTTTCAAACTGCCAATGTTCGAATCGTACTCCGAACTGATCGAACCGAACAGCTCATCCCTATTGGGGATCTTTGGACCCCGTATCTCTTGAACCGTATAGCATAATTGGTCCATTTTGGTGTTATTGGAACGGATCCTGGCCTTTCCAATGATTGCAGACATAACCAGGTTCTCTGTAAAAAATAAATATATATATATATATACAGTGGCAAGAAAAAGTATGTGAACCCTTTGGGATTACGTGGAGTTTTGCATGAATTGGTCATAAAATGTGCTCTGATCTTCATCTAAGTCACAACAATTTGAAAAACACAGTCTGCTTAAAATAATACAACACAAACATTATATGTTTTCATGTTTTTATTGAACAGAACATGTAAACGTTCACAGTGCAGGGTGGAAAAGTATGTGAACCCCTAGCCTAATGACTTCTCCAAGAGCTAATTGGAGCCAGGAGTGAGCCAACC
This sequence comes from Leptobrachium leishanense, assembly GCA_009667805.1. Taxonomy (NCBI): domain Eukaryota; kingdom Metazoa; phylum Chordata; class Amphibia; order Anura; family Megophryidae; genus Leptobrachium; species Leptobrachium leishanense. The sequence goes on along the minus strand of CM019066.1, from coordinate 61,917,308 downwards.
TTGAGTCCAATCAGTGTGATAGTATTGGATGTGTTGCTGAAAGCTGGCCTGCCCTTTAAAAACACACACCAGTTTTGGGTTTACTGGTTTCAAGAAGCACTGCCTGATGTGAACCATGCCTCGCAGAAAAGCGCTCTCAGAAGACCTACGATCAAGAATTGTTGACTTGCATGAAGCTGGAAAGGGTTACAAAAGTATCTCCAAAAGCCTTGCTGTTCATGTGTCCATGGTAAGACAGACTGTCTACAAATGGAGAAAGTTTAGCACTGTTGCTACTCTCCCTAGGTGTGGTCGTCCTGTAAACATGACTGCAAGAGCACAGTGCAGAATGCTTAATGAGGTAAAGAAAAATCCTAGAATGTCAGCTAAAGACTTACAGAAATCTCTGGCACATGCTAACATTTTTGATGACACATCTACAATAAGGAAAACATTAAACAAGAATGGAGTACATGGGAGGACACCACGGAGGAAGCCATTGCTGTCCAAAAAGAATATTGTAGCACGTTTGAAGTTTGCAAAAGAGCACCTGGATGTTCCACAGCACTACAGGTAAAATATTCTGTGGACAGATGAAACCAAAATTGAGTTGTTTGGAAAAAACACACAACACTATGTGTGGAGAAAAAAAGGCACAGCACACCAACATCAAAACCTCATCCCCACTATAAAACATGATGGAGGGAGCATCATGGTTTGGGGCTGCTTTGCTGCCTCAGGGCCTGGACGGATTGTTGTCATTGATGGAAAAATGAATTCCAGAGTTTATTAAGACATTTTGCAGGAAAACGTAAGACCATCTGTCTGCCAACTGAAGCTCCGCGGAGGATGGGTGATGCAACAGGACAATGACCCAAAGCATACAAGTAATTCAACAAAAGAATGGCTTCAACAAAACAAATACACCTTCTGGAGTGGCCCAGTCAGAGTCCTGACCTCAACCGATTGAAATGCTGTGGCATGACCTAAGGCTAGGGTCAGAGTGGGGCAGTCGGAACGCGCGTGCAGGCGCACTAAATCACGGCGGCAGTAGCAGCACATAACGGCCAATGACGGCCAATATACGCAGTACGTGCGTACAAAAGTGCGCCGACACCACGCAACCGGCAAATGAACGCATTTTTCTCAGAACGTGAAACCGCTGCTACAGACGTACAGAGTGCGCTGCGGCCGCATGGCAGCGTGTGTGCGTGATTAGGAGACGTCAGACGCTGCTAGTGTGCGGCCTACATAACGTTCAAACAGCCGGATTTCCTAGAATTGCGTTGGTGAGTACCTGCGACTGTGAAAGATGTCTGGACCAGAGATGGACGTCGAGAGCTCATCAGCGCTGTGGGGGAGCATCCAGGGATCTGGGATACGGCCTGCGAGAGGTATAAGGACAAGGGGAAGAAGGCGAGCGCATGGGTCGAGGTGTCCCGTCAGGTGTACCCGGATTATGATACGTGGTCCGAGAAAGAGCAGCACATACAGAGTGAGTATAATATTATTTAATTCATAATCCCATAAATGTAAATCACAATAATAAAATAAACAAACAAATGTAATCATTGATGTGAAACTCAAATGCTCCCCAGCTGCCAGGGCACCTCACCTGCATCACTGATGAAATAATTAGATAGAGCATCGCGATACCTGTTGCTGTATCTATTCACAGCTATGATGTCATAGTTCACATCATCCTCAAGACCGACAACTGTGAGGGTATCGTCAAAATTAAAACCATCCCTGGCACGCACATAATTATGTAGAATGCAACAGCATTTCACTATGTCCACACAGAAGTCCACATTTACATCCAGCGGTCTATGTAGAATCCTCCACTTGTTGGTCAGTATGCCAAAGGTACACTCCACATACCGTCTCGGCCGCGACAGCCTATAATTAAACACCCGCTTCTTCACAGTCAGGTGTGTCCCTGAGTAGGGCCTTAGGAGGTGTGTGGATAGGCCGAATGCTTCGTCACCCACGAAGGCATAGGGGACTGCCACGTCACTGCCAGGCAATGGTGCGGCTCTGGGGATGTTCAGGGACCCACTCTCAATTTCATTCCACAGTGTGGAGTTCCTGAACAATGTGGAGTCAGAGTCCTTGCCGTATGAACCGACATCCACATACACAAAATTATAGTTGGCATCTGCCACCGCCAGTAGGCCAATGGAAAAGTAATGTTTATAATTCTGATACAGTGAGCCACTGTGCGGTGGCTTCACTATGCGGACATGTTTGCCATCCACGGCTCCCAGGCAGTTTGGAAAGTTGGCTCTCTCCCTGAATCCTGCTGCAATTTCCAGACATGCCGTATGTGTCGGTCTTGGCAAACATTCGCCCTTCATGGTCTCCCATATGGTTGGCACACCTTGCGGACGATCTCACCAGCTGTTGATCTGCCAACGCGGAAGCTATAATGCAGATCCTTCAAACTGCACCCACTAGCGAGATACCTAGAAGACAAAACAAAAATGTTTGAATATGATCACATACCATGAACACAAGCTAATGTCACTCTCATCATGTTTTTCAGCACAAGAGGTGATGAACAAATGGCGCACAGTACGCGACAACTACATGCGCGTCCAGAAGAAGCAGGCCATGGCTGCGCACTCTGGAGCTGGTGCGAAAAAGGTCCGTGGGTACATATATGCCGAGCAACTATCGTTCCTCCGCAGGACCCAGGAGCCGCGCAGGAGTGTCAGCAGCATGGACCAGCCATCGACCTCCGGCACACAGGGACAACAAATGGTGCCAGGAGGTTCTGCCAGCTGCCAGGAGGAGGAGAACTGGGGTGGTGCTGAGTCGCAAATGGAGGAGGATTCGGAGACACCACAGGTGGCAGGTACCGCAACAACGGTCAGCACCAGACCTGGCCAGAAGAGAAGGGCACAAGCTGCAGACCTGGAGCAGGCCATGGTCACCTTCATGGAGGCTCAGACCAACCATGCACACCAACGCTGCATGATTGCGGACTCCGTGGACATGTCTTTCTTCAATGCATGTACGCTCCTCCTCAACAGGATGAGCGAGGCTGAGAAGATGGAGTACCGCCACAGATCTCTGGCAATATTGGAGGACATCCTTTCCCGTCCCCATCACGCAGCCGCCTACCATGCTGTGCCACAATCCACAAATGCCAGTGGATCTTCCGTCTCCAGTGAGGTGCTGTCCACCCGCCCAGCCATGCCCCCTGGAGCCAGGCCTCACACAGAGTCGGGGTCCAGCTGTAGCCACACCACCGGCCCTCATGACCCAGATGCTCCGCGGTATCAGCAACTGTGATACATGTCATAAATATGTTATTATTTGTTTGTTATGTGTTATTGTTTTGATGTTTTATATATACTGACCTTCAGTTAACGAGTTTAATATATGTCCAGAATATATTACTGTTATTTTATTTCATATTATATTATTATTTTTTCAACATTGTTGTCGGAGTCATTTATGATTATGTACGTGTGATGTGATGCCCGTGTGTGTGTGTGTGTATGTAACAGTGGGCATGTGACTACAGACATGATGCACTCATGTCAGGTGACTGGCAGCGATGTCATGTATGCAGGTGTGTGACAGTACGTACCTCAAAGTGATGACTATCATCTCCTCCGGTGGTATGGCGGCCCGCATGTTGGTGTCCCTCTTGGTCAGCGGCTCCCGTACCCGCCGACAACAGTTCATCAAAGGAGGCGATGGACATCCGCATGTAGTTGAAGAACTTCACGGGGTCCCTCTCTCGCAGTGGCCTGTACAGCGTCACAAAGTGTCCATGCGTGGGTCTGGCAGCGTTGATTTCATGAACCCAGGTTCGCCGCTTTCTCTTCCTCTTAAGGTACAGGTACCCCATCGCACCAAACACAAAGACGTGTGCAGGATCCATCTTTGAAAAACGCCACCATCCCCAAAATGGCTTTTTATAACCTTGCCCTTATTTTTTCATTTCTCAATTGATTAGATCCATCTGGATTTTTCTCTTTTTTTTACCCCACCGTCATGAAATACGTCCAGAATTGCGCATCGTCTGACCACTTAAGCGTATTCCGTGAAAAAATGCGTGCGCACGCATCGACGTACTTTTTGACGGTGGCCGCAGAAAATGCGCTCATCTGTCCCTAGCCTAAGAGAGCGATTCACACCAGACATCCCAGGAATATTGCTACACTGAAACAGTTTTGTGAAGAGGAGTGGTCCAAAATGACTCCAGATCGTTGTGCAGGTCTGATCTGCAACTACAGGAAACGTTTGGTTGAGGTTATTGCTACCAAAGGAGGGTCAACCAGTTATTAAGTCCAAAGGTTCACATACTTTTTCCACCCTGCACTGTGAATGTTTACATGTTATGTTCAATAAAAACATGAAAACATATAATGCCTGTGTTGTATTATTTTAAGCGGACTGTGTTTTTCAAATTGTTGTGACTTAGATGAAGATCAGAGCACATTTTATGACCAATTCATGCAAAACTCCACGTAATCCCAAAGGGTTCACATACTTTTTCTTGCCACTGTATATATATATATATATATATATATATATATATTTGTAATTTTTTTCTTAGAAAGCGGCACATTGCTGTGAGTTCTATTGCTGTGATATGCTCATACACACCGCATATTACTGTGAGTTTTATCGCTGTGCAGCTCTGTGACATACACACATCTCACATTACTGAGTTTTATTGCTGTGGAGTTAACATTGTGGACCTGGAGGGGTGCAGTGCGTGGTGACGGGGGAGGCAAAATATGTTTTTGCGTAGGGTGTGGGGGCCCGTCATGGAATCCTGCACCTGGGTACTGAGGTTTGTAGCTATGCCTCGGCCCGTGGGGCCGGATTTTGACAGCTGTGCTCTAGAACCTGTGTCAGAAGGCCGACCTGCTCTAGCAGCTCAGTCTGTAGGAATTATTAAAGCTTGGAAACAGCTTAATAGAGCCAAAGGTGAAAGTTCACAGTGGACAACCACATCCATCAGAATTAATCTTCTGCAGTTGGGAAGACCTACACAGGTGGCAGTGAACCTGTACTCAGATTTTGCAAGTCCTGAAGTTAGCAATTCAAGGCAGTCATACCCTTTGCTGCCAGGAGAAATGTGTAATGAAACATGTAGGTTGAACTGTGGCAGTAGGCCTTGTTGGTAACAAAGATCAGAACGAATTCAACCCAAAACAACAGGTCAGATAGCAATTTCTGTTTTTTATCGACTAGAGTCAAGCATGGTATTCTCTAAAGTTTATTTTTATGTCACACAAGGTTTTAGACATTTTTTCTTTACTAGCTCATTGTAATCGTTCATTATTCTCTGGTTTCCTGCACATTAGCGCTTTGTATACAAGGTATAGAAAGCGTTAATGTATAGCAGGCAGCAATAGTAGCAGCAGAGCTGTTAGCATGGATGAGTGGGGACACTATACCTAACGGTGCACTAGCTAATGACGATTACAAAGATTGAGTCCAATTATGTAAACTACAATATTTACCAGTTAATGAGGTGGAGGAGGGAATGCTTAGATAAGGCAGCAGGGAGTGTTTTGTGTGGTGTAGGAGTGAAACAACTACTACTGGTTGTAAAGAGTTCTTAAAACCACATTAATAATCCTTTAATCGAAGCTGATCATTTAAACAGATTATTCATTTGGAGAATGGAAGGAAGCAAATATTTTTCATGTTCAATGAATCTAGAAAACATTGAACCATTGTGGTGTTAGTTACCTGTTTGTGGGGGTAAAATAAAATGTTTAATGCTGTATATTGATTATGTGTCAAACACAGTGACAGATTAACAAGGTATTTTCTCTTATATATGTGTTCCTATATTATGCGGTAATTAAAGTACATATGCATCTAAAGACTTCGTACATGGAAAAACCTAGCGTGAATATATTCTGCTGACATTATGCTTATATGTTAAGAGTGTAACATTTACTCGATTGAATACATTTTATTTTCGATTAACGCTAGTCTTAAAGTGGCTTGTGTGAAATTGTAATTCAACATTATGTAGATTTTTCTCAGAAGTGAGGGCACTAGGGTCTGCAAGCAGATCTACTGTAACCTTCTCATATAGCAAATAATAAGCAAAGTCTGACCTCATCACTGTCAGTTCATGATCTCCAATCAATCATTTATTTAGCTCTTTGAATTAGAGGGTGACGTTTAAAAGCAAATATTGGCATTTTCAGAATATATATATATATTATACATGCATACATACTAGTACATATATCGCACACACACACACAGGCATGTACTGGCCATAGGGACTACAGGGAGATTCCCGGTGGGCTGATGGCTCAGTGGGCCAGTGTGAATGCTGGTTCACGCTTCCCTTAATGGGGGAGGTGAGAAACTCCTCACTGTTTGTAAAACAGACACAGTCTGCCACAGTCTCATATTGAGGCAACCATGCTGGTAAAACCCGCTGCACATGTCTCACCTTAAGACATGGTGCGCACTTAACCTCCAGTTGGTTTATATGCTATTTTTGTGTGTGCGCATAATTAAAGTGGGCCGGTCTGGATTAAGTCCAGTTATATATATATATATATATATATATATAACAAACCATAAAGAACACTCCATTAACACATTCAAAAACTTCAGCAGCAGCTTATACATTTAAACATTGAGATTTTATCAAATTTTAACCCTTCAAAGCTTCCAACAACTCTTAGGCTAGGGTCAGACGAAAGCAGTTTTAACGTGCGTTTAGCCGCACGAAATCACAGCCGTGCTAGCAGCAAATGACGTCCAATGCCGGGGAACATACGACGAACGGCCGCACGAAAGTTCGTCCATGCAACGCACGTGGCAAACGAACGCATTTTTTCGAGAACGTCAAACCGCTACTACTGACGTACAGAGTGCGCTGCGGCCGCATAGCGGCGTGTTTGCGTGATTGGGAGACGTCAGACGCTGCACACGTCTGGCCAACATAACGTCCAGACGCAAAAAGTGTTTTATTGATGATCCGTACAAAATCACGGACGAAAATGCGCATCGTATGACCGCTATCGCGTATTCCGTGAAAAATACGTCCATTTGTTCGACCGCACTTTTTCACGGACGACGCAAAAATGCGTTCGTCTGACCCTAGCCTTACTCCTTTCAGAAATTACAACAGTTCTTTACTCATTCAAGACTTTTCATAGGTTTATAACCCTGATCTCTGTTGAAAAATAGTGGAAATTGAGTTCACAAAATACGGCCATAAATCGCTTAACCCTGTCAACAAACGCCAATGTATTCCACCTTTTGACAGGTCCTATCCTTCTCACCTAATGACTGCTGTTATGGGATCAACTCACTTACCAAGGACTGATCATTTCTGGAGATATATAATGTATATCTGCTGGTCCCATCATACATTCTTTAAACCAGAAAAAAGGGGAATTGTGTATGAGGGTATAAATATAAACCCACCATTTGTTTCTTGGCTGAGAAAAAGCAAAGGGCTACATAATGGCAACAGGTTAGGACCAACCTTGAGAGGATGTCTTGTCATGGCAGCTAGGCTTTAAAACTAATGACCATTCAAGAATGAACTACAAACCTCTGTTTTTTTAGAGTGATTATATGGGCATTATAGTGGAAATGGCTATGTATTTTTTTTATGTTTTATACGTGAATGTGGGCCTAGACACATATTACACTATCACCCAGGTTGGTAATGGAGAAGGAGACAAATTTGTATGTGTATGCCAGAGGCAGTTGGTGGAGTTTTTAATGTGGTGGACTCCACCCACACCTTGTATAAGCCCTGCCCACTGGAAATTTGAAATCCCCACAATTAGCGATAATATATTATGTATAGTTTAGTTCTCTGACGTCTGACATACATTATACAGATTTACTGGCTCTCTGTAAGGCATACACGTCGATTTTTTTTTTAAGCCAGTAGGATTATCCATGCCCCCAGGCTGTACTGTGATTCTTTATTTTTAATACTCTAATATTATCATATAGTATGCCATTTTCGTGAGTTGTTAATGCTTAACCCTTTTCACCAATAACCTCTATTTGTTGAAAGATTTTCATAACATTTATTTGAAACATGGGATGTGTTAACACTCAAATGTAAGGTAAAATTAGAGTTAGGGTTAAACAAAAATAATATATTAAAAAAAAATAGAAATTTGGCAAATGGATTGTTATTCTGAGATAGTTAAAAGATTAAAATAATGTCAATTTGCTCATTTTTATTGTGGTGTATTTCTTTATCCTTTACAGAATTATTGCTGGGATGAACTAAACTGTAGCTGGAGTCCTTTTGCTTTCATAATTTCACACAGGGTCTGCTTTAGGCTAAGGTCAGACTAACGCAGTGTTAACGTGCGTTTAGCAGCACTAAATCACGGCCGTGCTAGCAGCAAATGACGTCCAATGCCGGACAGCATATGAAGAACGGCCACACAAAAGTGCGGCTGCGCAACGCAAGTGGCAAACAAACGCATTTTCTTCGAGAACGTGAAACCGCTAGTACTGACGTACAGAGTGCACTGCGTCCACTAGTGGCGTGTTTGCGTGATTAGGAGACGTCAGACGCTGCTAATGTCCGGCCAACATAACGTCCAGACGCAAAAAGTGTTTTATTGATGATCCGTACAAAATCACGGACGAAAATGCGCATCGTATGACCGCTATCGTGTATTCCGTGAAAAAAATACGTCCATTCGTTCGAACGCACTTTTTCACGGACAACGCGAAAAATGCATTCGTCTGACCCTAGTCTTATTGGCATAAAGGCAGTCATGTCCTTTGTGTCAAATGCAGTAAATGTGATAACGATGATAAAAAAAAAATAGCCAGAACTCCTGCAACATAGATTTGTAGTGATCATAATGAGATTATTAGCAATGCAGCTTCCAAAAATACCAATAGAATAAAAAATAATATCTGAATATGCATAATGCTTGGGTATGGAAATTACAGTAACACCTTGTATCTGTACTAGACAGAATTTTCAGCAAATATAGCCCCCTGAATCTTATCCCTGTACAGTAGTGATTGACCCCAGAGCTCTCCCTGTATTCTGCCCTCTCTCTTGCTGATTAAGGCTAGTGTCAGACGACCGCAGTCTGAGCGCACTCTGCGTGCGTGCACAACAAACGGACGTTCTGACGGAAGATACTGTAGACACCACACAGTCGGTTATTATATGACAGACGTAGAAAAAAAGGGAAATGTGGGAAACAAAATTAATATGAAAAAGGATATGAAAAGGCATTTTGTGCGTTAAGGTGCTGGACGTCGCAAATGCGCTGCGTCTGACGTCTCCTCATCACGCACACAGAATGCTACGCGGATGTGGTGGACATGGCACTCTCAGCGCGTCCGTCCTAGCAGGTTTACATTCTTGCCTAACTTGCGTCCATTTGCCACGTGCGTTATGCGTGCGCAGTTCGGTGCAGACGCACTTCGTGTGTGGGTCTCTATTGCTCATGATTCTATGCTACGATGGACGTTAAACTGTACGGCAACACGGACGTGATCACTGCGTTCATCTGACACGGGCCTTAATGCAGCAATAAGGTTTGTTGTACTTTTTGATACAATGAGGGTGGCGGATGCTCTTTTTAGCGTCTTCAGTACTACAGGGTGACAATAGTGTGATTTCAGAGTTTGGGTTCAGGAAGAACACCAAGCTAAAACCTTTTGCAGATGGATGATGCATTGCTTTACAATTCAAAACTGTTTATATCTCATATAGCACCAAAAACACGTATAGAGCATAGAGACACAAGACAGATCATTCTAGGATGGGAACTTCTATTCAGCAAATATTAGAAATCTCTGTGCCCGACAGATGTCAAGAATACATCCTTGACCCAAAAGCTCCTAATCTTAAATTAAGATGCAAAGTTACTATGATCCATCACACTTAACTCATCTGTAATAACATTATGTAAAATTGTACAAAAGTTGCAAACAGTAAAAATAACCATTGTTGCAAATACAGTGAATTTGACCATCCAAACAAAATTTAACAGCAACAGGTAAAGTTGATGCTGATCACAGCAAACTATAAACAGCAGTACCACCATAATTCTTTGGTAGAAAGATGAAACTATGGTTATTCTCCATTCTAGCCTTGTTTCATCGCTGATGGTAGTGAAAGGTTATATTGTAACAATGGTGACTGTCAGGGTTATTCAAAGAGCTCCGAATTGCTGGCGAAAGGTAACCGAACAGTGAAATTCAGCGTACGGTTACCTTTCCAGGCCATTCGGCCATCCAGACAGCAGGCAGTTCGCCAAATGTTGGCGAATTGCCTGTTCGAGGACAGTGAAATCCCCATAGAGAAGCAATGCTTCGTCTAGTCAGAGAACAGAAACCAGCAGTGAAAAGTTGCCAAATTGCCCTGCCATTCGGTGGTTTCATGCGACAGGTTTATTCAGGAGAATCCCAAAGGCTTCAATGTTAAAAATATTCCCATTTTAATTCAATATCTAATAAACCGTTGTTTATAATATTCTGCAGTAAAAAGTTTCTTTCCTTTTCAGATTAGAAAAAGTCTCTTTATTTATAGATTTTTCAGGATCTTTTAGACAGTTGTTGGGATTTTTTTGCAAACATTTTTTTTGTTTTTTCTAAAATCGTTTTTATTTTTTCTGTAACAGCCCTTTTTATTATCATTCATTGGATCTTATATGTAAATTTCAGACATTTTCATTCTGTAGTTTCTTTGCAAACATCGTTTCACTTTTCAAACATTCAAGCGTACGTTTTTTTTCCACTCCATTCGTCTGCAGTGTCGGGTTTTTCCGGCGGCTTCTCGGCGTCTGCGCTGTGATCGGCTCCTGCTCAGGTTTCTCCAGCATGTTCGGTGGGGTTAATCCAGATGTTTTTGCCGGTTTCGGTGTGCATTCGCCTGGGTTTTGCGGTGAGTGTTCGGCAGGTTTGTGCCGGCTTTTCCCTGCACTATGACGGTCCTGTGGTGCTTGCTGGATACACCGCAGGGTCACCGAAATGGGATTGCCAAATCGCACCGAATTGAAGAGAACGAAAAGTCACCGAACGTGCGGTGGCTTTTCAATTCTCTTTGAAAAACCCTGTATGTTTCCGCAATTTTAACGTTGCTGTCCTCATTGAAACTCTATTAAAACTATATTAAATACACCGCTTGACAAATTTGACTGAACTACGGTGAAATCTATGCCGTACGATGCCAGGACAAATTACAGTGTAAAGAACAGTGAAAACTATCAAGTCTATGCACTAAAAGGTGAAACTGTGGTTCTAGGTCAAAATGGCCAAACCAGAAAAATTCTCCCATTTATCTCACTTTCCAAATCGGCTATTTTGGCCTAGAATTTTCACTTCTCCAAAATTTCTCCAGAGTTTCACCTTTTAATGAATAGACCCTACTGTTGGAAGATTTCCTAAGTAGTGAATTCATAGGGGGTTGCTCAGAGAAAGGTGAAAACCAGGAGACGAGAACAATGTAGACCAAATAGCCCATTTGGAAAGTGAGATAGATAAATGGCAAGATTTTTCTGGTTCGGCTATTTTGACCTAGAATTTTCACTTCTCAGTCATTCTCCTAAGTTTCACCTTTCTCTGAATAGCCCTGATAGTTTCACCGTATTTGATCAAAGTAAAACCACCATTATCTCCATACAATGATGGTGGTTGGTCAATAACCACTTGATTATTAGGTTAGAAAGCAACCCAATAATGTTAAAGACGAATTGCAGATTTTTGTCTTGGTTAAGGCTAAGGTCAGACGAAAGCAGTTTTAACGTGCGTTTAGCCGCACGAAATCACGGCCGTGCTAGCAGCAAATGACGTCCAATGCTGGGGAACACACGAAGTACGGCCGCACGAATGTTCGTCCGCGCAACGCAAGTGGCAAACGAATGCATTTTTTCTAGAACGTCAAACCGCTACTACTGACATACAGAGTGCGCTGCGTCCGCATAGCGGCGTGTGTGTGTGATTAGGAGACGTCAGACGCTGCTAATGTCCGGCTAACATAACGTCCAGACACAAAAAGTGTTTTATTGATGATCCGTACAAAATCACGGACGAAAAGGTATGACCGCTATCGCGTATTCCGTGAAAAAATACGTACGTTCGTTCGAACGCACTTTTTCACGGACAACGTGAAAAATGCGCTCGTCTGACCCTAGCCTAAATCGTGCATGAATTTGGAACTCTAGTTTCCTGAAATCATGTGCCTTAAGTGATAATACATATTAAAATGTCATAATGTATTTCAACAACACGTTTTATTTTACCTATGAAAAGAGGCAGAAAAACAGGTTAATTTATTGCACTGACATATAGCATAATTGGCATAATTATAATAACTGGATGTTTTAACATAAACATCCAGTATTAGCATAATTATAATTACTGGATGTTTTCAAGTACAAGTTGATTTTGTCTTGTGAACCCAATGATAATAGCAGTCATCAGGAATTTCCCATTGGCAATGGAGAAAGCACAGCTAATAAACAATAACATATCCTATCCACTGGCATTGCCACTAGGTAGGACATAAACGCTTGCAATAAGACATAACTGAGGGCTTGTAGCGCACTGTCATTGTCACAACATTAACTCTGTAACTATATTTGTGTACATGATGAAAATAGTTGTGATAGCATATGTACAATAGCATTCCATTGATTATTTTTCCAGGAATTTTGTTGATAAATGTTCAATTTGTATTCGGAGAGATTGAGGAAATGAATTAATACATCATGTTTCACTCTATGCAGGTTCACATTATTCTTGACCCCAGTGAAAAACAATCTTATTTCACCTCGAACACTGGAGATAAATTGTTGTTTGTATGCAGTTTGAATTCTTACAAGAACATCTTAGGCTAGGGACAGATGAGCGCATTTTCTGCAGCCACCGTCAAAATGTACGTCGATGCGTGCGCACGCATTTTTTCACGGAATACGCTTAAGTGGTCAGACGATGCGCAATTCTGGACGTATTTCATGACGATGGGGTGAAAAGAAGTCTAGGGAAATCCGGCTGTTTGAACGTTATGTTGGCCGCACACTAGCAGCGTCTGACATCTCCTAATCACGCACACACGCTGCCATGCGGCCGCAGCGCACTTTGTACGTCAGTAGCAGCGGTTTCACGTTCTGATAAAAATGCGTTCATTTGCTGGTTGCGTGGTGTCGGCGCACTTTCGTACGCACGTACTGCGTATATTGGCCGTCATTGGCCGTTATGTGCTGCTACTGCCGCCGTGATTTAGTGCGCCTGCACGCGCGTTCCGACTGCCCCACTCTGACCCTAGCCTTATACATTCCTAAACCGATTACACATAACATTAAGCACAACATTTTGCTGCTAATATTGATTTCATGTTAATAATTGTGGCACAAACCAAATCTAAAATAAATTACAATTTAATTTTAAAATAGTCCTTTGACTAAATAAATAAAATAAATTTAAAAAAAAAATATCGCTATCCTCTTGAGAGGATTGACCTGCCACAAGGACAAAATATGCATTTGACAGAAGCTTCACAGTAGTTACCTAGGAGAACTGGTTTAAGTACGTGTAGATAGATTGCATAGTCATTTAACTATACTATTTAATCAATCAGGGTTATTCAGAGAAAGGTGAAACTCTGGAGAACTTTTGGAGAAGAGAAAATTCTAAATCAAAATAGCCGATTTGGGAACATAAGTTCGATTCGAACATCGGCCGTTCTGCCATTCGGCGAACTTCGAACATTTCAGGCCGTTCGCAAAAAGTTCTAAAAAAAAATTGCATTTTTTTAAAAAAATCCTAAAAAATCTAAAAATAATGAGACTCTTTACTGCAGAATATTATAAGCAACGGTTTATTAGATGTTGAATTAAAATGGAAATATTTTTAACATTGAAGCCTAAGGGATAAAACAATCTTGTTGCTAAAACATCAGGCAGACGAGGCCCTCTAATCAGGCACTGTAGAGGGCAGCCCACTGGGGCCTCCCAAGGATCCCTTGAGGAGCATGCGGCCGCTGGATGACAGAGCTGCGACTGTGCGGGCAGGCCAGCCGGGTGCATGTGGCAGAGAGGTGGCGCAGGGAGGGAGCCACTGCACCTGCGGCCACGGCAGACCCCTCCACCCACAACCAGGATCCAGGGAGCCTCCACTGACTGACGACCAGGCTAAGGTAAGGCGACACATTTCTAAAAAAAAAAATCCGAGGACATTTTTAAATGTCCCAAGGAACATAAAAATAAAACTTTTTTTTCTTTTCTTTCTATTACTCACCTGATTCCTGGATCCACCAACAAGCGCAGCCTCCCGTCTCCCACACTGTTAGATGCTGCATACACCGGCGCGCTGTGTGAAGCTTCTGAGAAGATACACTATTAGTGTAGAGGGAGCGATGCAAAATGTGCAGCCGACTTCCTCGCTACACTAATAGCGTATCTTCTCAGAAGTATACTTGTTACTTACCCTGCTTGTTCTGAGAACCCGATCTGTTGCTGGCTTTGCCTGCTATTTGACTATTCTCTCTGTGTACTCCCTGCCTGTTCTGTTTGCCTCCTGTTGCTACTGGTGTGCGCCGATTCTCACCATATACAGTAGCGCAGTACAAGTGCCTAAACGTTGCTGACCCGGTTTTGTTATAACAACTACTCTCGCTCTGCGCCCCTGTCTGGTATATTCCGCTGCTTGTTACTGCTGGTGCGCTTCCATCCTGCCATATACTATAGCGCAGTACAAACATATATTGATCTCAGTCTGTGGTGTATATTGTTTGTGCTGTCTCCCTGGCCTGTGTGGCTGCTAGAGGTTAGGTTTAGTGGTCCCGAGTCCCGACTATCCTAAGGATTGGAGGGTTAGAGGTCTGTTACCAGGGGAATCGTTACAAATATGCGGTGAACGCCGCAGCAAATGTTAATGCTCAGGCAAGTGAGCGTTAACATTTGCATTAAGATCGTAATTTTTCCCACACGTTGTTGCTCAAACATTTCCCAAGGCTTCAAATCACGTTTAAACATGAGCAAAAGTGATAAAAATTAGCTCAGCGCATAGCGGTGAAATAGCTCAAAAAAACATTTTCTGGATCAAGCGTGGGAAAAACCTCAGACGCGTGGGTACCACGTGCTTGAAGCGACATATGACCACCTGCCACGCATCCCATTGGCACAACACTTTGCATAGGTCCTCCTCCTCATCTGTCTCTACCCCCACTATATGTCCTGCCATGTCATTGCCTACAACCTCCACTGACAGGGATGATGCTACAGTAATGGGTGTACCAGGTCCTTGCTCAGAATGTGACAGCATCCCATCAGCTGCAGATTTACGCAGTCAGATTTTGTGCCTCAGCTGCTGCAGCGTAAGAAAAAATATAGTCCCAACCATCCCCTTGCACAGCGTTTAAATGCTAGCTTGGAAAAATTACTCGCATTACAGCTGCTGCCTTTCCAGCCGGTGGACTCTGCTTCTTTCCTGCCGAATGTGCTGTACCAATGTGGCAGGTTCCAAAATGGCAGTTCTTTTCACGGAAGGCCATTCCAGCACTATACAAACACGTGGAAGACAAGGTTATGGAGTCATTGGGAAAGGCAGTCAGCAGCAAGGTGCACATTACTTTAGACACGTGGTCCAGCAAGCATGGACAGGGCCGTTACATTTCCTTCATGGCACACTGGGTAACTCTGCTTGCAGCCTGGAGGGATCCAGGACGGTGCTCTGTGCTGGAGCTTGCTCATTAACTATGCCTCGAAAAAGCTGATTAAATGAGGTCTGTCTGCTCCACCACCTCTCTCCGCTCTGGCGAAGTGGCAGTTAAACCGACGCATGGCGGGGCTACGCAAAGGCTCAAGTAAAAAGATGCCATACTGTGCTTGAGCTGGTTTGTTTAGGGGACAGGAGCCACGCCGGGCCAGAAATTCTGTCAGCTCTGCAGGGGCAGGCGCAGAGATGGTTAACACCACGCCAGCTTCAGCTAGGAATGGTCGCCTGTGATAATGGCAGCAACTTTCTCTCCGCCCTACGCCTGGGTAAATTGACGCATGTACCATGCCTAGCACAAGTCCTAAATCTGGTGGTACAGCGTTTCCTAACCAGGTACCCAGGGCTGGCAGAGCTTCTCAGCCAGACCAGAAAAGTCTGCAGCCACTTTAGACGTTCATTCCCAGCAAGTGTTCACCTGGCAGAAATTCAAAGAGAATTCCACCTTCCCACAAACCGTCAGATCTGTGACATGCCCACCAGGTGGAACTCGACATTGGCAATGCTGCAGCGTCTGCACAAGCAGCAGAGGGACATCAATGAGTACCTGTGTGAGTGTGGCACAAGGGCAGGTTCAGGTCAACTTGTTTTTTTTCCCCCCGCAGTGACTGATGATCAAGGATGCATGCACTGTACTATCACCATTTGAGGAGGCAACGAGGATAGTGAGCAGGGACAGTGCATGCATCAGTGACACAATTCCTTTAGTGTTCATGCTGGAGCACACTCTGCAGGGAATTATAGATGTGGCACTAGAGGCAGAGCAGCGGGAGGAAGAAGACGACTTCCCTAGCTCTACAGAGTCGGTGGACAGACGCACTCTTTTGTCTGTGACAAAACCTCCAGCGGCATTGAACATCCTTTCAGAAAGCACGCTGGATGAAGGGCAACCTAATTAGCTGCATAGCATATTGCTTGGGACGGCAGTCTGTATGAAAAAGGAGACATTTTAGGACACGCGGAACAAGTTTAGTGATTTTTTTGTCTAAATTATGGTGAAACTTATGCAGGCTTTGGATGAAAGTAACAAAAGGTGCTTTAAAATTGGGCCTTTAGCATCAGCAACAGTGCCATCACACTGTAACCCCTCTGTGGTATTGTAGAAGAGTGCAGGGTTGGACCCTGCAGCCAAATATTAAAATGATAGGAATCTGGTAATATAGGCGTCAGTGGCAGTGCACCCAAATATTGTGCCTTTGGTGGCAGCAAGTGCCTTCACACCGTAACCCTTTTGTGGTATAGCGGAAGAGTGCAGGGGTGGACCATGCGGTCCTATATTAAATTGATATGAATCTGGTACAGGCGTCAGTGCACCCAAATATTTTGTCTTTTGGTGGCAGCAAGTGCCTTCACACCGTAACCCCTCTGAGGTATTGTGGAAGAGTGCCGTGGTGGAGGTTTTGGTAATGCAGAAGAGATCCCTGATCTATTCAGTTACATCAGCAGCTATAACAAAACCGGGTCAGCAATGTTTAGGCACTTGTACTGCGCTACTGTATATGGTGAGAATCGGCGCACACCAGTAGCAACAGGAAGCAAACAGAACAGGCAGGGAATACACAGAGAGAATAGTCAAATGGCAGGCAATGTCGGCAACAGATCGGGTCCTCAGAACAAGCAGGGTCAGTAACAAGTATACAAACTGATTCGGTAAGCTAGCGATGCGGGAATAAAGGCTGAGACACACTGAGCGTGTAGCGACGCACAGCGTAGCAAAGCGAAGAGAAGCAAACATTTTGCAGGCTTGACTTCACTCTGCTTCGCCTCGCAGCGTGTCTACACTACATTACGTTTGCTTCTCACCGCACTGGACAGGAATCCACTAACTAAATTAAAATGTACACACAAAACCGTTTTATTTTCACAAAGCACATGTTATATAGGCAAAAAAGTTTCTCCTGAATAAATACATCAAAAATTACTGTTAATTTAATAGGAATAGTATAAAAATATAAAAAAAGGTAACCCCTGATCATATATATTATAGGGACATGGAGCGCTGTGTTAGTAGGGATGCATTCATACCACCAGGGCCGGCGCTGGTGTAAGGCGGCACAGGTGGCCGCCTTACTGTCCTGGCTTGCTGTCAGTGTGAGGGGCGGAAAAATTCTGTTTTTAAAATACCAGAAGCGGAGCTATGAATGATCTTCAGACATCAACCAGGGGCCCAGCCACGCACTCTCAAACTGATGCAGTGTGCCTGCCTCAGTCCCACATTCTAAACATGAGCAGGCACACTGCGTAATTTGGCATAGCCAGGGCACGCAGCAGCAGAAAAGCCTGGAGGACAAACCCCAAAGCTTAGGGTGCGGCCCTGTAGCAGAGTCAGCCTGTGTGCTTCCACTGTAGTGTGAAGGAGGACTGGCCAGAGAGGCCGAAAGAAGATTTTTAAAAGGTTTGAATAAAATGAGGGAGGGAAGGGGGGGGTGTGTGTGTGTGTGTAATGTTCTGCTCGGGGTGTAATGTTCTCCTTGGGGGGTGTAATGTTCTGCTGGGGGGCAGTAATGTTCTGCTGGGGGGGTGTAATGTTTTGCTGGGAGGGGTAATGTTCTGCTGGGGGTGTAATGTTCTGCAGGGTGTGTGTGTGTAATGTTCTGCAGGGTGTGTGTGTGTAATGTGCTGCTGGGGTGTGTGTAATGTTCTGCTGGGTGTGTGTGTGTGTGTGTTTGTGTAATGTTCTGCTGGGGGGTTTGAGTAAACTGATATCGGTACATTACTGTGAGGTTTGTTGCTGTGGAGCTCTGTCATACGCTCATACACCCCGCACATTACTGTGAGTTTTATTGCTGTGTAGCTCTGTCATACGCTATATGAAATGAATTTAAGGGGGGAGGGGGTGAAAGTAATTAAAGGGGAAAAATGAATTAAGGGGGAGTGAATTGAATTAGAGGACGAGGACCCTGCTGCCAGTCTGCTTCTGGAAACCTGGAGTCAGACAGTGGACCACAGCAACAGAGTGAGAGTGGTAGGTAGCAGGATTACAGGGAAACACTGGGAGTGGCAGGCAGTTTGAAATATGTGGGTATATTGACACAGCAAGACCAGGGGCACCACCAGGCCACATTGCAAATTTGTGCAGTGCCTGGTGCCCCTCCTATGCCACATTGCCAAAGAAGGGGACCACACACTCTGCAGATTGGCCCTGTGGCACAGGAGGGGCACCAGGCACAGCATAGATTGGCAATGCGTGAGAACACCAAACACTCCTGATTGGCATGGCACGGATTGGGTGGAGGGGGCACCAAAACGCAACTTCGCCTGAGTAAACAAAAATGCTTGCACCGGCCCTGGATACCACACACAGACATATACGTATATATCAACACGCAGACCTATATATACGTATATATCAACACGTAGATATATATATACACCCACCCACAGACCTCAGACCATATATACACATATGCACATGGGGGTGGCATGTGGACAATCTCAACTAAATGCACCCCCCCCCCCATTTGGCTGATCCCTCCAGAAGAAATGTTGAACCCGACAGAGCAGAGAATATATATATTATTCTCTGCTCTATCGGATTCAACATTTCTTCTGGAGGGATCAGCCAAATGGGGGGGTGCATTAGTTGCCAAAATGTGTGTGTAATACAAGTCTGGATATATATATTTATAAGAATATAGATATATATCTTATCTATATATATATCATACCTGCCCTTACTTTCCCCTATAAATTTGCTAAAAATATACACACAAAAAACCAAACCACTGCCTGAGACCCCGCACAGCCCACATGCCACCCCCTTCTACCTGGCTGAATGCATCTAATATATATAATTAAATACATTCAGCCAGGTAGATAAAGAAAAAAAAGGTTTTATTTTATGTTCCCGGGGACAATGAAAAATGTCCTCGGATTTTATTTTTTTAGAAATGTGTCGCCTTACCTTAGCCTGGTAGTCAGTGGGGGCTCCCTGGATCCTGGTTGTGGATCCCTGCGCTGCCTGTCTCTGCCACATGCACCCGGGCGGCAAGCCCACACAGTCGCAGCTCTGTCATCCGGCGGCCGCATGTTCCTCATGCTCCTCAAGGGGATCCTTGGGAGGCCCCGGCAGGCTGCCCTCTACAGTGCCTGATTAGAGGGCGTGTCTGCCTGATGTTTTAGTAAAACTAATGTTTTATCCCATAGGCTTCAATGTTAAAAATATTCCCATTTTAATTCATTATCTAATAAACCGTTGCTTATAATATTCTGCAGTAAAGAGTCTCTTTATTTCTAAATTTTTCAGTAATTTTTAAGCATTTTTTATACTTCTTTCAAAATTATTATTTTTTTCGAACTTTTGGCGAACGTCCCAAAAAAGTTCGAAGTTCGTGAACTTTCGAACAGCCGATGTTCAATTCGAACTCCAAACAGATCCGAACTGAACGCTCATCCCTAGCCACAACCTGGTGTGATCCTATGAGTTCATTTAAGTTCAGTTATATGATTTATATCTATATATGATTTGTATTTTTCCAGTGCCTTTTAGATGATATGTTTGCCTCTTGGGTTTTAAAGCGGCTAGAGACACTTAATAGTTTATGTAGCTGTATTTTAAGTATATAAAAGTCTCAAATGTTCTGTTAATTTGTGTCTTAAATATTAGTTGGGATACTTTTTAATTATAAAAAAAGGAGTCTCGAGTTGAATTCCCATTAGTATCGTTGCTTCTGACTCACTGCCATGTTAGGATAAATTACTGAGTTTTCGTCCTCATTTTGGTCTGCGGGTGGGTTCTGTTAACACAGCTTGCTATGTGACATTACAGCAATAATGCAATGTTCTAATTTAGAAAAAAAGGACAATAGTTTTTCTTTCTGGAAAAAATATATGACACTATGGGGGTTATTCAGAGATCACCGAAATGTCGCTGACATTTCAGTGCTCTCTAGCTCCTCGCACTTTGGGGAACCAAAATTCCCCACCCTGCGGTGAATTCAGCATTCACCGCAGGGTCCTCGGATTGCAGGGAAAACCCGCCGAACACCTGCCAAAATCCCACCGAAAACCTGCCAGAACCACTGCAAAAAACACGTTGGAAAAAGCCGACAAGCCACCGATCACAGCGCATCACCAGCCGCTAAAAAAAGCCGGCAAGCTGAAAAAAATGGGTAAAAAAATGCTGTTTGCAAAAAAAATATTGAACGAAAATGCCTGGAATATACATATAAAGTCCTATGAATGATAATAAAAAGGTCTGTTACAGAAAAGAAAAAAATGTTTTAACCCCTTAATGACCGCTGACGTACCATGTACGTCCTGCCCACGGGTCTCCCTTAGACCCGCGGACGTACATAGTACGTCGTCAGCAGCTACTTACCTCCCTCACTGGCTCCAATGGAGTTCTGGCAGGGAGGAAGCCTGCCCCTCTGCTTTAGATGACGTCACCACGGGGCGCCTCCATTGAAAACCAGGAAGTGGAGGGTGGGCTCTTTTGGAGCCCTCTATCTCTCCAACCATAGCACCTAGAAACTTTCTTTTTGCACCGCTGGAAAGGGGTGAGTCTCCCCTTTTCAGTAGTTGATAAAGTTAACAGTTTGGCTGCCGGATCGCGACTCGGTGCCAATCGGCGCTGACTCACGATTTAAACCTGGAGGTGGCTGACATCTTGGATGTCAGCCAAGCCTCCAGGTCACCCCCCCACCACTGACATCCCCACCATATGTGTGAGGATATCAGTGGGCCAGTTCACCCCCTAGCTGCCAAGGGGAGATAAGGGGATCCAAAGGATTCCCCTATCTCCCGATCCGTGGCAGCTAGAGGGTCTTTTTGGCGGTTGTACATTTTTAGGATTAAATTACGAAAAAGTGTGTTTTTACAATTTTTTTCACATTTGTTTTTATAGTAAATTATAGGATATGATGGAAAAGTCCATTTAATGGTGGGAAAAACGGTGTATAATATGTGTGGGCTGCATAAAAGAGTAAGAGGAAAATTTGACCTAAACATGAAAAGCGCAGAAACGTAAAAACAGCAGTCACTAAAGGACGGACTTGTGTAAAACCGTCCAGTCACTAAGGGGTAAAAAAAAACAGGAAAAAAATTTGACGAAAAAAATCCCGATAAGCGATAAATGCCTAAAAGATCCTAAAAAAATTTCAATAAATAAAGAAACTTTTTGCTATAGTGTAGCGCTCACTCCTGGAGGAGCCGCTGAAAATGAACTACGGGTCAGTCTCCCCACACTAGGGAATAAATATACTCCAGCACTGTAGTGGATTTTATAATTTATATAGTTTACTGAAGTAAAAGGCATATAATAAGACACGGTGTTCGTAGATATATTTACAGTATTTCGTATTGCGGTAAACGTGCAGCGGGAAAAAGAAATGCGAGACTTCGTATTTCTGGAAAACGCGACCGAGCAGAAAAGAATACAATGCTTCGTAATTACGAGAAACGCGCAGCGGAAAATAAAATAAGATGCAAATCTTTCCCCTTTTTCCGGATACTAGGGAGTGAGTCCTGAACAGGTTAAGTCCCGAATTGTGAGTGTGTGTGTGTGTTATGGTACCCGGGTACTATTCAACTGGCCAGTGAATCTTTTAAGCGATGTCTTCGACTAGTCAAGTTGGGGCCCTGTGGGTTTCAGAAATAAACAACAGCGTGCTTGACTTTTGTGGAACGGCCTTGGAGACCTCTCACCCATCCGTTGATCACCACGGCTCCGCTGACCCAGGACATCTCTCCGCTTGTCTCCGCGCTGGGATACCGGCTATTGGATCGATATTCAGGCTCTCTGTGCTCCGGCCTGGACTTGTCCAGCTACCGCCTGCTCTCCCATCCGTTGGACTCGCGGTACTCCTCACTCGGGGTCCTCAGCTTGTCTGGAATACATTTGGTGGTGATGGCCGGTGGGTAAGGCTCCTTCTGGCAAGGCAGGATAACCCCACTCGATTCCTCATAGGCCACAATTGCGTTCCGGCCTGGTCACAGTTCCGCTCTGCAACACTGCGTCTTCTTACATGCACTCCCTGGCGTGCTCTGGCGCGTTCTCCACGAGGCTCAGGATGTACAGCGTCTGTGTCCCACCCACTTCCTGTCTGTTTGCAAAGCACGCCGGGAAATGTAGTCCCAAAGTTCAGTGTCTCTGATCGCGCTTGTCTCCCTCCAGTGGCCAAAAATGGGTACTGCCACAGTAAGATTTTAAACACAGCGCTACACTCTCCCCCTTCTAGAACTCTTGGGTCTCTCCAAGGAGGTACAACAGTTACATTTACATTTCAATACAATTAGATAGCATATACAGGGTTGGCAGCAAACATACAGTGGGTTAGATACACTTCTTCAAGCTGACTCATGTTTTGTGCTACCTCAGCTAACATAGCAGACACTTCGGGCAACCTCTGCACTGTGGTGATGGCCTCTTCAGTGCTATGTCCTGGTGAGTCGTAGGTGAGTCGTTGGGACGGTCGAACAGAGCGTTTTGGTTCTGGCTCAATCAGTTCCTCTTCAGGTGGAAGTACTATAGGTGCTGGCTCAGTCCTTCTCTCTACCACTGGAGCAGACGTTTCTTCAGAGTATGATCCCTCCAGTGAAGGCATAGAACTATAATCACCTGAATAAGCTTCAGCTTCCGGAGCTACCGGGACTCCAACAGCCTCTTCCAACTGAAATTCAAGAGCTTCAGGGATTTCAACAGCCTCAGGGACCTCTAAACGAAATTCCTGAGCTTCAGGCCTCAAATTACTCTCCCATCGTTCAGGAACTGAGATAATCTCTTCAGGCTCCGGTGAGCGCATCCAGTCCAGACAGAAGCTCTCTTCCTCACTGTCCCTTTCGCTCTCTTCGACAACCCGGGTCTGTTGAGACCGAGTAACAGGAGGCAAAGGTGGAGCAGGTGGATTTGGCGGAGGCAGTTCGTCCCCAACTGGCATCCTCACAGCCTCTCTCAAAGGTAACAAATGATTCCGGTGCCAGTTCTTAAGAGGCCCAGCCTTTCCATCCGGCCGGATTTGATACACCGGCAGACCCGGCAGTTGCTTGCAGACAATGTAGACTTGAGAACTCCATCTATCCGCCAACTTGTGCCTCGCAGCAGCACCCGAGTTCATCAACAAAACCCTATCACCGGGTTGTAGATCTTGTATCTGAACTTTCAAGTCATAGTTCCTTTTGTTCCTTTGCTCCCTGTTTCCTGAGGTCAAACGGGCCTGTTCAAACGCAGAAGCCAGGTTCTTCCAAAGTTTATCCACGTAGTTTCTATGGGAAGCTACCGACGTCTGGTCTAGAGATAACCCAAATGCCAAATCAACCGGCAGTCGGGCTTCTCTTCCGAACATAAGACGGTACGGTGAGTATCCAGTTGCATCACTCTCCGTACTGTTATACGCATGCACCAGAGTAGCTATGTGACGACTCCAACTCTGCTTCTCTATGTTTGACAAAGTCCCCAGCATATTCAGCAGCGTGCGATTAAACCTTTCAGGCTGAGCATCACCTTGAGGGTGATATGGTGTAGTTCGGGTCTTTTGGATTCCCAACAGTTCAACAATTGCCAACAAGTTGGCTAGTGCTCAAGTGCTTTCAAAGTCTCTCCCTGATCAGAGTGTATTCTCCTTGGCAGGCCGTAGTGAACAAAGAACTTTTCCATCAGAACCTTGGCTACTGTCGGAGCGCGTTGATCTCTCGTGGAAAAGGCTTGAGCGTAACGAGTGAAATGATCAGTCACTATTAGAATATTCCCTTGCCCGCTAGCATCCGGCTCTAAGCACAGGAAGTCAATGCACACCAAATCCATGGGTCCCTGACTCTGTAGATGGCTCATTGGAGCGGTTCGGGTTGGTAGAGTTTTCCTCTGGATACACCTCAGACAAGAATGGCAGTAACTTTCTACTTCAGCTCTCATGCAAGGCCAATAGAATCTGTCTCGCACCAGCTTAAAAGTTCTTTCAGCACCCAAATGTCCATGCTCATCATGTAACGATCGCAGCACACTCTCTCTATGCTTAGTGGGAAGGAATAGCTGTTGAGTCTCTTCAGCTTTGGTTGAGGGGCCCCTTTGGTAGACCACCCCATCCAACATCTTCAACCGTTCCCACTCTTTATAGACCAATCTGGCTCCATCCGGGGAATTGGTCAGCAGAATTTCCCGCTGGTTCGCCGTTAGGGCCTTTATGGTCAATGCAATTAAAGGGTCTCTGGCCTGATCCGCCGTCAGGTCTTGTTTTGAAAAGGTAGGTAGACTTTCATCCTTCAATTGAGTAGGGTTGCAGTAGAACTCAGGAACAGCCGCAGCCATGACTCCTATGGCCTCTGCTTCGATCCCTCCCTTGACCCGGCGCTCTGCTCCTTGACACAAAGCTTGCACCCCGTCTGGAGTCAACTGAGTCCATTCTGTAGTGTAGGGTCTTCTCGATAGAGCATCAGCATCTTGATTATTCACCCCAGGGCGATACTTCAGGCTGAACCGAAACCCTGACAGAGCTGCCAACCACCGATGTCCCGTTGCGTCCAGTTTCGCAGTAGTAAGAACGTAGGTAAGAGGATTGTTATCCGTTTTTATCACAAACTCGGCTCCATACAGATAGTCTTTTAAACTTGTCTACCACTGCCCACTTTAAGGCTAGGAACTCCAACTTGTGGGTAGGATAGTTCTTTTCAGAAGGCGTAAGGCTCCGACTCACGTACGCTACAGGCCTCAGCAATCCGCCATACTCCTGATACAGGACTCCTCCTAGCCCTTCTCTGCTGGCATCCACATGTAACTCATACGGCTTGTGCGAGT
The DNA here is from genome assembly GCA_009667805.1 of Leptobrachium leishanense. Classification (NCBI taxonomy): domain Eukaryota; kingdom Metazoa; phylum Chordata; class Amphibia; order Anura; family Megophryidae; genus Leptobrachium; species Leptobrachium leishanense. The sequence goes on along the minus strand of CM019066.1, from coordinate 61,891,882 downwards.
CCGCATAGGCCAAGACAGGAGCTTGAGTTAGACTCTCTTTTAGCTTCAAGAAAGCACCTTCACACTGACTAGTCCATTCGCCCTGTATGGACTCTCGAGCTTTCCTTGGCCCTGGAGCTGACGGGTTTCGGTCAGAGGCCTTGCAGCCTTCTTCGGTGTTTTCCTTCTGTAGGAGTTTGTTCAGTGGTTGAGCTATCTTCGCGAATCCTCCTACAAATCTTCGATAATAGGAACAGAACCCCAAGAAAGATCTAAGTTCAGTGACGTTTCTGGGTCTGGGCCAAGAAGCTACGGCCTCCAACTTCCGAGGATCTGTCGAAACACCTTCTGCTGAGACCACATGTCCCAGATACGTAACAGACGGTAGACAGAATTGGCATTTCTCCAGAAACAGTTTCAATCCCTCTTCATGGAGCCTCTTCAAGACCTTCTCCAAACGTTGCTCATGCTCTTCCAGAGTCTTCCCAAACACGATTATGTCATCCAGGTACACTAATACTTCGATCAGATTCATGTCCCCGACTGTCTTCTCCATCAGCCGTTGGAACGTGGCTGGAGCCCCCGTAAGGCCTTGAGGCATCCTGTTGAATTCAAAGAACCCCAGTGGGCAGATGAAAGCAGTTTTCTCTTTGTCTTCGGGGTGCATTGGTATCTGGTGATACCCACTTCGCAGGTCTAGCACGCTAAACCATTTTGCTCCAGACAAACACTGTAGGGCATCTTCTATCCGAGGAGTAGCATATTGGTCTGGGATGGTTCTCCGGTTCAATGTGCGGTAGTCTATGCATAGGCGGACAGAACCGTTCTTCTTCCGGACCATCACTATTGGAGATGCGTATGGACTCCTGGACTCTTGGATCACCTTGGTTCTTTGCAATTCATTCAGCTGTTCTCGCAGATCATCTAAGTCTCCCAGCGGGACTCGTCTTGACCTTTCACGAAACGGCTTGTCCTCTTGTAATCGAATGCGGTGTTCGGTACTTTTAGCTAGGCCTACGTCGAACTCATCTTTCGAGAACAGTTCTCTCCACTTCAAAACTTGAGACTGAAGACGTTTCTTCCACTCGGATGAAATGGGAGCGTCCTTGGGGTAGAATCTTCCATCTGGAATCTCTTTATCCACTCCCCCTCCTAAATCGGTGGAGAGGGGCGTAGCGGACTCTACTTGCCCGATAGGCATTCGTGCTTTAAGGACTACTGGAGAATCAGACACACATTGCACACGCTGACTGAGACTCTTCCTCGTGTTCTTTTCAGAGCTTTAGTGGAGATTATTTCAGGGATTACTTCGACTCCGGTTTCACTCCCATGATTAAAATCGGTTTCCAGCACCACATAGGGACCTGGTTGCGACCCATTCAACTTGACCGAAGCCCGGAAACTTGCTACTTCTCCTGCTTGCAGAACCTTTTCCGTTCCTTCTAATCTCCATAAGCGCCCCACTTCGGCAGGTGCTTCTGTTCTTCGACCATCCTCTGATAGACCGGACGTAACATTGGTGTGTACTCCTTGAGTAGAACCTTCTTCCAATACGATAGGTGTCAGGAGACGCCGCACCAAATCAGTATTCGTCCCCACTATCATGGAGCTTCTGTTTGCACCTGAGGGTCGAGGACACACAATGGCCAATGCATCACAACCTCCGGACTGCCCGATGACTTCGGATCCGATCTCCAATTTCACCTGTAGATACCCGTCATAGGGGAGTTTCTCAGTTCCGATACCCCAGATTTCCAGATCCTTCAGTTTCTGTAAAGGAATGTGCTTCAAATGTTTCTCATAGAAGTCTCGGTAGATCAATGTCACTTGAGCCCCTGAATCCAACAGGGCTTTAGTGTAGACTCCCTCCACTTGGATTGGCACAATAGGAGAAGGACTTATCAGTTGGTCAGGAAACTTGGTGGCGGTATCCGGACACTTAGACCCAGTTTGCTGTACCCTGGCCTTTTTCTTGGCCCGTGTAGGTTTTGGGTGTGCATTGCTTCCCCATGACGTAGATCCGGATGCTAAGGGAGTGACTCTTTCAGTCCTGGCAGGTTCAGCAGTTGGCCGGACTTTGGGCCCTCTCGCCCTCTTAGCCCTGGCTTGATCTTTGGAGCGGGGTTCAATCTTCGGGCACCTAGGTTGCTCCTTCACTGGCGCCCTCTGGCGTTTCCCGCCGGTGAGGTAGATAACAGTTCTTTCAAGGCTTTTAACAACTCATCAACTCTATTCTTCTCAGGCTTTCGGTCTTTGCATTGTGCGCGGAAGTGGCCCATTTCTCCACAACCAAAACATCTCTTTTTAGAAAGTGGAGACGCAGTCGCCTGTTGTGATTCAGTTAAAGGACCTTGGCTAGACGCCACAGCAACTCCGGTTGTCTGCATGCCTGTGAGGAACTTCTGCATCTCGGCCTGCATCTCTGTCACCTTCATCAACACTCGGCACAGTTCCGCGTGCGCCTGCTGCAATTCGGCTTGAGCTTCCTGTACTTTCTTAACAGTTTTGTGCAACTCACCACGTTCAGAGAGGTGTAATTCTTTGGCAGCCCTCTCTGTAGATTTAAAAGCGATCAGGTGCTCTTGCTCGTCCACGTCGGACCCGTAAGTATCCAGCGAATCGCTTTCAGGCTGCAGACTGTCATTATGCCTTACAGGTGTGCGTGCCTTTCCCCTCGCCTGAAGGATTTTTCCTCTAGTAAAGCCTCCTCCTCTCTAACAGCTCGGATCAGTTCCAGGTACTTCAGTTCCTAATTACCTGCCCTGCTTCTCAGCTGCAGCATCATCGGATCTAGAGGTTGAGAGCCCCTCAGGATCTGTTTTATTCGGATCTTATCCACTTCGGCCGGCTCGGCCCCTTTCTTGAGTAGTATCTGGTGCAGAATCTTATCTAGGCGCCTCATGTATTCAGTCATTCTCTCACCTTTTCGCTGATAGGTGTGTTCGTACTGATATACAAGCTCTGCAGCCTTTTCTGTTCGCCCAAAAACTTCCTCCAAAACGTTTAAATAATCTAAAGCAGTACAGTCTTTTCTACTCAGTTTTAGGTTTCTCACCGCTTCTGACGCAGGTCCCTTTAAGCTCTCGGTGATCCTTTGCTTTTTCTGGGCTTCAGGGACGTCCCACTCATCCAGAGCCTGCATCGCCTGTTCCACCCATTCCTCAAAGGTTTCTTCTCCCGCCGGAGTTGGTACGTTTCCTGTAAAATTTCTCAACCGTCGATAACCGAAGTTAGTGTGCGGAGGGCTTGTTCTCTGACACTTAGCCAGCAAATCTCCAATAGCCACTATGAATTCAGGCCCGATCATGGCCAACGGACTAGGCGCGGGAACACTTGCGGATTCGCCATGTGGCGCACTTGGCTGAATCAGTTGGACTTCCACCTCATCGGTCAGCTTCATGCTCGCGCCCTGAAAACATACTGGAACACCCTTTCTCCATTCGAAAAGAACATACGTGTGAGAGGTATCTGTGTTCTTTTTAATGTCCAGAATTAACCCCCGATGGTCTGGTGTCAGCACGGCCACGGCCTGGCAAATCTGATCTTCGGCCCAAGTGTCTGCGGGAATATCCATGACTATACAACATTCTAACTGACTACTGTGCTCCGCACACCATTCGGCAACAGTGTCTGGATCCATATTTAACCCTTTAGATGCGGTTTTTTCCAGAGACTGGATCCCGGAAACGAGCCCCCACGTGTAGCGCTCACTCCCGGAGGAGCCGCTGAAAATGAACCACGGGTCAGTCTCCCCACACTAGGGAATAAATATACTCCAGCACCGTAGTGGATTTTATAATTTATATAGTTTACTGAAGTAAAAGGCATATAATAAGACACGGTGTTCGTAGATATATTTACAGTATTTCGTATTGCGGTAAACGTGCAGCGGGAAAAAGAAATGCGAGACTTCGTATTTCTGGAAAACGCGACCGAGCAGAAAAGAATACAATGCTTCGTAATTACGAGAAACGCGCAGCGGAAAATAAAATAAGATGCAAATCTTTCCCCTTTTTCCGGATACTAGGGAGTGAGTCCTGAACAGGTTAAGTCCCGACTTGTGAGTGTGTGTGTGTGTTATGGTACCCGGGTACTATTCAACTGGCCAGTGAATCTTTTAAGCGATGTCTTCGACTAGTCAAGTTGGGGCCCTGTGGGTTTCAGAAATAAACAACAGCGTGCTTGAACTTTTGTGGAAACGGCCTTGGAGGCCTCTCACCCATCCGTTGATCACCACGGCTCCGCTGACCCAGGACGTCTCTCCGCTTGTCTCCGCGCTGGGATACCGGCTATTGGATCGATATTCAGGCTCTCTGTGCTCCGGCCTGGACTTGTCCAGCTACCGCCTGCTCTCCCATCCGTTGGACTCGCGGTACTCCTCACTCGGGGTCCTCAGCTTGTCTGGAATACACTTGGTGGTGATGGCCGGTGGGTAAGGCTCCTTCTGGCAAGGCAGGATAACCCCACTCGATTCCTCATAGGCCACAATTGCGTTCCGGCCTGGTCACAGTTCCGCTCTGCAACACTGCGTCTTCTTACATGCACTCCCTGGCGCGCTCTGGCGCGTTCTCCACGAGGCTCAGGATGTACAGCGTCTGTGTCCCACCCACTTCCTGTCTGTTTGCAAAGCACGCCGGGAAATGTAGTCCCAAAGTTCAGTGTCTCTGATCGCGCTTGTCTCCCTCCAGTGGCCAAAAATGGGTACTGCCACAGTAAGATTTTAAACACAGCGCTACAATAGATTAAAAGAATAAACGGTTTATTAGATAAAATCAGGAATATTTTTAACATTGACACTTATGGGGTTTGCTTGAATAAACCTGCCAAATTAAACCACCGAACAGCAGGGCGTTTTGGCAACTTTTCACTGCTGTTTGGTGTTCTCTGCTTCTCTTGGGGGATTTCACTGCCGTCGAACAGGCACCGTACTTCCTGACAGTTTGCCAAAATTTGGCGAACTGCCTGCTCTGTGAATAGCCGAATCGTCCCGAAATGTCACCGTACGAGGAAATTCCCTGGTCGGTGACATTTTAGGGCAAGATCGGCTCTCTCTGAATAACCCCTAGTGGCGTAATAACCGGGGGCAGCCAGTGCAGGCACCCCAGGCACAGGGCTGAGGGGGGTGCTGGTGCCCCTGGGTTATTACGCCACTGCTCCCCGGCTGTCAGCGGTGCCCCATGCCCAGCCAGCGGCTCGCGAAGACGGTGGATTGCGGATTCTGGCAGCGCCGTGCTCCTCCCCCCCTGGCAACGCCTCCAAGGCCTTCAAGTTGTCAGCCCCCGCTGATCAGGTCAAGCGGCACGCTGCGCAACATTTACAGTGGGGGTCAACGGCTGGTGTTCTCCAGCCTCCCTCTGGTGTGACCGGAAATCTCTCTCCTGGCTCCCGCAAAGCATGAGGTATTCAGAGGGGGGATTAATTGATATTGGGGGATTAACTGATATTGGGAGAGAATAAATTAATTGATATTGGGGGAATTAATTGATATGTGGGGGAGAAATTAATTGGTATGATGGGGAGAAATGAATTGGTATGCTGGGGGGGAAAAATTAATTATGCTGGGGGAGAAATTAATTGGTATGCTGGGGAGAAATTAATTGGTATGCTGGGGGAGAAATGAATTATGCTGGGGAGAAATTTATGCTGGGGAGAATTATTATGCTGGGGAGGAATGAATGAATTGATATGCTGGGGAAATTAATGAATTAATTGATATGCTGGGGAAAATGAATTAATTAATTGGTATAGAGGCAAAAGTGTATATATAGATATATATACAATTCAGTGTGGGCGCCTACTGATTATCTTACGTTCATTTTTATTTAAAGTGCAAGTAAATAGTCAGATGCTATATAGTCAGACGGTGTAAACGTTCAATAATGTCCATATATATTGCAAGAGGCAAAATATAAAAGTGAAAAAACACTTGCAATATATATGGACATTATTGAACGTTTATACCGACTGAGGAAGGCTTTTAAAAGCCGAAACGCGTCTCGGTATATCATTTGTCCGCTTTATACTATTGTTTACCATTTTAATAAATCCATTTGGTTTTTAACCTTTTATCGGCCACCTTCTCCTATTTACTCAACTCCACACACGGATTGCATGCTGCAGAGGTAAAGGGGTTTGGGTCTCCACCTTAAGAGTGCCCAATGTTATACCGATTGAAACATAACAAGAGAAAAATGGTGTCATCTGCGCTCGTTTCTATGTATTTCCATGTACAACAAAACACTATGAGCTTTTAGTTTGTTTCAATGGCCAATGCAATGTAAGCTCACTCGCCCCTGCAAGGCACCTCTTTGTAGAGTGAGTACCTAACCAATGTACCAAAAGCCACTCTACTGAGCAGCTCCATGCCCCTCCTGCTACTTTTCAGCTAAGGAGAGGTAGAAAGATGGTGGGTTTTATTTATACACGCACCAAACACTTCCCATTTGGGGGTTAAAACAAGAACATGGAAAAAAAAAACAGCAGCAAAACGACGAACTGGTGTCACAAGCATAATATACATACAGGAAAAAATGGCGTCGCGCCCATACTCACCGGAGCGGCTGCAACAGCCAGGAGTAACAGCCCAGTTAATGTATAAAACATAACAAGAGAAAAATGGTGTCATCTGCGCTCGTTTCTATGTATTTCCATGTACAACAAAACACTATGAGGTTTTAGTTTGTTTCAATGGCCATTGCAACGTAAGCTCACTCGCCCCTTCAAGGCACCTCTTTGTAGAGTGAGTACCTAACCAATTAGGTTATACCGATTGAGCCCATTATCGTGAGGCTCCTGAATCGGTAAGTGCAGCTCCTTTCTTTGCCTTTATTACCTTTCTGCATACAATATTATGCTATGGGAGTGCCGTCTCCCGATTCTTTCTGATTTGTTTAGTGCCCACCACAGACGAAAGAAGGGGAGTGCCACCCTGTATATGGCAGATGACACCATTTTTCTCTTGTTATGTTTCAATCGGTATAACGTTGGGCACTCTTAAGGTGGAGACCCAAACCCCTTTGCCTCTGCAGCATGCAATCCGTGTGTGGAGTTGAGTAAGGCTAGGGTCAGACGAACGCATTTTCGCGTTGTCTGTGAAAAAGTGCGTTCGAACGAATGGACGCATTTTTTCACGGAGTACGCGATAGCGGTCATACGATGCGCATTTTCGTTCGTGATTTTGTACGGATCATCAATAAAACACTTTTGCATCTGGACGTTATGTTGGCCGGACATTAGCAGCGTCTGACATCTCATAATCACGCACACACGCCGCTAGCGGACGCAGCGCACTCTGTACGACCGTACTAGTGGTTTCACGTTCGACAAAATGCGTTCGTTTGCCACTTGCGTTGCGCAGCCGGACTTTCGTGCGACTGTACTTCGTATATTGGCCGTCATTGCCCGTCATTTGCTGCTAGTGCGGCCGTAATTAAGTGTGCCAGAATGCACGTTTAAAGTGCGCTAGTCTGACCCTAGCCTAAATAGGAGAAGGTGGCCGATAAAAGGTTAAGAAAGGAGCCGCACTCACCAATTCAGGAGCCTCACGATAATGGGCTCATTCGGTATAACGTTGGGCACTCTTAAGGTGGAGACCCAAACCCCTTTACCTCTGCAGCATGCAATCCGTGTGTGGAGTTGAGTAAATAGGAGAAGGTGGCCAATAAAAGGTTAAAAACCAAATGGATTTATGGATTTATTAAAATGGTAAACAATAGTAAAAAGCTGACAAATGATATACCGAGAAGCGTTTCGGCTTTTAAAAGCCTTCCTCAGTCGGTATAAACGTTCAATAATATCCATATATATTGCAAGTGTTTTTCACTTTTATATTTTGCCACTTGCAATATATATGGACATTATTGAACGTTTATGCCGACTCAGGAAGTCTTTTAAAAGCTGAAACGCGTCTCGGTAGATCATTTGTCCGCTTTTTACTATTGTTTACCATTTTAATAAATCCATAAATCCATTTGGTTTTTAACCTTTTATTGGCCACCTTCTCCTATTTACTCAACTCCACACACGGATTGCATGCTGCAGAGGTAAAGGGGTTTGGGTCTCCACCTTAAGAGTGCCCAACGTTATACCGAATGAGCCCATTATCGTGAGGCTCCTGAATTGGTGAGTGCGGCTCCTTTCTTTGCCTTTATTACCTTTCTGCATACAATATTATGCTATGGGAGTGGGGAGTGCCGTCTCCCGATTCTTTCTGATTTGTTTAGTGCCCACCACGGATGAAAGAAGGGGAGTGCTACCCTGTATATGGCTAGAGGCTTTTTTTTCCTAGAGCCGGGACCCTTGTAGGCTCTTATAAATAAACACTGACGAACAAACGGATTTGACACCAGCACTTCAGAGAAGACCAACCTTTTTCCTTGAGTATTGGACAATTACGCACTCAAGCACTTTTTTATGGTTTAATTAATTGGTATGCTTGGGGGAGAAATTAATGAATTAATTGGTATGCTGGAGAGGAATGAATGAATTGATATGCTGGGGGGAAATTAATTGATATGCTGGGGGAACAAATGAATGAATCGAAATGCTGCGAGGAAATGAATGAATGAATTGATATGCTGGGGTGAAATGAATGAAGGAATGGATATGCTGGTGGAAGAAATGAATGGATATGCAGTGGCATTGAATAAATTGATATTGGTACATTACATTGAGTTTTATTACTGTGGAGCTCTGACACCCTCATACACACTGCACATTACTGTGGAGCTCTGTGATGCCCTCATAAACACTGCACATTACTGTGGAGCTCTGTGACACCCCCCATAATGTGCAGTGTTGTATGGGTTTTTACAGAGCTCCACAGTAATGTGCGGTGTGTATGAGCGTATCACAGAGCGCAACAGAAATAAAACTCACACTCAGTAATGTGCACTGTGTAGAAAAAAAATGTGGGCTGCGCAGTCCAAAATGCCCGTGCCTATATTTTGTCCCAGTCCGGACCTGGTTATAACCAGTGGATGTTTATATAATGAGGGGGGGGGTGAAAAATAAATTGTGCCCCTGGCGCCCATAACTCTGGTTACGCCACTGATAAGTAATTCTCCAATCCTTGATGGTTTTCATCATTTTAATGCTGCAGTATTAATCCTGATTTATGCGATTTCTTTCATTCAATCATATTTAATGTCTTTGTGTTATATATGTATCACATTTCGTTACTTTCTTGATTTTGCCTTTTGTATCAAATGTCATGTTCATCATCTAATGTTTGGTACATGTAATAGCATAAGCAAACAAATTCATGTTTCCTAAACTTGCGTTTGCTCGCTGTCCGTGAGGATCTGTTTTCATTCTTCAAAAGAACAGATGAAAATCAATCAATCTCAAGAGGCGTTGCTGTCAAACAGCGTATTAATTAAACAAACTCTTATTACGAAGACTGCCACCCTTGGGACATAGAATTGAAAGAGTCATAATGAAAACCATTATATAACTTTACATGTTTTGAAAGGGCAGCCTAATCTTTTTACTACCAAGAGATTTTCAGGAAAACCACTGCCAGGAACCATTGTTTTTTTTTTATGGAAAATCATGTTTAATTATTTATACACCAAGAAATATATGGAAATATTCCCAATCTGGAAGGCAGATGTCGCCATCTGCTGGCCAGATGGAGTTACTACAGTTTTCATCTCCATGAAGGATCAGCCAGAGAGCTGCCAGAGACATTCCCCAGCTGTTTTAAAAAAAGTGTTTAGTCAAAAAGGGCTACTTCAGCTGCTGCTTCATGCGGAATCACCAGGGAACCTGCGTTTTAAATACAGAGTCCCTGCTGTTAAATCTGTATTAGCAACTCGCCTGTCATGCCCAAGGTGCTAAAACTTTGGGCTATGATCTGGACCTATTTGAAAATGAATTTTGTTCACAAGAAATTAGAGTTGTATAGATTGATGCAGAATTAGACCAAATGGAGTATGCTACGCCGCTTTGCTAAAAATAAAAACCTTCAAATTCACAAAAATAATTATAAAATAGCATTCCAAGATCTGCTTTCTATAAATGGTAATTCTGTAATGTACAAGCTATTGGAAAATGACCGCAACTCATTCACATTCAGGTCTATTCAATGAAAGGTGAACCACAGGAGAAGTGAAAATTCTAGGTCAAAATAGCCAAACCAGAAATTTTTTCCCATTTATCTCCCTTTCCAAATTGGCTATTTGGTCTAGATTGTTCTCTTCTCTTGCCAATTCTCCAGATTTTCACTTTTCTTTCAAAAGACCTGAATGTCCTTTGTAGGTCGCAAACTGTTTTGTTAGAATGAAAGATTATTTGTTTGTATCACTGTCAGGGTTATTCAGAGAATGGTGGAAACCAGGAGAAGAGAACAATCTAAACCAAATAGCTGTTTTGGAAAGTGAGATAAATTGTAGAATTTTTCTGGTTTGGCTATTTTGACCTAGAATTTTCACTTCTCCAGTCATTCTCCTGAATTTCACCTTTCTTTGAATAGACCTGTGTATCTTAGAGCAATGTCTAAATCTGATGTGGGTATGTTTACTCTCCTATTATCAGATCAGCGGAGTTACCAAAGGATCTGCACGAACTCGGGAACAGAGAGTTCTCATCATGGTCATAGTGATGGTTGTCTGTTTTCTTCTCTGCTGGTTACCATATGGTATCATGGCACTAATTGCAACCTTTGGAAAGCCTGGTCTGATCACTCCTACGGCCAGCATCATTCCTTCCGTGCTTGCAAAGAGTAGCACTGTGTATAATCCTATTATCTACATTTTCCTGAATAAACAGGTAAGGAAACCCGTTTTAACAATATCCACTTACCTTATTACAAAAAAGAGAGGTAACAGTTTACTCTGCTTGGCAGATAATCTACTCCTGTTGCTTTTGATAGCTATTATGCAGGGGTCAAGTCCTACAGGAAAGCATGGGAACTCAGTTCTCTCACTATTTTAGCAGGAGGAACTCCGTTCCCTTTCGCTGATATACTGGGAAGCTGCAATTCCTTTCTATATAGACACAGTTTTATAAACCCACTATTTTTAAGTTTTTTTTTTTTCTGGACTTAAGTACATAGGAAAGGCATGGGAATGACAATTTCTCAGTGTTTGCCAGAGGAATGGCATTCTCATGCATAAAGAAGTGCTGCAGCTGCTGCAGCTCCCATTCATCTTTCAGATCAAAATGGACAGAAATGTTGGTGAGTTCCCACACTTATTTTTTTAAGACTTGACCCCTGCTATTATGTAAAGCGATGTTACAATGTGCGAATAATAAAGCTGGTTCAATAAACATTATAGTTAATGCTGAAAAAGTCCAAGACCTCAGAATTAATGCAGTATGGACCATTACAAGTGGGGGGAATGGGAAGGATGTAGCCTTGATTGTAGTCTTAAACACCTGTCTAAGCTAGAAGTACATATGTGAACTCAAATTCAAGAAAAATCTTTTTTTAATGCTGTGAACAAGTGAATAAATGCTGATGTTAAATTAGGTTCCACTCATTCCAATGCTTTAAAACAAATACCCCATATAACCGAATTTGTTGCCAATGGGTGTAGGCAGGATGCCCCCCTCAGATGTTTCTAAACTACACCTCCCATGATTCTCTGCCTGTTTATTGCAGTCAGATAAGTCTGGGAAATGTAGGCAATACATCTGGGGGGGGGGGTAGAGTTTGAGATCCCTACCTTTATATGCTTCCTTTGATGCGGGAATGGGGGGTTGGTGTGAAAAAATGCAAATAGTGTGGCTTGGAAAGATGGGGCCTTTGCAAGTTGGATCACACAGTCTTTCCTTTTTAGCTTTGCGGCAGTTAATGTAGCAAGTATTTATAAAGCACTGGCAAGTTCCATGGCGCTATGCAATTGGTAGCACTTTAAATGGAAATAATTTTAACCCCTTCACTACTTATATCGAGATATCTTGGGCTTTAAAGATATCTCGATCTTCTGACCTGCAGCCCAAAAGCTAATGAAATGTGTTTGTTGCAAACAAATTTCATTTGCTTTTGGGCTGCAGAAGGTGCCCCTCAAAGAGCTAAAACTGTAATATAGGCTGCCGAAAGCTCTGAAATATCGGGATTTCAGCAGCCGATGCAGGGAGAAAAAAAATAGACCTGTTGCTCAAACCTCTGTAACTCAATTTGGCAGTAGATGGTGCCATCTACTGGCCAACTAGGTTATTTACAGTAATAGCTATTTATTACTGTAAAATTAATTAAAAATGATTTTACAAAAAAAACACTGGTTTCTGACAGTTTTTTTGGAAAATCACTTGGTAGAGAAGGGGTTAACTTAGAAGTATCAAACATTTCATCAGTTATTCAAATATGTATTTAAATGAGTATTAGAATAATCTGTAATTTTGAAATACAAACTTTGTAAATTATTTTCTTAGAGAATGTTAGTAATAGAACATTATTATATTAATTGTTCTGCAACACTTTATAAATATGAGAAAATTGGTAATAATATAATTAATAAAAAACTATCTGATTTATTCGTACGTAAATTCTTAAAATAGTTAATAGCTTTAATCCTTTCACTTCCAATTAGATTTATTCCAAACATGGCATGAAGCTATGAATGTATAGTAAAATAGCAATTATCTTAAATTACACAATGCCAAAGGAGGTCTGCTGAATTAACACACAGTTCAAAATGGGTTTTGTCTTAAATACAGTAAATATAATAAAAATGGTCAGATCTCCTGCTTACGTGGATTTGTATTGATTAGAATGAGATTATTAGAAATGCAACTTCCAAAAAAATACCAATATAATATAAAAATATCTGGCATAATACCCGATTAAAATTATAGTAATAAATCAGAATACATTGTTTTTATAGGCTATCTTTTTCAGTATACGTTGTCATCCTCTTAGAGACATTGTTCTATTATCCCATGGATTGATCCTGCAGCATGATGCAAAATATGTCATCGTTCTTTTTATAGATGAGTTTGACATTTCAGAATCCCTAATATTTGGATATTTGCAATTAAAATGCTTCCCAAGAAGATCTGCTTTATTGTCTGTTTAGTCTGCACAACTCCCAGCTCTCAGTGTATAAGCATGCTCTTAATACTCTCCATTCTGACAAATAGTTCTACAAAATGTTTGCAACCTCTGGCCAGTAGGGATGTGCGTTTCGGGTTTCGGAATTTCGGAATTTTCACAAAATTTCCTGATTCGGGTCTTTCGATGCGGCCGAAATTCCGAAATTTTTGGATCCGAAAAAGTCGAATCCGAAATGTTTTCCGAGCCGAATCGAAAAATTTTCGGAATTTTCGAATGGACTTGAAATGTGTCAAATCGAAATTTATTTTCCCTCTATTCATGATTTCGGTTCCATTCGGGATTTCGGTTCCATTTCGGTAATTCTGAACATCGTTTATTTAACTATTATCAGTTATATCGCTGATTCTGTAAATTTTGTCTTCGTAAATGTGCTGGGGCAAATCAATGAGCTGGGGCAAATCCATGTGCTGGGGCAAATCCATGTGCTGGGGCAAATCCATGAGCAGGGGCAATATCCTATGAGCTGGGGCAAATCCATGTGTGAGCTGGGGCAATATCCTATGTGCTGGAGCAAATCCATGTGCTGGGGCAAATCCATGTGCTGGGGCAAATCCATGAGCTGGGGCAAATCCATGTGTGAGCTGGGGCAATATCCTATGTGCTGGGGCAAATCCATGTGCTGGGGCAAATCCATGTGCTGGGGAAAATCAGTGAGCTGGGGCAAATCCGTGAGCTGGGGCAATATCCTATGAGCTGGGGCAAATCCATGTGCTGGGGCAAATCCATGTGCTGGGGCAAATCCATGAGCTGGGGCAAATCCATGTGTAAGCTGGGGCAATATCCTATGTGCTGGGGCAAATCCATGTGCTGGGGCAAATCCATGTGCTGGGGCAAATCCATGAGCTGGGGCAAATCCATGAGCTGGGGCAAATCCATGTGCTGGGGAAAATCAGTGAGCTGGGGCAATATCCTATGAGCTGGGGCAAATCCATGTGCTGGGGCAAATCCATGAGCTGGGGCAAATCCATGTGTGAGCTGGGGCAATATCCTATGTGCTGGGGCAAATCCATGTGCTGGGGCAAATCCATGTGCTGGGGCAAATCCATGTGCTGGGGCAAATCCATGTGCTGGGGCAAATCCATGAGCTGGGGCAAATCCATGTGCTGGGGCAATATCCTATGAGCTGGGGCAAATCCATGAGCTGGGGCAAATCCATGTGCTGGGGAAAATCCATGTGCTGGACTGCTGGGGCAATAGAGGTAGACAGCTTTGAAACGAGGAGAACAGATGTTCCGAAAAAAACTAAAATTTCCGAAATAGCGAAAAGCCGATAACCAAAAAACGAGCAAAGTGACACGAAAATACGAAAAATAGTCGCTATATGCCAAAAACCATGTACTATTCCGAAAAACGAAAATTTCCGAAATAACAAAAAGTCGATACAGAAACCTAGTAAAGTGACCCGAAAATACGAAAAATGGTCGATATTCCGAAAAATAAATGTACCCGAAAAACGAATCGAGCCGAACCGAATCGAAACAGAAAGCAGTCGAAACGAGCCGAATCGAAAAGTTTAAAAATTCGAAAAATCGAATCGAACCGAAAAAAAAATCGGTGCACATCCCTACTGGCCAGCTTCTTCCTTCCAATAAGATTATTAGTATAAGGCTAGGGTCAGACGAATGCAGTGCGAACGCACGTGCAGCCGCACTTTATCACGGCCGTAGTGGCAGCAAATGATGGCCAATGAAGGGTAATATACGGAGTACGGCCGCACGAAAGTGCGGCCGCGCAACGCGAGCGGCAAACAAACGCATTTTTTCGAGAACGTGATACCGCTAGTACTGACGTACAGAGTGCGCTGCGTCCGCTAGCGGCATGTGTGCGTGATTAGGAGACGTCAGACGCTGCTAATGTCCAGCCAACATCACGTCCAGACGCAAAAAGGGTTTTATTGACGATCCGTACGAAATCACGGACGAAAATGCGCATCGTCTGACCGCTATCGCGTATTCCGTGAAAAAATACGTCCATTCGTTCGAACGCACTTTTGCACGGACAACGCAAAAAATACGTTAGTCTGACCCTAGCCTTATTATTGTCATTTATATAGCGCCAACAGTTTCCGCAGCGCTTTACAATAACCAAAGGAAACGAGATGAACAATATGATGGAAACCAGAGGTGTAGAGGGCCCTGCTCATAGGAGCTTACTATCTATGCTGCCAAGCATAAATAAAATTGTACAAGGACCACTCTATCAGGGTTATTCAAAGAGAATCGAAAAGTCACCGCACGTTCGGTGACTTCTCGTTCTCTTCAATTCGGTGTGATTTGGCGATCCTATTTCGGCGACCCTGCGGTGTATTCAGCAAACACCACAGGGCCGTTGTAGTGCAGTGAAAAGATGCCGCAAACCTGCCGAACACTCACCTCCGAATGCACTCCGAAAATCCGCAAAAACATCTGGATTAACCCCGCCGAACACGCCGGAGAAACCCGAGCAGGAGCCGATCACAGCGTAGAGCAGCTGCTGGAAAAAGCCGACACCGCAGACGAATGGAGTGGGAAAAAAAAAAAAGTACGCTTGAATGTTTGAGAAGTGAAACGCTGTTTGCAAAGAAACTACAGAAAGTAAATGTCTGAAATTTACATATAAGATCCAATGAATGATAATAAAAGGGTCTGTTACAGAAAAAAGAAAAAACTATTTTAAAAAAAAACAGAAAACTTTTTGTTTTCGCAAAAAAAATGCCTAAAAGATCCTAAAAAATCCGAAAAGGAAAGAAACATTTTACTGCAGAATATTAATAATGAACAGTTTATTAGATATGGAATTAAAACGGAAATATTTTTAACATTGAAGCCTTTGGGATTCGCCTGAATAAACCTGTCGAATGAAACCACCGAACAGCAGGGCAATTTGGCAACTTTTAACTGCTGTTTTGTGTTCTCTGAATAGACGAAGCATTGCTTCTCTATGGGGATTTCACTGCCCTCGAACAGGCACCGTATGTGCAGGCAATTCGCCAACATTTGGCGAACTGCCTGCTCTCTGAATAGCAGAATGGCCAGGACAGGTTAACGTACGCTGAATTTCAGCATTCGGTTACCTTTTCGGCCCCAATTCGGAGCTCTTTGAATAACCCTGTATATAAACAAATACTACAAATATATTTTATTTATGCTTGTATCCTGTGGATGGAGGTGTGAGGAGCCATCCTTACAGGGATCCTCTGTGAAGAAACATGCATTTAAACATACGTATATTGAAATATTTTCTTTGTGGTCCTATTTTTTTTTTTTTTTCCTTTATCAATTTTTGTGTACAAGATAATGATGCCACTTGCTAGAACTGACAAGGAAACTACTATATAGGTGGTAACCTGGTCCGAAAGAAGTAAAGCAAATGCAACCACAAAATATTCCCTGTATTCTGGAGATGTAAATAGGAACTAAGCTTCATACAATGCATTATCTCTTCTCCTGCTTTGGAGGCAAGTGGCTCTTAACTATTGATGGTTGTCTACGTACTGACCTCCATTTACCCCAGAGGAGTACCCGTTAGGTATATTTTCCGCTGCTTTGTGAAAAGCACAGTCCAAATAGCATTATATTATATTTGCTTGTGCCTTTTTATTTTTGACGCACAATGTATACTATCTATGCTCACTTGATTTTGGATGTACATTTCATTATCCTGCTTCGGATCTCAAGACCTGTTGGCGTGTCAAACACTTGAGCTACTCTATTCTTGGCATGACCCATGGATGCTGTGGGACCTGCCCTCTCCTAGACTTGTTACTGTTTAGCATGGCACCTTTTGTTACACTTTATTACAGTAAGGACTTATTTATGTCATGTTTTCCATTCATCCTTTCTCCTAGTTGCTCACTTTCTCTTGCCCTTTTTACTTCCTGTAGTCCTTCACATACTCTTTTCATATGAATATTACATTATAAAAAATACATAAATTTCTGCATTTATCTGAACATGTATTTGATCTCTGTACAGCAATGAGTAATCCAAACCCTGTTGCTGTATTCTGCCCTCTCTCTGGATGCAGCAGTAAAGTTTCTTGAACTTTTTGTTACGGAGAGGACTTTTCCTCATAACCTTCTGTGCAGCAATACAAGGAGACAGGAGTGAGAGCCAGGGCTGCCACCAGATATCTTGGGATCCCTTACTGATCCACTGGTTGGGACCCCCTTCTGTCAGCTGCCCATTTCAGTAATTAATAATAAAACATTTTGCCTCCTTTTGCTTACCTTATGTTATAGGGAGTGAGATAAATCCCTAGTGGTCCAGCATAATTGCTCCCTCAGTGAGGAGTCTGAGAGCTCTTACCTGCCCCTGATGCCACGGCCCATTGTTGCATCTTGGCGGGCCCGACCTGGGTGCCAGAATGGAATATCCAATACACCTGTGACCCTTAGACAAGCTGCACAAGGTTGGCATAGGCCGGGCCTCCTGAACATATCATTGACTGTCACCCCCTGATGGCTGGCACTTGTGAGAGCTCACAGAATTTCTTTCCAGGTGGTACACTAATCATAATTAAAAAAGGTATTCAATTGCGGATGATATGAGAATTTTCTTTTTCCATTGTAGTGCAATAGAAAGCAGTGTTTCCAGGTTTTTATTCATGAACAGTTTAATAAGCAAATATTTACTGTATTTTTCGCTCCATAAGACGCACTTTTTCCCCCCAAAAAAGTGGGGGGGAAAGTGTGTGCGTCTTATGGAGCGAATACTGCAAAGTGCACGTTGCAGTGTTCGGCTCCCTGCGAGCGTTCAAAGCTTTGGTGCTCACCTGGGGGAACCACGTCACCAGCCGAGTTCTCGTGAGATCGCGGCTGGTCACGTGGCTCCCCCAGGCGAGCGCCCAAGCTCCATGCCGCTGGACATTCTGAGGGAGCCGAACACGCGGCAGCGGTAGGAGGTGAGCTGGGGTCTGGGGGCAGTATCCATGAGAGGAGCTGGGGCATATCCATGAGAGGAGCTGGGACATTATGAGAGCAGCTGGGGCATTATCCATGAGAGCTGCTGTGGCATTATCCATGAGGGCATATCCATTATTACACTATTTGATTTAGAATATTTTTTTTCCTGTTTTCCTCCTCTAAACACTAGGAGCAAAAAATACGGTAAGTGTTTCGTTGTAGAAGGCAAACAAATATGGTGGACTTCAGTGGAGGCTTGTGCATAGGGTCAGAAGAGCAGCGCTCAGTTTAAATTTTATGCAAATAATAATAAAATCCCTTTTTTCATTTAAGATTGTTATACTGAATAATGTTTTATGTATACCTCCTGTGGCAAATTTCTGGATTACACTTGTAATCATTTAATTTATGGCCATTTATTAATAGGAATATGTATATATGGTGTATTCCCTTATAAAGGGATTGTCCACATATTTTGGAGTTAGTAGTGCCATATAGACATATTCCTATTCATGATTAAAAACATTCATGTTTCCAGTCTGGCGTCCCACCAACTTGTCAGGGACCGGGTTCTTGTGACACCGGTGATGTGAATATGAACCCAGGATGCAGTAAATAAAGGCAACAACAAAAGGCTTGGTGAAAATAGCAGAAACTTATATTGAATAACTGGATACAAATAAAAGGCAGGAATCTGTATAAATAATAAGTCCTTGAAAAACAAACGCAGATGATGTAAAGTCTTGGGATGGATAATGTAGAAGGGGTCTTGACTGTACCGGCAAGGAGTAAGAGAAGCGAAGTCCAGAGGAATAGCCAGGGGTTCGATACACGGGAATCAGAATAAACGATAAGGCTGGTCACTTGGCTCTTGGGATAAATCAGGCACCTTTCTTTCACAAGGAATCCAACGTTAATGACAGAGCACTGGCTGGATGTGGGAGTGATTCTTTTAAGGAACCCAGCCAGTGCTCATTACATCCACCTGATGCAGTATACAAAACTGGGTTAAGGCATACTGCTGTACGTGAGCTTGCCACCAGGGTTGGTCTCATGACTTGGACGTTTTGCCACGGCGTCGCCGTGGGACTTGACAAACTAGAAATGTCACCAGATGCCACTGGAGGACTTATTATGAAGTACATGAACATAATATCTCATGTTTATTCCATGATTTCAGACCCATAGACTCCATTCTATGGCCAATGCCACACAGTGATGAGCAAATGCTGTAAAGGGAGGCGGTTTACAACAAAAAGATCACTAAATGGATGCACGCAGTGACACATATAGCCGGACACATAATACCGACTGGATGGAGTAACATCATTGCTCTATAACCATGGAGACACAGGCTCAAATTCTGGCCAGATCACCTCTCCAGTGAGTGTCCTTGGTCAAGACACCTAATGGTACATACTCGTCACCCAGGACATACTTGAAAATGAGAGAAATCTCAATGTATCCTTCCTGGTAAAATACTTAAGAAAATGTTTTACACTATATTTATAAACTAAACAAACAAGAGAAAAACAAAGCTCATGCAAGATATCAGCAACATAAAATGAACACAATAAGGACATTTTATTTATTGGTGGTAGTGTCTCTTTAACCCCTTCACTACCAAGTGATTTTCCAAAAAACTATTATCAGAAATCAGTGTTTTTTTGAAAAATTATTTTTAATAAATTGTACAGTAATACATATGTATTACTGTAATATCCTATTTGGCCAGTAGATGGCGCCATCTACTGCCAAATTGAGTTACAGAGGTTTTAACAGCAGATCTATTTACTTGCATCAGCTGCTGACCGCTTCTGAAAGGATGATATTTCAAAGCTTTCGATTTTAGCTCTTTGGACATTATGCCCACAGGGCTAAAACTTTGGGGGCACCTTTCGCAGCCTAAAAGCTAGCAAAATTAATTTGCGGCAAATTAATTTCATTTGTTTTTGGGCTGCAGATTAGCATATTGAGATATCTCAATATAGGGGCACCAGGTGGCGCCTTTTGAAGCCCGAGATTTCTTGATCTTGGTAGTGAAGAGGTTAAGCTCATTGTTTACTTGTTTAAAACTTTTATAACAGAATAGTTTCAAAGTCCCAGAACTGACAAACCAGTTGTTTTACATTACATTAGGCTTCACAAAACACACATTTGAATCCTGTTGCTCTGTAATGCATTCAGCCCTTTATATTACAGAGGAAGCCAACATACTGTTAATTAATATATTTTAATTAAGAGGCATTCTTGCGAATCAAATAACATTTTACAGGATGACATTGATGGCAGTTATACATGATTTTCTTAATGGTCTGCAATGGTTGGGCAAGATGGTCACTTGTAATTTCTTACCCACAGGAAAACTATTTAAAAGTGTCATCTGACTTGTACGTTTCTTTTTACCGCTTAGTGGTTTGCAAATATGTATGTATGCTTATATATGGTTTTACATTTTAAAAACCGTTACAAGTGTACAGTATTGCTGTAAGTCTAATCACAAAGTACATATCCCATAGTTTTACCCCTTCACTACCATGACCATGTGTGCGCATAATGCCCAAGGTGCTAGAACTGGTTAAAAATAGGCTGTGGAATGGCCTGACATATGGGGCATTACCTAGCCGACCTAGAATCACGAGCTGAATTTAGCTGCCGTAACTCTATCTGGCCAGTAGATGGTGACATCTGTCTGCCAAAGAATTCATTACAGTAAGAAATACATTGGGAATATTCCCAAAAATGTCTTTTATATTTAAAAATATTTTCCAAAGATCCACTGGCTCCCGAAAATGGATTTTTGGAAAACCGCTTGGAAGTGAGAGGGATAAATAGATATCATAATTTATAGTGAAGGCAAAAGAGGCTTACAAAATAAGTATTTTCTGATTTTTTTTTTAGTCTCCCCAGGGTAGTAGGACAGGACGATGTTGACAATTACTTTGGTGCCTCCAATGACAAATACAAGGCAGATATTTGATCCCTACCTGTTAATTCGTGTTCTTCCATATTCATACTGTAAAATAAAAAATTTAGATAATCAAATCAATTTCCTGTTTATAATTACGATAAATGGAATTTCAATAAACTGTTTCCTTCCCATATAGCAAACAAGGCAACAGCTGCACGTAACACTGATCAGCGGAGATATCAGCAAAATCAAACACAAATCTGTGTTCGTCTTAAGAGAAATCTGACCTTCCCTTGTTAGCCAGTTGTATTTATTAGATTTCAAAGAACGTATAACCAATCAGCATACAGATACATTTCTACGTCAGATTTTGGCCAGCACGGTTTAAAAAAAATTACCATATATGGTTCAGAGATGTTTTTCTATATCAGACGTCACATAGATTTCACAGGCATTTCTATTTTGCCTGGAAAGAGTTAACACAGGATATCTATTTTAATCAACACCCCTGGTCAGCCTCGAGAGGATATGAAGCTAAACAGAAAATCTGCCCACATCTTGTATTCAAACAGGAAGGGGGGAACCAGACACAATGGGCAAGCTACATATTTTGAAGACAGTCCGTCCCTATATATATTTGAATATCAGAAATTACAAGATTTATAGATAGATTTTAATTTTCCATTTAAATATATAACATATACTTTGAGATTTATTTGATTTTTTTTTAAAAAAAAATAGATTTTCCTTGATTAATACTAGGTGTGCTTGGTCATATCAGGGCAGGGTGGGTGAATTAGGGCTATGACAAAGTAGTTTTGATTTGGTTTAATAATAATTAAATTGAACATTTATAAGTATGCAATGCATGGAGCAGCGTTTGATTGTCCAACCTATGCGCTGCCAAACATTCGCAAATTATGATGTGAAAATTAAAAACTGAATTTGAAAAATATTAAATAAAGATACAAAAAAGCCCATAACAAGTCAAGTTGCACATTATTTCTATTCCTTAACCTATTCACTGCAAAATAATTTTCCATAAAACTGCTTTGTTTTTGGAAATCACTTATCAATTATACAGTAAAACAATTGGAACATTCTCAATATATTTTTTACTGTAGTAATCATATTTGCCAGGCAGATGTCACCATCTGTTGGCCAAAAAGAGCTACTTCAGCTGAGGTTTTTTACTGAACCAGCTGGGAATCCGTGTTTTAGACACAGGGTCCCAGCTGTTCAAACTGTTTTAGCATCTCGACTGTCATGCCTGAGGTGCTAAAACTTTGGGGGCACATTGTAGAGCCTGTTTGCAATTAATTTTCGTTTGCAATAAAGGAGATTCCTTTAGATTGCTACAGAATTAGACCAAATCGAGTATACTCAGTAACGGAGCACCAACTGGTGCTTTGAAAATTGAGTATACTCTTCCTTCAAACGCTCCCTTAAAAGGTTCCTATTTAGAGAAGCCTACCACCCAACTCACTGACGCAACCATCAATCACTCTCACCTTGCAGTCCTCTCCTCCTGTTTCCAACCCCAACCCTTCTAGATTGGGAGTAGGGCCCTCATCTCCTCCTGTACTGTTTGTCTAATGTTGTTCAATGTATTGTAACTCTCTCTATACTGTGCCTATTGTACAGCGCTGCGGAATATGCTGGCGCTTTATAAATAAAGAATAATAATAATAATAAAAAAAAGTCATTCATATCATAATATGGTCAGACTGGGTAAGTTACTGTGTGTTGCCGACTGCTTGGAATAAAACTGCAGGTTCCTGAGAGAACCTAGAAGCCAATATGGTTTTATCTGCCTGTTTTTTCTGTATTTGTACTGTTTTCGAGCGGAGCTCAAAGGAGCAGCAGCACTGAGAATGAGCTCCTGAAAACGTCCCCATTTTATACCTTATAATGAGCAGAATTGAAGGATTTAACCAGGGAAACAAGCCAGGAAAACAAAGACTTCATGCAAGATGACAAACAAGCAAAGAATATTCAATGAAGAGATCAAATAAAATTAAACAAGGGAAAACAACAAGTCCATCCAGAAGACCAGCATCAGAAAGCACCAGATTCCAGCAAACTGCAGGACAAGGTAGGACCATCCTCCCACAACACCAATAACCCACAAGATTATCAAATTTATATAGAAACATCACTTTTGAAACATACAAATACATTCAACATGGAAAACTGCACTTTAAAAAGACAGAACAAAGACTCCAGCACACAAGCCACAGGCAGCAGGGGGTCCGACACCTTGGAGTTTGTTTACACAAAGACAGTAAAGAGCAACCAGGCAAGAAAAGCCATAAAAAAGTACAAATTGAACAAAATCCAGAGATTCTGTTTGCTGACTTCTCAAATAATGATCAGGGTAGGATGAAAACAAATGTATTATTTCATACGGAGAACACTGAGGCCTGGCATAGAACTTTCTGCAAATACTACAATAATATTAAAAAAGGAAGCATCTACAGGGGCCGAAAGATCAGGGTCACAGATGAGGAAAATAAAGAGTGTAATGTACTCGCAATAAATATTTATCACAATGGCACCATCATGGTACAAGGCACTGAGACCCATTTAGAGGAATTTGAGCAACTCTTCCCTCAAATTAAAGAACAAGCCAAGGACTTCAAGGACCTTGAACGCCCAGCTAGTAAGACCTGTGAGGAACACATTACAGCAAAGAAATCCCCCAGAGTCATGTCTGCATTATGCCCCAGTCAAGATCTCCCCTCACCCGAAATCCTCAGAGACTGCATATACCAATTAGAAAGAGACTTCATTCAATTCAAGGAACAGCTTCAAAGGGAACCAGGTGACAGAAATGCAGATTACCAACTCAGAGAAGAAATTAACAGGCTGAAATCTGAACACAGGTCTGCCATACAGGACATCGAAATGAAGATCCAAGAACTTCAAGAGGAAAATATCCAGCTGAGAGAAGAGATGAGGAAACTTAAAACACAAACAGAGCCCATCAACCAGGAGAGAGAATCAACAATGATTAATATAGACAAAGTGCCTGAAAATGAACATGAGACAAATAAAACTCCATACATCAACAACACAGAGATCAGTGACAGCCAAATCCACTCACAAAATCCTGAACCCACAACCAGCCGGCCAACAAATCCCAGACAACAAACTCCTGAAACTGTAATACTAATGGATTCAAATGGGAAGTACTTAAACACAAGAAGGCTCTTCCCAGGAAAGAAAGTCACCAAAATCCATTGTGCTACCATTGAACAGACAATGGAAGTCCTCAAAAATCCATACTTCACGAACCCCAAACAAATCATCATACACACAGGTACGAACAACATTCAGACAGAACAGAAAGGCATTGCAGACAAACTGTCACAACTAACAGACAATGCACAGCAAAAGTTCCCCCACTCCAAAATAATCCTATCCAAACTACTTCCAAGGAGGACATATCGAATCACATCATCCAGAACATCGACACAGAACTGGCGGCTAAATCTAGCTCAAAGTCCAACATTCATCTGGCCTAACACCCTTCCATAACCCCTGAACACCTCTACAATAACAACCACCTCAACAAACAAGGGGTGAGTCACCTGGCAAGAGAATTTAAAGACATTGTACTGAACAGAACCCATATCCCCGAACCTGGCACAAACCAAACTAACACAACAACAACCACCACAAGACGACCTCAAACCGCACCGCACCAAGACAAGAACACCACATTTAAACCAAGAACCGGACAAAACAGATGGCAGGAATGGCAGAAACCACCCACCCCAAGATGGACATCAAGACATCCACAGAACAGAGACTTGGAGGAGATACGGACCCTTCTCGACACGCTATACAACAAATTAATGTGAATTGATCTCATAATGAACTACAATGACAACCATCCACAACCTGGTTGTCCCATGTAATTTTGCTCATTACAAGGTATAACAACATAAAATGACATCACTAACAATCAGTAGCTGGAACATTCAGGGTCTGAATGCTTCAGCCTTTGGATCCAAAGTAAACGATCCAGACTTCAAACATAGACTCCACAATGTGGACATACAAATCCTGCTGGAAACATGGAGCCGGGCACAGGATAACCCACAAACACCTGTTGGCTTCAGAGAATTTTCCGTGCCCCCCCCAGAAGGATAAAAGCATCAAACAGGGTCGCCATTCAGGAGGAATATTAATCTGGTATAAGGAGGAGCTACACGAGAACATCAAAGCAATCAAGAAAGGAGAGAGCCACATCTGGATAAAAATAAGTAGCTCCATCCTCACTTCTCAGTCAGACATCTTCCTATGTGCAGCTTACATTGCACCACCAGAGTCTCCATACTCCAAAACAGACACCTATGAGGTTGTACAGAGTGAGGCCACCCACTTCCAGTCCCTAGGACACGTGCTTCTCTATGGAGACCTCAACGCCAGGACAGGAAGAGAAAAGGACTATGTGACCTCAGATGGGAACACATACATTTTGGGAGCCGCAAACTACTGTCAGGAATCAATACAGGCGCAAAGAAACAGCTATGACAATACAACCAACAAGAGTGGAAGAAAATTGCTGAATTTGTGTCGGAGTCTCGGGCTCTACATCCTTAATGGCTGCACCAAGGGAGACGTTCTGGGAAGGTATACATTAAGCTCCCATGTAGGAAACAGTGTGGTCGACTATGCAATCACAGATAAGAACTCCACTCACATCAACGCCTTCACCTTCACCCCACAAACACACCTGTCAGACCACAGCCAACTACTGCTTTATATTAAATCCTCAAACAAACCATCCTCAAAACCCCATCAGAGTGGACTGTACAACCTCCCACCATCATTAAAATGGACAAGACACTCTACCATAGCCTACAGAGAGGTCATCAACAGACCCGACATCAAAGATCAGCTAACAGACTTTCAAAACCATACCTATGTACTAAGTCCCCAGGGGGTGAACCGAGCAGCTACGGACCTCCACAGCATACTACACACCATCGCAGAGACCTCCAACATTAAAAAAATCAACTTCAAGAAATCATCCAATAAACAACCCAATAAATGGTTTGACAAGGAATGCAGAACACTAAGAAACTACCTACGAACAGTCTCAAATAAAAAACATAGAGACAACATTGACCTGAGGATCACTCATGGTGTCCTGCAGAAAAACTATAAACAAATCCTCAAAAAGAAAAAAACAAAACTTCATCTCCCAAAACCTCCAACAACTGGAAGAGGCTCTTCAGGAAAACTCTTTCTGGGAACCCTGGAGTCAAATCGGCTCAGGATCCAAGAAAAAACACCTCCACATCCAAAATGACAATATCTGGCTCAACTACTTCAAGAGCCTGTACAAAGACATTCCCAAAGAGGAGCTAACTGGGGAACAGGAACACATCATCAGAAGACTACATGAACTGGAGGAAAAAATCAAGGATTTCCAAAACCCTTTAGATACACCCATTACAACCAAAGAAGTAGCAGAAAAAATTCAAGATCTGCAAAGTAAAAAAGCCAGCGGGATGGATGGAATTCTTCCAGAGATGATTAAACACGGCTCTCCAGGAGTACACACTGCAATATGTAAAGTTTTCAACCTGGTTCTGAGCGTTGGATTCTACCCTCAAGTATGGAACCAAGGCCTCATAACACCCATCCATAAGAGTGGAGACCAATATGATCCAGCCAGCTACAGAGGGATATGTGTCAGCAGCACACTGGGAAAACTGTTCAATAGCATCCAGAACAAAAGAATCCTCAGCTTCCTGACACAGCATAACGTCCTCAACAGAAGCCAAGCGGGGTTCATGCCAAACCATCGCACTACAGATCACATCTACACCCTGCACAGTCTTATCAAGGACCATGTCCACAATACAAAACATGGGAAAATATTTGCCTGCTTTGTGGACTTTAAGAAGGCCTTTGACTCAGTATGGCACCCAGGCCTGTTCCTTAAACTACTGGAGAGTGGAATAGGAGGGAAAACATATGACGTCATCAAGAGCACATATAATGAGAACTTCTGCAGCATAAAGGTGAATGTGAAGAGAACAGAGTACTTCCGGCAGGCTCGCGGAGTCAGACAAGGCTGCAGCTTAAGTCCAACCCTCTTTAACATCTACATTAATGGACTGGCTGAAGCTCTAGAATCCTCCTCAGCACCAGGACTAACTCTACATGACACCGAGGTGAAGTTCCTGTTGTATGCAGATGACCTCCTATTACTGTCACCAACAGAAAGAGGTCTACAAGACAGCCTGGAAGTGCTGGAAAAATACAGTGCGGCATGGGCACTACCCATCAACCAAAAGAAAACAAAGGTCATGGTTTTCCAAAGGAAGAACGCAAAAACCAAGAGTTCCTCTTTCACACTTAATGACTGCACTCTTGAGGAAGCCAACAGCTACACATACCTCGGCCTATAAACAAACCGATCGGGAAATTTCAAACCAGCCATAGAGGCCCTAAGAGACAAGGCTTGTAGAACCTTCTATGCCATCAGAAGAAAACTCTACAAACTAAAACCGCCTGTAAGAGTCTGGAGCGATGACGCTATCAAAGATTTTAAACCAATCTTCCTTTATGGCAGTGAAGTATGGGGTCCCATCACCTACCCTGACCAACCCAAATGGGACACCAGCCCAACAGAAATATTCCAAGTCCATCGGAGCAACTCTAACAATGCTTGCCGGGCCGAGCTGGGCAGACTCCCCTTACTTCTTGCAGTACAGAAGAGGGCGCTATCATACTGGGACCACCTAACCATCAGCAGCCTCAACTCATACCACCATAAAGCCCTACTGGCCAACAAGGACCACCCCAAACCATGTGGGCTGCAACAACTCATATCCACCCTGATCATCCAAAGCCCCCATGAATGCAACCTGACAAAATATCAAATAAAAGCCCTAATTAACGATTCCAGGGAAAACTATATCAGAGAATGGAGACATGATATAGCAAACTCTCAGAAACTCACCATTTACCAATTCCTACAGAGGGAATACAAACTGGCCCCATACCTGGAGCTACTACAAGACCCCAAGGACAGACAGATCCTGAGCCTGTACAGACTGAGCGCCCACAGCCTGGAAATCGAATCAGGGTGGCATAGACAGACCTACAAGCCCAGGGAGAATAGACTGTGCCAGCGTTGTGACCAGGGGGCCCTGGAATATGAGGTCCACTTCCTCCTACAGTGCCCCAAGCACTCAGCACTGAGAGAAACTCACTTCCAGAGACTCTCCGCTCTCATCCCGGACTTCACCTCTATAGAAGAGACGAGGAAACTCCACATCATACTGGGAGAAGAGGAGCCGGCGGTGAAAATATCTGCCCAATACATCACAGAATGTCACAGACTGAGAGGAACATGACAGATCCCAGACTTATAAATCCCCAACACGGACTCGCCCCCATCCGACCTCACATTATCCCTTACCCCTGATAATATCCATGGACTTGCCCATTCCCCCCATATATGTCCCACTACCCCCCCTCCACCCCATATGCTTTGGCAATGCTAAAATGTATTTGGTTCTGCTAATAAAGCTTATTTTGATTTGATTTGATTTGAGTTTTCTTCTCAAAGAGCATAAGGAAAGCTTCAGATCTTTAACGCCTTGGAGCTTGCTGCTGATAAGATTTTGGATTCACATGAATTATCACCTTTCCCCAGGGAGGATAAAAAGAGAGAAAATTGTGTCCTAGTGTTAACGGGAGATTCAACCTCAGACTTAAGGAGAGATAGCGGAGTAAATGATAATTAGATGTATGTTTATATTTTACAAGAGTTGACTGTGAAATGATAAGCTGGATCATATCTTGCTTTGGAGCTGTGAAACCTGTGAAGCTGTAAATGGCCTTATGTACTGTAAATAATGTGTCACAGGCAGCATATTAATTCTACACGCTGTGCTGAGAGTAAAACCCACAGGAGAAGCTTTATCATGGTTTGCAACACATCAAATCAGATCACCTTTAAGTTCTTAAGTGAAAAGTAAACTTAATAAAAGTTCCAAGTTGAGCAAGAAGTATGAACATAAAAGCTCCAAGGTGGAAAAAAACATTCTCAGAACTGGAAATAGGTTAGAATTTGAAAGTATATTTAATTTTTATTATACGGATATTCCGAAAAACACAAATAATACAATAATTACAACAACAATATATTAGAAACATATAAAATTGCACATAGATTGTTGAATAATAGGTGATGAGTTGGAAACTGTAAAAAGGCTGTTGAGTGTTGATAATTGTCAATGGATCACTGCTAACATAACATTCACCTGGCTAGTGGCGAGAAAAATGTCTGTAGAAAAGCCAGTTACTGCAAAGTAGCCCTAGCACAATCAGGTCAGTATAGGTCTTATATTGCAGACATTAAATGACGCTTGAGTATCAGAATGCAAAAAAAAAAAACCATTCTATGAGTCCCAGAAGACCCTATGGTAAAGTATCTGCAAATGCAGAAAATGAATTAAATAGAAGTCATATAATGTAAATCTTGACTAGTGTACTGGACTGCTGTCCCAGAAGAATCAGTTGGATAAATTCTAATAAATCAATGTACACTTGAAATGATTCTAATGAAGTGCAACAGTCAGCTGTTGCTAATAAACTCAGACTAAACCCAAATAAACCTAAAGCAATTAATATTCATACACAGAGTACTTTTATATTGAAGCCACAAAAAAGGGGGAAGAGAATGAAGTATATAGAACCATGTGATTAGATAGTAATAGATAATGCATCAAAAAAAGATAATTAATTATATTGATTAGTATTAAATCAGGCTAACACAGCGAGTAATTTACTGTGGTAAAAACTCCACAGTTAAAGGAGAGGATACATATATATATATATATATATATATATACTATTACAGGTGTATCCTATAGATATTTTACTTAAAGCATAGTGCGTTTGAATACATTTACGTATGTTTAGGGAATAGTTCCCTCAGGTTCCCAATAGACACTAAACTAGAAAGATTTTAGAATAACATAGCCAAAGTAAATACGATTCATTACAAGATGCATAGATTGTTTATATATATTTATAAGGCTCATTATAAAGGAGAAACACCGTGTTCAGCTAGCCAGGAGATGAGAATTTTTTTTTTTTTTTTAAAAATACTCCCTTTTAAATAAGGCAATTAGTTTTCACTGTTATAATGCAAATTACTCATATAACAACTCGTAATAATGGTGCTTAATACCAAAGTATACAATTGCATTCAGAAAATTTAGTTAGGAAATGTAGCAGCAGCCATCATCGCCAATATAATACAATGTTGCACTGCACAAGGTGAATAACAGTGAGAGTTTCAAAAGATTCCAGTCAGTCAAAAAGGCAACATCAGCAGCTCCAAATATACCCACAGTGGGCAAACAGAGACCACAAACTCATTTTGAAAACCAGAAAGAAAAGGAAAGTTGTCTGCTAAAAGGGTACATCACCCATAATATTATACTGCGCTCAACTTACGTTTCGCCATAAGTCTTCGTCACGCTCCTTTTCTTTCTGGTTTTCAAAATGAGTTTGGGGTCTCTGTTTGCCCACTGTGGGTATATTTGGAGCTGCTGATGTTGCCTTTTTGGCTTTTTGACTGACTGGAATCTTTTGAAACTCTCACTGTTATTCACCTTGTGCATTGTGCAACATTGTATTATATTGGCGATGATGGCTGCTGCTACATTTCCTAACTAAATTTTCTGAATGCAATTGTAAACTTTGGTATTAAGCACCATTATTACTAGTTGTTATATGAGTAATTTGCATCATATCAGTGAAAACTAATTGCCTTATTTAAAAGGGAGTATTTTTTTTTTAATTTTTATTTATTTTTTCTCATCTCCTAGCTAGCTGAACACGGTGTTTCTCCTTTATAATGAGCCTTATAAATATATATAAACAATCTATGCATCTTGTAATGAATCGTATTTACTTTGGCTATGTTATTCTAAAATCTTTCTAGTTTAGTGTCTATTGGGAACCTGAGGGAACTATTCCCTAAACATACGTAAATGTATTCAAACGCACTATGCTTTAAGTAATATATCTATAGGATACACCTGTAATAGTATATATATATATATATATGTATCCTCTCCTTTAACTGTGGAGTTTTTATCACAGTAAATTACTCGCTGTGTTAGCCTGATTGAATACTAATCAATATAATTAATTATCTTTTTTTGATGCATTATCTATTACTATTTATTATGGTTGCTCTATCTAATCACATGGTTCTATATACTTCATTCTCTTCCCCCTTTTTTGTGGCTTCAATATAAAAGTACTCTGTGTATGAATATTAATTGCTTAGGTTTATTTGGTTTAGTCTGAGTTTATTAGCAACAGCTGACTGTTGCACTTCATTAGAATCTTCAAGTGTACATTGATTTATTAGAATTTATCCAACTGATTCTTCTGGACAGCAGTCCAGTACACTAGTCAAGATTTACATTGTATGACTTCTATTTAATTCATTTTCTGCATTTGCAGATACTTTACCATAGGGTCTTCTGGGACTCATAGAATGTTTTTTTTTTTTTTGCATTCTGATACTCAAGCGTCATTTAATGTCTGCAATATAAGACCTATACTGACCTGATTGTGCTAGGGCTACTTTGCAGTAACTGGCTATTCTACAGACATTTTTCTCGCCACTAGCCAGGTGAATGTTATGTTAGCAGTGATCCATTGATAATTATCAACACTCAACAGCCTTTTTACAGTTTCCAACTCATCACCTATTATTCAACAATCTATGTGCAATTTTATATGTTTCTAATATATTGTTGTTGTAATTATTGTATTATTTGTGTTTCTCGGAATATCCGTATAATAAAAATTATATATACTTTCAAATTCTAACCTATTTCCAGTTCTGAGAATGTTTTTTTCCACCTTGGAGCTTTTATGTTCATATTCTAATGAGGGTTTAATCCCATCTGGTTAGAACGCTCTCTAAGGCTAGGGTCAGACGAACGCATTTTCGCGTTGTCTGTGAAAAAGTGCGTTCGAACAAATGGACGCATTTTTTCACGGAGTACGCGATAGCGGTCATACGATGCGCATTTGCATCCGTGATTTTGTACGGATCATCAATAAAACACTTTGTGCATCTGGACGTTATGTTGGCCGGACATTAGTAGTGTCTGACATCTCCAATTCACGCACACACGCCGCTAGCGGACACAGCGCACTCTGTACAACCGTACTAGCGGTTTTACGTTCTCGACAAAATGCGTTCGTTTTCCACTTGCGTTGCGCAGCCGGACTTTTGTGCGGCCGTACTTCGTATATTGGCCGTCATTGCCCGTCATTTGCTGCTACTACGGCCGTGATTAAGTGCGCCTGCACGCGCGTTCGCACTGCGCTCGTCTGACCCTAGCCTAAATTGTTGACTATTTCTTAGGAGATAGGTGAACTTTCTTTTCTTTGTTGAGCAAGAAGTAGTGTATTTACCATCATCATAACATTACATAAAAGCAGGGCTCAAGTCGAGCAGGAACACATGTGAATGTAGGTCCTCCAATATTTTTGCAGGGGGAACACACGGAGTTCCCATTGGTCACTCTTATGTTTCCTTGTTAAGTCATACAGGGTTATTCAGAGAAGGGTGAAACTCTGGACACCTTTTGGTGAAGTGAAAATTCTAGCAGGGTCATTCAGAGAGCGGTGAAAACCAGGAGAATGACTGGAGAAGTCAAAATTCTAGGTCAAAATAGCCGAATTGGACAGTGAGATAAATGGGAGAATTTTTCTGGTTTGCCTATTTTGACCTAGAATTTTCACTTCTCCAAAAGTTCTCCAGAGTTTAACCTTTCTCTGAATAACCCTGATAGTAAATGATTTATGATGTATTTTTCCATAAAAAACATCTCTATATATAAAAATATGTAACATTTACAGATTATGACATTTCCAGTGATACCAATTATAACCAGGTTAGACTTATGAAATAAATAAAATAACAAAATCACATTTTCTCTTTTTTTCTTCTAATGCAGCAAATATTCAGTTTACAATTATAAAGTGAACAGTGATGCTGCGCTAACTCACCTTCTCATTTCCCACACTGCCAGCAACTGTGCAGCTGATGATGCAACACATTGCTTCATCGACAACCTAAACTGTGGCACTGCAGCGAGGAGAGACAGCGAAACCTGCATCTCGGAATTGTACACCTCACAAGGTTAAGTGAGGTGTCATTGGAAAGTTCAGAGTCTGGTCTTTACAATGATACCAAACATTACCATGTAATGTGTAAAATTAAGAAACTGAAAGTAGTAAATTCAAAATATTTTTTTCCTCTGTTCTACGGCAGAGGGGGCTCACACTGTACATACTAACTGCCATTGTTTAGAGTTTTTGCAACCATGATACTTTACCAGTCCAGACAGGGAAATGCAAATAAACAGCAGGTGGAGTTTCATTGATGGGGAAAAGATTTCACACGGTGTAAGATGCCTTTGAGCATAAAAGCACACAGCCTCTTATTAGCAACTGTGCATGGGGAAACATTGTGCTCATACCAAGGTTTTCTTGTAGGTTTCTATAGCATATATCTAGGGAGGTCTGTGCTGATCACTTAAGGCTGGTGTCAGATGAGCTTTTTATGAGCGGAAGGAACGTCCATGAAAATGGACGCTCCTTCCACTCTGACACCAATCTGACGCCCGTCTGGCCACCTTGCTGAGTGCAGTTAGTGCGCTCAGCGCTGCAAGACTCGATCCTCCTATGGAGGATCGCGCTTTGCAGCCCCGTCAAACGCACGTCATAGTGCTTCGACAGGGAGGCTTTCTAAACGGACACAGGACGCCTGATGTAGCACACGGAATTCGTGCGTGCTACAGCGTGTGGCCACCCCCGAAGCAGCGTCACAATGCTGCGACAGACGCCGGGAGGCACATCAGTAAGGGCGCACATAGTGCTCTCGTCTGTCCCCAGCCTTATGTTATGTGTAGTACAATACTTCAGTGAAAATCCGTAAGACTAAATTCAGAACCTTTCCTAGTGTATCTCTTTCTAAATGTAAATATGATTAAAAAGGAAAACCTGAGAGTACGTGTAGTACACAAATTCCCATAAAAGATAGAAAAATAGCTATACAAGTGTAAAAATATTAAAGCGATACACAAAATTGTCTCAAATCCAGCAAAAATGGAAAATCTCCAGCATGGAAATGTTTTTGTACTTGAATCCCGACCAGCAGAACAAACTTACATCCAAATAGCTATAAATATGTTTGATAAATATAATGGATACATTAAATAAAAGGGGTGAATGTATAGTCTTCCTTATTAATATCAAAATAAAATTATTTGAAAAGTTAACACCTTTTTACATCTCAGAATATTCAAAATACAATTTTATTAATATCGAAAGTTAAAACAAAGTCATCGACGTTACGGCTCTCTTGGGAGCCATTTTTCAAGGTTAAAAATGGCTCCCAAGAGAGCCGAAACGTCGGTAACTATGTTTTAACTTTTGATATTAATAAAATTGTATTTTAAATTTTTTGAGTGCAGTCACTCTTTGGAATATATATATATACTGTTTACAGGTATATACACATTTAGGTTGGGTGGAGGGCAAAAAAGTGATATTAAAAGCCTCCACACAGCAAATAATAGAATTTATAGTTGCAGAAGACCTTTACACATCCCAGCAAGGCAGAGAACCGTTTACAGAGCTCACGTGCTACATTTTCCATATGCAGCAAAGAACTCACTGTTTTGCCCTCCACCACAACTTAAATGTGTATTGATTTAACCTAGGGGGTTAAGCATCAATAGCAACCACTTACATTCTATCTCCTGCTGATGAGGGTAAATGAGCCCGAAACAGCTGTACAGGAATGTTTGTGGCGGCTTGCATAACCTGACCTTTGCTAATAAAAATCCATCTAGTATGGCATGGCACTGGCATGGAGGGTTCTGTGTTATTTCAGACCCTAGATGCAAAAAAAGTGAGAAGTTGTATACTTCATTTGCATGTCCTACCCAGAGTTCTTTGCTGCATATGGGGAACGTAGCACATGAGCTCTGTAAGCAGTTCTCTGAATTGCTGGGATGTGTAAATGTCCTCTGCAGCTATAAACTTTATTATAATGATGTTTAAAACACCCCATAATATTCCAACGCATAGGAAGAATCATCCTATATATGGAGTATATATATGGAGCATCATTGACTTTCCGTGTGAATATGTGTTAGATAACAGCAACAGGAAGGCTGGGCAGTCCACCGGTTACATAACCATCCGACCAACTTGGTCGTCCGACTTCGGACGACTGTTTTGAACACTATATGTCGTGCTCTGCAAGCAGCTATGGATGACCCTGGTCGACCGACGGGCAAGTTGGCCAAGTCAGTCGTCCACCTACAGACCCAGTGGACAGCCAGCTTTAGGCTAAGGTCAGACGAAAGCAGTTTTAACGTGCGTTTAGCCGCACAAAATCACGGCCGTGCTAGCAGCAAATGACGTCCAATGCCGGGGAACATACGACGAATGGCCGCACGAAAGTTCGTCCGCGCAACGCAAGTGGCAAACGAACGCATTTTTTCGAGAACGTCAAACCGCTACTACTGACGTACAGAGTGCGCTGCGTCCGCTAGAGGCGTGTGTGCGTGATTGGGAGACGTCAGACGCTGCTAATGTCCGGCTAACATAACGTCCAGACACAAAAAGTGTTTTATTGATGATCCGTACAAAATCACGGCCGAAAATGCGCATCGTATGACCGCTATCGCGTATTCCGTGAAAAAATACGTCCATTCGTTCGAACGCACTTTTTCACGGACAACGTGAAAAATGCGTTCGTCTGACCCTAGCCTTAGACTGCACAGACTGCTGTCAATTTCATCTATCATGCACAGTTAGTGGTGTACTTTAATGGCTGTGCAAGGCATCGAAAGGCTGTACCATGCCATTCATGGTGTCTATAAGTGATGTTGGCTATGTATTGGATAATGATATGTGACACCTTTCATGAATTTTGGGAAATGCCTTTTGGTGATGATTAAGTAGCACCTCTTTTAATTTAAACTTGCTTCCCTTATTAATCTTTGGGACATATTTTCAACCATCGTTGTATACGTATGAATCTGTGTCCTCAGAGGACTCATATTGGGTGTGGTCCAAGAGGAAGCAGACAGCAGCGGGGACATTAATTGAGGCCTTAGGGGCCAGGGCCCGATAATACGTCTAATATATAAATATATTATATATATAATATTATAATCTAATCCGTGTATATATATTATCTATATACTGTATATATTTTACCACACCTGTTTATCTTCCCTAAACTCCTGACAAAAGCATTACAATTTTCAAAGTTGCCTCTGTCTTTTCCTTCTCCCGCTTTTATCCGTTGCCCATCCTTTTATTCATATTTCTCTAGCCCGCTATCATTTTGCAGACTAACCTAGTTTTATAAGCTGGTTGGATATTTCTATGGACGGGCAGAGCTGACTTTGGTCCCTGAATGTTTCTGATATGTAATTTGCTGTACATTGGTGGGGGATCATGTCTCCTTTCACAGTAAGTAGAGCATATAATTCCTGTGGCTTTCTTTCGCCTGATCCTCATGCCGGTCACAAAAGCAGTAACTGCCAGGATTTATACCTACTTTTGGAGCAAGTTACGGAGCTCTAGCACAAAAAATTTACTTTAATGCATAAGTTGAAAACATCAACTCTATGTGGTTTTATTGGTTTGGTTCATAGAGCTGAATAATTTTGCTGAAGAATGGACGATCAAAGTAACATTGTTTTATTGCTCTGTATGGTCACACACTAATTCCAAAAAAATTAACTTCAGCAATGCACAAAACCATATTTTATGTATCTTGTTATACAAAGCTTTATTATAACTTGAATATTTATGACAAAATCGAAAAATAGTTATAAAGTAGTGCAGCACCACACCGCGGCCTCCCGCAAGATGGCTGCGATCAGGGAGAAATGGAAACAGAGGCTTGAAATGCATGATGAATAGCATGTTGTCAATTATGGAGTTAATTAAGGACACATATACTGTATATACAGTATATATATATATATATATATACTGTATATAATCTATATTTATACATATGGAATTGGACCGCTCTTGAATTTTGTACCGGCTGAGGAAGCCACTAGTTGGCGAAACGTGTCCTGGTCGAGTCAGTCTACTTTTAGCTGTATTATTTTACTTTCATTAAAGTGTTTTTTTTTTAATCTGAAGCTTGCTGCAGTGTTCAGGAGTTGGTGTGTTGGGGTTTTTCCTTAAAACCCTTATGTGCATATTGAAGAGTCATTCAAGGCTCTCAAAGACGTAAGAGGGCATTTGGCTGTGTCCTTTGTACTAGTGGTATTAGTCAGAATCACACTAAGGGGAACCCTATAGATATTTTCTGTTTTATTGCTCTATGTGATTTAACGCACACTAAATATGAAAGTGAAGGCATGTGGGCACCTGTGACTATTGAAGATAAACACCCACCTGTGCTTACTCCTTGAGACAGGAAAAGCTCAGAAATTTGTGCCTGAATTTCCTCTTTGTCCATTTTTCCAATTTTATCATTATAATATACTGCAGTATGCTGGATATTTTCTCCTTGTTTTACCTCTGCTGAGAGCAAGATATTCAAAAACGTAATCGAGTAGAGATGCTAGATGTCTAATAGCTGGACTCTTGATATGGTTGAATTTCCATAAGTGGACTGCATATGCAAATTTGGGTGATTTGCGCTGTATCCACTTTTATCGTTAAGAATATTATGAACTAGGTAAATGAAAGGGGACCAGTCAAAAGTTATACAGAAACACAACTTTTGGCTGGTGTAACATGCGCTATGGCGCTCACCCCGGATCAGCATTGTTAGGATCTTTATGGACAGATTTCTCTGATATGAAATTTCAAAGCAGAAAAGACTGTAATACCTATGATCCTAAACCAGGGAGGTAATACAAAACCCTAGATACCACTCAGCCTCAAATGGTTTTGTGGTCAAGAGACCACTGAGCGAAAACACATTAACTATATTCAAATGGATACAGTGATTTGAGACTTGTACAACAAAAACGTGATTATTGGTAGGTTTCAGATCGGTAACAGTAATGGTTGTGGTACGTGCAGGATTGATAACAGAGGTAATACTCATATACTTGATCTCAACCATATAGAGTAAATACTCATTGTATTCGGCAACCTGCAGGGCAGGCCTACAATCAGATTATGCTTTTGTACTTCGATTTGGTGTTAAACAGATAACTTGTAGGACTGTTATATTTAGCAACCTGGAGGTCAGGCCTACAATCATAGATCGTGCGATATGCTTTAGAAACAGACCAGACGTTATACAAGCAACTAAAACTGTTGATTGATCTAGTAACATGATGGACAGGCCCACATACTGAGACAATACATGGTAATGTAGAGCAAGACGCAAAGGCGCTCCAAGTCATAATGCTCCCTCCACCAAGTTTAACCATTCATGTTGGTATGCAGGGCCCTTTAACACTATACAAAGGGCTGAATGTTCTTCCCAAAATCAACCTTTGTATTATCTGGTCTCAATACATTTTTTTCAGTAGCATTGTGGATTGTCAAGATGGTCTTTGACAGATTTCAGATGTATAGCAATGTGTTTTTTGAAAATGGGAATTTTCTTCAAGATGTCCTGCCATGGACACCATGCCTGTTCAATGTTTTCCATATAGTAGACTCAGGAAAAGAGATGTTAAGCAGTTTCAATGACTGTTTCCTTTAGAATCCAAATCAAAATACTGCTGCTCACCTACAAAGCTCTCCATAACCGCACCCCTGCATACATCTCCCTTATTAACAGGAATATCCCGCCTGACCACTTCACTCTGCCAAATGATGATGCTATTAGTTCCTCATACCAGCACCCCTAAATGTCGTCTTCAAGACTTCTCCCGAGCTGCCCCCTTTCTATGGAACACCCTCCCCCGCAACATCAGACTCTTCCCATCTCTCCAGTCCTTCAAGAAGTCTCTGAAAACACATTACTTTATAGAAGCCTATCAGCTCACTCCATAATCCCCCACTGTACATTTCATGCACCATCTTCACATTCAGCCCACATGCTCTCACATACTCTACTATTCATGCTCACCTAGTGTGTCACCCCTTAGACTGTAAGCTATCAAGCAGGGTCCTCTCCTCTTAGATTGTAAAGCTATCAAGCAGTGTCCTCTTTCCTCAGATCAGATTGTAACTGTTACTCCTACTGTTCTGTGTGTAATGTGTATGTATATTTGTTATTCTGTCTCTACCATTGTACAGCGCTATGGAACTTGTTGGTGCTTTATAAATACTTATAACTGTAACTTCAAGTCTTTAGCTGTCACTAGAGTTTTTCTTATCTCATTGAGCATTATGCTGGGTGTCCTTTGAGTCCTCTTGGCTGGTCGGCCACGTCTAAGGAGTGCAGCCACAGCACAAAATCATCTCCATTTATAGACAATTTGTTTAACACTGGACAGATGAATACCTAAG
Source organism: Leptobrachium leishanense (assembly GCA_009667805.1). Classification (NCBI taxonomy): domain Eukaryota; kingdom Metazoa; phylum Chordata; class Amphibia; order Anura; family Megophryidae; genus Leptobrachium; species Leptobrachium leishanense. The sequence goes on along the minus strand of CM019066.1, from coordinate 61,852,519 downwards.
CTCTCTAAGATAACTTTGTAACTCTTTCCAGCTTTATGCAATGCAAGAATTCTTAATTGCAGGTCTTCTGAGAGCTCTTTAGGAAACCAGGTTTGGCAATTTTTCTAATCGGTTCACATACTTTTTCTTTCAACTATATGTACTGAAAAAGATCCGATAGGCACGCGTGAAAGATGCAACGATTCCTCATTTAAACATAAAGGAAACAGCCATGGTAAAAAAAGGCGTTTATGCCAGAAACAGTAGTGTTTATGCACCATGGCAGATAAAAGCCACCACATATTGGTGGACCAAAGGTAAGGTTACAAAACAAAGCACATGTGCCAAAAATTAAAGGTATGCAACTAAGTCTGTTGTCACATAGGAAAGAACAAATCACAATAACATAGACATGTGCATTCGTTTTAGTACTCAAACAATTTAGTCCGAATTTTGGGATAATTTAGTTTTAGTATGACTCGAGATACGAAACTGCTCAGTACAAAAAAACGAAAGAAACTAAAATAAAATGCACTACATTTTAGTTTCAGTCCTTTTTGTGATATTACATTGATGAGTGAAGGAGACCAGTAAAGAAGCACAACATCACAAAGCTACGGAAAAGGTTTGTATGCGTAATCCTTTCTGACCCCTACCCGAAAATCTGACAGTGATAGAGCTCCAGAATACTCATTTACAGCACAGACAGCCAGCACAGGAGAGGAAACATTTACTTAACCCTTGCATGTCTATGAGGCAGACAAGATGATAAAAGCAGCTGGAGAAGGAAAACATTCAAATAAATCACATTGAAAGCTAATGACAGAGGAGGGCTGGATAGTAAAAACCCCCTCTATTACAAGCAGAGCTGGGAGAAGAGAGGGACTTTATAAAACGTGTGTTATCTCCCCTCCCGCTCTGCATAATAGGGGCTTAGGTCTGATACATTTTATATTATCCAGGAGCACTATCCCCCTTTCCTCATCTATAATACACGTTTTATATAAAGTCCTTCTCCTCTCCCAGTGCTGCTTGTTATAAAGTTTTTTTTTACGTCTGATACATTTAGTATCCAGCTCTCACAGTTACTCTGTCATTATGAGCCTTCAGTGTGATTTATATGCATGTTTTCCCTAGATTTAAAGTGCTTTATTTTATTATAAAAATCAATTTCCACCAGTCATCTCTTCTCTGAGCTTTCAGACCGATTTACGTTAATATTTTCCCTCTCCCCTGCTTTTATATTCCTGTGTCTCCCCCACAGAGATACAAAGTTTAAGTAAAAGTTCCCTCTCCTGTGCTGGATAAGCATTGCATTCCGAATTTCTGCACCCTCCACATGCCAATGCAGTAGGATGTTCTGTACAGAGAGGGGCATTAATTAATGCAGGTGGATGTTGTATACATTATACAGAGAGGGGTATTAATTAATTCAGGAGGATGTTCTATACATTATACAGAGAGGAGCCTTTTTTTTTTAGCCCTTTAAATCCAGTGACTGTGAGCGCTGAGATCGGCTGCTTGTTATATTATCTCTCAGTACAATGTATCAGGCTCAGCTGTTACAGTAACTGACTGTAACAGTGCTCAGAGTTTCAGTAAAACAAGGAAATAATATTGTTCTAACCTCTTATATATAAAAATATTATTTACTAGTTTTACTGAAACTCTGAGCACTGTGATGAGCAGCAGTCAGTTACTGTAACAGCTTTGCCTGACATATTGTGCTGAGAGTGAGTAATACTGTAACAAGCAGCGATCTCAGCCCTCTGAGGAACCACTACAATAGTAATTGTATCCACTGGTTTTCGGATGAATGAAATTAGTTTTCATACTAAAGAACTGAAAACGAATTTCTTTAGCAACTAAATAAATTGCATTTTAGGACTAATCCATTAGTTGAAAACGAAATGTTGTGCTGTGCACATGTCTACAATAAAATACAATACATATTAAAAATTCAAAATAAAGCATTTTAAATAGCATGTGTCATGAAGACAAGATATGAAATCCATCCTTTCAATAGTTTAGATGAAGTGACATATTTATTGCAGCTATTCTGCCTAGTCAGGAAATTTTACATATTGACTAACTTTTATAAGTTGTCTCAAACGCTGTAAGGCTAAATAAGAAAGGAAAGGGGTAAGGGGCATCTCTCGTGAGTCCCATTAGAGATTGTTATGAACAAAATACATGTATTTACGACCCTGTTTATGGGACTGTAGCACAATGCAAAGACACCCTGGAGAAATTTGTAAGGTAAGCCGAAACCTGACAGCATAGCCCTCAGGTATTGTCAAATGCCTTTTTGACATCCAAGAAGAGGATTGCCCCAGGGACTGAGACCCTGGTGTTATTCAAATGTTATTCAAATGATATTATCAGAACCCTGGCTGGAACTCATCATCAGTACATAATAACAACAGAAGCAAGACATTTAATCTATACGCTAAATCAATAGCATAGCATTTTTAAGTCGCCATCTGATGACCGAGTCGTACGCAAGGAAACAAGAAATACACAAAAAGACACGAACACTTGACTGTGGAATAATAATAATTATATATATATATATATATATATGCCACAGCTAAAAACTCCTTGAAGGACCTACAAAACAAGACAAATTACAACCATCTCCACCACACAAATGACTCCAAAAGAAAAAACTCCACACCACCCCACCACACACACACACACACCAAAATAAACGATGTCCATACCTGTAAAGAAAAACCTAACATAACCAATGAACATTCTAATTGCACATAAATACGCCAACCCCCACGCTCCAACATACAAAACATATATAAGAAGTACAAAAGAATAATAAATATATACAGTATATTCCATATAAAATAATAATTTGCATTCCATTTTATAATTTTCCATATATCTTTTTTTTTTTTTTGTATATTGAAAATGTAAACATAAACAATGCCAACAATATAATACAACATAATACCACCACATATCCTCCCAGCATTATACAAAAGTGTTTAAAAATTTATACCCCCATACATGGCCGAACGTAAGCCCGAAAAGCCCTAGAGATCCACCTTCCCAATTCTTGAATCTCCGTTCCAGACAAACCAAGCCGAGAAGCTTAGGTTGCAGCACCAATCCGGAAGGAGTGAGATCCAAATTCATCTGGATGCCTCCCCAAACTCAAACCCTTCTTAAAAATAGCCCCAAACTGAAACCTAGATAATGCCGAGCCATCTGCGTGACATAAAAAGGCCACTCCAGACTCAACCCGCACCTCCAAAAATTCCTTAACGTTCCTGACCGGACAAATAAAGCAGTAATCCATTCCTGATAAACCAACCCTACGCCCCTTACCCAATTGATCCATCTTGGACGTATAAACCCAAACAACCACCTCCTCATCTCCTAACCATACCACATCAGCTCCCAAACCACCACCACCTTCTTAGAATTACAAACCAACTAACCTACTCGAAATGCTCCAAAAAATCCCAAACAGAAAGCTGCCCTCATGAGCAAAAACCTCCTAAGTTGAATCTGAAAAAGAAAAACCAAGGCAGCCAGCGACTGCCGCACCACCCCAGGAGATACCCCTGCTTCGAACAACCGAATGAAGTATGCTCTAAGCAGGCTCTCCTCTTCCCAGCCACCAACCGCAATGTAAATACAGAAAAAATGGAGTCGCGCCTGTCACGGGATGGCCCAGCACCCTCAGCCAGGGGCGGTGCAGTGACAGTGGTGACATGGACACTTGGGTGTGGTGGCACGCACCCCGTTTTACCAGTATTTTTATTTAGATGTGATTATTGTGTGGTGTAATAAAGTGTTCCCCGTTGGTTTATTGTGTAATGTATTTTCCCTTTGTTTGCCTTGCTCGCCGCCATTTTCCGATTCTTGTGGCGCAGTCAGAATTCTCGATTCGGAAAATGGCCGATTCGAACCATCCGGTTCGAATCGTAAAATGGCCGATTCGGACCATCCGGTCCGAATTGGCGACTCCCTGAAGGCCAAGGGCCAATGGGTCCTGGGAGGGCGGGTAAGGAGTCCCATTGTATTCTAATTCATGTGAAGTTGATAAATGCTTGAACCGTGCATAATAAAGGCAGATTTTGCAGTGCATCCAGCTTTGACTGATGTGACTTTGTCTCCGCCGCATTTTCGTATCTGAGAATCCCTCGTGGTCTCAGGGTGCGGCGTTCCCGAACCGAACCGAGCGCTCTGTGCCTGCATCGAGGATCAGGGCAGAGGCGCAGCGGAAGGTGCTTCGGTTCCCAGAACGAGAGATCCGAACCGAAGGGAGCGGCCGTGTACCGCGCCTCGGTATTGCGGTAAGACCCGAACTCTCCACTGGTCCCGCCAGTTCCGAAACTCCCTTCAACCCCGATCCGAAGCTCCCTCCACACCCGATCCGACCCTCCATCCCTTCCCGAACCGAAAAGTCCGCCGCCCAAGATCCGAAGAGACACCCGCCCCCCGGATCGGAAACGTTTCCCCATAAGATCCGAAACGTTTCCCCATAAGATCCGAATCTTCCTCCGCGGCTGCCAGAGCCGATTTCCACAGACGTCCCACACCCGCAAGGTCGGTGAACCAGTTGCTCGGGACGCTGAGTGCTGTATGGCTCAGTGGTCGGACTGGTTCTAGGCAGGAGTCCCCTCCACCGCCCGCTAACCCTTTCCTAGGGTCACGCCAGGCCGTACGAGACGCCGAGTGCGTGTCACTCGGTAGTCGGGCCAGCGGTAAGCGACGGGGTCACGCAGATAGAGCACACCCGCAGGCGGAACAACATCTCCATTCCGTCATACTGGTGGCAGCGGTGGGATCGCTCTCTGCAGACCCCAGGGGGACCCTCATCATGGCCGGGTATAGTGCATACAAGCGGGACGTCCTGCGTGGCATGCTGGAGAATCGGGGCGGTGTCCCGGGCTCCAAGAGTCGGGAGACCCTGATGGAGGAATTGAAGAGGATGGATCAGGAGGCGGCGTTCGCGGCGTTGCCTGCTGACACAGCACCGGCAACCGTCCCCGCAGAGCCCGAAGATAGTGAATTCTGCCGGAAGATGCGGGAGCGGATCTCCATGATGGGTCCGGCCCCATCGGAAGCGGAACTGAGGAATCTGGGTCGAGAACTCGGTCAGGAAGAGGAGAGAGAGAGAGAGAGCGGGTGCACGAACTGCGGCTGGCCGAAGTGCGAAGTCGGCGGAGTAGCCGCTCTCCGTCAGATCGATTCTCCGGGCGGAAAGTGCCGTTCCAGGCGTTCAAGGAGTTTTGGGAAGCCGAGGAGGAAATAGAAAGCTACCTCCAAGACTTTGAGCGCCTGTGTCGGGTGCATGAAGTGCACCGCGCCGACTGGATACGGATCTTGGCAAGTAAGCTGACCGGTCGGGCCGCCGAGGCCTATCGTACGGTGCCGGACGACGAGGCCACCAGCTACTCGCACGTCAAGCAGGCGCTGCTGAGTAGGTACGCCGTGACCCCCGAAGCCAGCCGGATGAAGTTCCGGAATTCCCGCCGGCCCACCGGCGCCACTCACGTGGAGTGGGCCCATCGGTTGCAGAGGGACCTGCGCACCTGGCTCTCGGGAAGCCAAGCGGATACGGTGACCGAGATCACCCAGCTGCTGCTGCTCGAGCAGTTTTTCGAGCACACACCCTCCGCTATCCGAGAGTGGGTGAGCGATAAGAAACCCCATACGGTGCAACAAGCGGCCACCTGGGCCGACGAGTACACGGACACCCGGAAGCTGCCGGGGGGAGAGCGGACCCCGGCCGGTCGCCCAGCTTTGCCCGCCCCACCACCTCCACTACCTCCACCACCAGCGGTCCGAGCGCCAGTAGCACGGGCCCCCAGCCGGCCCACCAACATGGCTAACGTCCGATGTTACGGGTGCAACCAGGAGGGGCACTACAAACAACATTGTCCCAACCGACCGGAATTGACCCGGCCGGCCGGCAGGCCATCGCCGGCGGCCCATTGCTGCGACGCCGGAGCTCCGTGGCCGGAGGCCCCGGAGGAATGGTGGGAGCAGCTGCACGAGGCCGACCCTGTGCAAGCCGCCGCGGATGACAACCGCCGTCACCACCGCCAGGCGGTGTGGATAAACGGGCGGCCCGCGGAGGGGCTGCGGGACTCCGGGGCTACCATCACCCTGGTCCGGCCTCACCTGGTTCCGCCGAGCGACCGCCTGCAAAGCACTGTAGCGGTACGGGTGGCGGGAGGAAAAGTGCTCCGGCTTGAGACGGCCCGGGTGCATCTGGACTGGGGAACGGGGAGAAGGAGGTGCGGGTGGGGTTGCTGAGGCAACTGCCGGCCGAGGTGCTCCTGGGGAACGATCTGGGGCAGCTCATTTCCGCTTACTCCACAGATGCAGCTACCCCGGTAACCACTAGGCAACAGAGCCAACGCCACGGCAGGGGCACTCCGAATGGGACCCAGGTGAGATCTCAACCAAAACCACTCCGACCTCCCAAACCCCCCAAACCTCCCGACCTTCCCGACCCCCCAACCGGTACCGACCCCCCAGACCCTCCCGACATCCCAAACCCCTCGGACCTTCCCGACCTCCCAGACCGCCATCACCTCTCACACTTCGACGGGACCCGATTCCTTCCCTTCCACCTGTCCTCCCTTCCCCGTGGAGTACCCCCGGAGACGCTTCGCCACCAGACTCAGACCGACCCCACATTACAGGGCTACCGGGACCGAGCTGGTCAGGGTCTGGACGGCCAGGGAAAGACAAGGTAGAGTGGGAGGATGGGTTGCTGTACCGGTACACCGTGAGGGAGGGGGCCAAGAAGAAGCAGCTCATCCGGGCTTTTGTGCACGAGAACAGGGATTGGGAGAAGTATCTTCCCCACTTGCTGTTCGCCTACCGGGAGGTTCCTCAGGAATCCACCGGGTACTCCCCCTTTGAGCTGCTGTACGGACGCCGGGTACGAGGACCACTGGATCTGGTTAGGGCTCAGTGGGAGGGGGCACCGGAGGAGGATGGGGTTCCTGTGGTGGAGTATGTCCTGAAGCTCCGGGAGCGCTTGGCGGACCTCCAGGGGTTCGTGCAGGAGAACATGGAGACGGCCCAGGCTCAGCAGAAGGCGTGGTACGATCGCGCTGCGTGCAGCCGCTCGTTCTGTGTGGGACAGAAGGTTCTGGTGTTAAAACCACAGCGGCAGAACAAGCTGCAGGCGGCCTGGCAAGGTCCCTACAAGGTGGTAACCCAGTTGGGGGATACCACCTATGTGGTTGTTAGCTGCGCAGACACCAGAATCCAGCGGACGTTCCACGTCAATATGCTGAAGGCCTTCCATGAGCGGCCGGAGACGGTGGACGCCATATGCGCGCCGGCGGCCGAGGAGATGGAACCGTTCCCTCTGGAAGAACTTCCGGGGTAGCCAAGCGGCCTTCCGGGGTGGATCAAGTGCAGCTGGGGGAGGAGTTAGGACCCGAGAAACAGGCGCAGGCGCGGCAGCTGCTTCTCACCTACCCGGGGGTTTTCTCGGCTCTCCCGGGATATACGGACCAGGCTGTCCATCAGGTGGACACGCCCGGTCAGAAACCACTCCGACAGCCCGCCTACCGGATCCCGGAAGCAGTCCGCGAGTCCATGCGGGCCGAGATCCGGGAGATGTTGGAGCTGGGGGTCATTGAACCATCGGCCAGCCCATGGGCGTCGCCCGTGGTCCTGGTGCCCAAAAAGGACGGTACCACCAGGTTCTGCGTCGACTATCGGCGGATAAACGACTGTACTATTACGGACGCTTATCCGATGCCCCGAGTCGACGAGTTGCTAGACCAGATCTCCGGGGGTCATTTTTTGACCACGGTGGATCTATGCAAGGGGTATTGGCAGATTCCCCTTGCCGAGGAGGCGACCCCGAAGTCGGCCTTCATCACCCCGTTCGGCCTGTACCAGTTTCGAGTCATGCCGTTCGGGATGAAGAACGCCCCTGCTACCTTCCAGCGGTTAATCGATCGCCTCCTCGATGGCCTCCAGGGATTCGCTTGCGCGTACCTGGATGATATAGCCATCTATAGCCAGACCTGGGAGGAACATCTGGATCATGTAGGGACTGTCCTGGGCCGGATTAGAGACGCCAACCTGACCCTGAAGCCGGAGAAATGCAAAGTGGGGATGGCCGAAGTGCAGTATCTGGGCCACCGGGTGGGGTGCGGGATACAACGGCCAGAGCCCGCGAAGATAGAGGCTATCCTAGATTGGCCCACCCCGGTGACCAAGACCCAGGTCCTCGCCTTCCTGGGCACCGCGGGGTACTACAGAAAATTTGTACCCCATTACAGTGACCTGGCCAAACCCCTGACTGATCTGACCAAGAAATCCCTGCCCCGCCAAGTCCTGTGGTCCCCGGAGTGCGAACAGGCCTTTCGGCAACTGAAGGCCGCCTTGACCCAAGCTCCCCTGCTGGCAGCTCCCAACTATAACAAACGTTTTGTTGTCCACACAGACGCGTCCATGTTCGGACTGGGAGCTGTCCTGAGTCAAGTGGGGACGACGGGGGGGATCATCCGGTGGCGTTCATTAGCCGGAAGCTGTTGCCACGAGAGGTGGGGTATGCTGCAGTGGAGAAGGAGTGCCTGGCCCTGGTCTGGGCCCTACGGAAGCTCCAACCCTACGTCTACGGTCGGTCCTTCACCGTGATGACCGACCATAACCCCTTGGTATGGCTCAACCGAGTGGCGGGGGAGAACGGCCGCCTGTTGCGGTGGAGCCTGGCTCTCCAACCCTTCAACTTTTCAATCCAGTATCGGCCCGGGTCGCAGAACGGTAACGCAGATGGGTTATCGCGACAGTCGGCCCGGGAACCAGGGGATTGGGGAGCCCCGACTACCTCGGTACGACCCGGTGGGGTCCAACCGAGTGCGTCGGACCTTGGGGAGGGGGAGGAGTGTCACGGGATGGCCCAGCACCCTCAGCCAGGGGCGGTGCAGTGACAGTGGTGACATGGACACTTGGGTGTGGTGGCACGCACCCCGTTTTACCAGTATTTTTATTTAGATGTGATTATTGTGTGGTGTAATAAAGTGTTCCCCGTTGGTTTATTGTGTAATGTATTTTCCCTTTGTTTGCCTTGCTCGCCGCCATTTTCCGATTCTTGTGGCGCAGTCAGAATTCTCGATTCGGAAAATGGCCGATTCGAACCATCCGGTTCGAATCGTAAAATGGCCGATTCGGACCATCCGGTCCGAATTGGCGACTCCCTGAAGGCCAAGGGCCAATGGGTCCTGGGAGGGCGGGTAAGGAGTCCCATTGTATTCTAATTCATGTGAAGTTGATAAATGCTTGAACCGTGCATAATAAAGGCAGATTTTGCAGTGCATCCAGCTTTGACTGATGTGACTTTGTCTCCGCCGCATTTTCGTATCTGAGAATCCCTCGTGGTCTCAGGGTGCGGCGTTCCCGATCCGAACCGAACCGAGCGCTCTGTGCCTGCATCGAGGATCAGGGCAGAGGCGCAGCGGAAGGTGCTTCGTTCCCAGAACGAGAGATCCGAACCGAAGGGAGCGGCCGTGTACCGCGCTCGGTATTGCGGTAAGACCCGAACTCTCCACTGGTCCCGCCAGTTCCGAAACTCCCTTCAACCCCGATCCGAAGCTCCCTCCACACCCGATCCGACCCTCCATCCCTTCCCAACCAAAAGTCCGCCGCCCAAGATCCGAAGAGACACCCGCCCCCGGGTCGGAAACGTTTCCCCATAAGATCCGAAACGTTTCCCCATAAGATCCGAATCTTCCTCCGCGGCTGCCAGAGCCGATTTCCACAGACGTCCCACACCCGCCAAGGTCGGTGAACCAGTTGCTCGGACGCTGAGTGCTGTATGGCTCAGTGGTCGGACTGGTTCTAGGCAGGAGTCCCCTCCACCGCCCGCTAACCCTTTCCTAGGGTCACACCAGGCCGCACGAGACGCCGAGTGCGTGTCACTCGGTAGTCGGGCCAGCGGTAAGCGACGGGGTCACGCAGATAGAGCACACCCGCAGGCGGAACAACATCTCCATTCCGTCATAGCGCCCATACTCACTTATTTTCGGAGCGGCAGCAACTGCCAGGAGTAACAGCCCAGCCAATGTATAAAACATAACAAGGAAAAAGCGTGTCATCTGCGCTCGTTTCTATGTGTTCCATGTACAACAAAAATGGAGGTTTTTGTTTGTTTCAATGGCCATTACAACGTAAGCCCACTCGCCACTTCAAGGCACCTCTTTAGAGTGGGTACCTAACAATTGTAACAAAAGGCCGCTCCACTGAGCAGCTCCAAGCCCCTCCAGCTGCTTTTCAGCCAAGGAGAGACAAAGATGGTGGTTTTATTTATACACGCACCAAACACTTCCCATTTGGGATCAAAAACAAAAACATGGAAAGAGGAACAGCTGCAGAACGACGGACTGGTGTTACAAGCATGATATACATAAATACAGAAAAAATGGCATCGCGCCCATACTCCCTTATTTTCGGAGCGGCAGCAACTGCCAGGAGTAACAGCCCAGCCAATGTATAAAACATAACAAGGAAAAAGAGTGTCATCTGCGCTCGTTTCTATGTGTTCCATGTACAACAAAAATGGAGGTTTTTGTTTGTTTCAATGGCCATTGCAACGTAAGCCCACTCGCCACTTCAAGGCACCTCTTTAGAGTGAGATTTGGTTACAATTGTTAGGTACCCACTCTAAAGAGGTGCCTTGAAGTGGCGAGTGGGCTTACGTTGCAATGGCCATTGAAAAAACAAAAACCTCCATTTTTGTTGTACATGGAACACATAGAAACGAGCGCAGATGACACTCTTTTTCCTTGTTATGTTACCAAACGCAATGTACCTGAAATGCTCACCCAATGCGTCCCAATCCCACCCGACACGGGAATTCGCCTTCCAAGTGGAGTCAGACAAAAACAACACCTCTCGCCCATCCTCCAAACATTCTGAGCCTAGCTGCCAAAAACCCTCCGGACACCGGGGGCCCACCTCTTCCGCCTTCGGAGCCAGAGAGCGAAACCTATCTCACTGTAAACGAGACAAAGCATCCCCCACTGAGTTTAGGCGTCCCGGAACATGCCGCGCCCTGCAGAAAACATAAATTTCAAACAAAGCAGCACAAAACTATTCAGCCACCTGATGACTGGCAACGATGAAGCTGACAGGGAATTGACCGCCGACACCACCGCCATGTTATCCAGCGATAGAAGCTCTCGCAACCGCATCTTCCTGACCGACACGGCCCTTCCACCTGCCTTAAAGCTTCTAGGACTTTCACCAAAAGTAAACGACACTCACCCTTGACCAAGTCAATCTCAATCCCCAGGAAAGTGATGACTGACGCCGGGCCTTCCGTCTTATCGGACGCCAAAGGAACATCAAATTGATGTTCCATCCATTGAAAATACTGAAGAATGTGAAGACATTCCCCTGTCCCTTTCCTACCCGCACAAGTAAATCGTCCAGATAATGTGTCACGTTAACCGACCCTGTCACCACATGATCCACCCATTCCAAAAACGTGCTAAAACACACAAAAAGGAACAGGAAATGGAACAACCCATAGGCAAACCTAAATCCACATAAAATTCACCTTCAAACGAAAACCCTAGAAGGTGATAACATGAAGGGTGAATAGGTAAGAGCCGAAATGACGATTCAATATCCATCTTAGCCATCAAAGCTCCCTTTCCTGCATCCTGGACCAAACCAACCGCTGAATCAAATGCAACATACGACATCGAGGCCAACTCCTCACCAATTTCACCATTCACTGATCCTCCCCGCATATAAGACAAATGATGAATCAACCGAAATTCCCCAGCCTTCCTCTTAGGCACTACCCCCCAAAGGGGATATTCTCAAATCCCACACCGACGGTGAGGAGAATGGACCCGGCATCCGACTGGCCCCAATCTCCTTGTAAACCTTCTCCCGAACCACCACCGGATATTCCCGTGCCGACTTCAAATTCTTCAGCTTGCCACCCCCTGGCCGAGCAACAAAAGGAATCCGGAAACCATTCCCGAAACCAACCCGCAGAAACTTTGCATCCCTATGTTTTCCATAAAGCCTTAGCCATGGTAACGTCGCGTCGAGTTTCACTGGGGAAGCCCCCATCTCCAGACCCTCCAAAAGGCAAACCGCCCTGTCTCGCTCTCTTGAAACACCTGGACAACGAATGCAATCCTCCCCAATTTGAACATTCGGGCTTAAACTTGCACCCATTGCCAAACTTGCATTGTCCCTCTTTAAACTGCCAATCGGACCCCGACTTAGAACCTGCCGGTGGAGAACTTGCCCCTCCCCCACCGGCGACCCCAAGAAAGGGCAAAGCCTTCTGAGCCCCCATCAAACGTAACCACAACGTCATGTCCACCTGGTCCCCGCCAGACTTTGCCTAAACTGCTCATCGTATTTTCACCACGTCCAACTTCCATAAATCCGATAAGCCTCCCAAATCCCATCCACATAGCAAAAAAGAGCTGAACAATGCTGGGGCTTCTTTTCCCCTACCACACTGGCCAAAATACAAAAAGGTCCATAGCCAATTCCCAAACGACTTAGACATCTTCCGATACCTCTATTCCTTTCCTCTTCCTCTTTTAACCCTTCCTTAGACAACTCATCCTAAACACCTGCAACCTCATCCAACGGAAGCAAGGAAAGAGCTCCACATACTCACTACGCCAGATACTCTCCTTAACCTCCTGCTTCAAATGTAACCCCAAAAGGACCAGCAAATGACACGTAAGCATTCCTCCTGGCAACATCTGCCACCCCTAGAGACTCACCAAGCGAACACTCCACTCGGCCCCCCTGAAGCCACTGCTTCACCACCGAGAGCACCACCAGCTCTCCCAACTGACTTCTCCGCAACCCTCCAGGCCTGGGCCAAATCAACTCCCTGACCAACACCCCCATTTGAACCCGGCCATGCTTCAAACGCACCCTGTAAAAAGACATAAAGGAACGCAAATCATTCCCACTTCCATTACCTGACACCACACTAGGCCCAGCCGCACTTCCTTGAACCTCCGACGCCACCCTCTCCATAGCCGACACTCCAACTCCACCAGCCTGAAAAGCACCAACTGACTGCGGACTCTGCTCCCGAACCATAGGAACTGTGGACTAAAATACATTTCTACGATGAGCCTTGGACCCTGAAGTGCCATAACCACCTTCCCGCTCCACCGTACCAAAACCTGGAGCCACCACACGTTCACCACCTGAACATAAAACCCCTTCGGGTTCCTGAGAAACCTAATCCCGCACAATACCACCCTGTGCCACACCCCCGTCCACCTCCCCTTCCACCAAATACCTATCCGCCGAAACCTCTGTCACAGAGACAGACCTCGATCCACTCCTGGGACCCCTTGCAGACAGCCGCACCACTCCTCTACCCGAAGAACCCCTCGACCTCCACACTCCTCTCCTGGTAGCATTCACTACACCTCCACACCGACCTGAAACTGAAGAATCCGTAGAAACGAGACAGGCCTCAAGCTCCTACCTGCCAACCACCTTGAAGCGCTCCCACCCGCCTCAGGCCCTACTGCATCACCTTCAGCCAACATCTGCCTTACCAACCATCCTCTGCCTCTCGCTGCCTCCGACCTCAATCTCAGTCGCTGGTCCACCGCTGGATTCCCCTACAGGAATCAACTGGTCTGGTGGCCTAGAAGCCCTGACAGGCCGAGTCCAACTTCAGACTCCGCCGCCAACACCCCGGCCAGACTCCTCGCCCCCTCCATGCCACAATGCCGAGCACCTCCCGCTCCTCCGCCAACAGCGACTCCCACTCTCCACCTTCCCCATACTCAAAAACCGAGTAAATGAGTAAAAGGGGCAAAAAACACCACTCTCTGACACAGCTCAGATTTCTGTCAGCTCTACTTCAGGAGAAAAGGCCTCCCTGCACGCGCCTTAAGTACCCTCCTGGAAGCTCCACCCCCACATCTCCCGCTCAAACCCCCACATGCGTTCCTTCTCTGTTAAAGAAAAATCCTCCTTGCGTCCTGGCATCAGAGGCAACTTAAGGGCCCTACACCTTAGGTGCTTCAGGCCTTCAATATCAGTGTTCAGTAAAGAAAACGGGCAAAAGTTTTGACATGGAATCGAAGGCTTACCAGGTTTGGCAACATGGCTATAACTGCCATTATCATGTCGGAAGGGTAACATAAGGGCAAACGGTTTTCATTAAAGAGACATTCCATATGTTTTAAAGGTGTAAAACCACCTGGCCCAGTCAATTTGCTGTAGTGGGAGATTTAACCCTTTCCACGTGGAAGGCGAGACACTCACGACCTCACGATTCCATCCATAGGGCAGTATTACAAAGTTGGTGCTAACTTAACTAGAGCTGTTGTTAACTTAACAGCTCCATAGGCTATAATGGCTCTGGTAAGTTTAAAACAGCTCTAGTTAAGTTAGCACCAACTATGTAATATGGCCCATAGTGTGGACGACGTGAGCGTCTCAACCTTTTTACTTACCTCTGTCCCACTCTTACGATGTCTAAAGAGACTTTTTTTCCTTGGATCGCCCTGCAGACAGTCTGAGTAATCCAGGGAAATGGCAGAGGTCCACTGATGTCACATTTCCCACTGCACTGCTTAGTGGTTGGTCCCCCTTTTTTAGTTAGGTACGACTTGCTCTTTCTTTTCTCCTTGTGCTTCCTGCCTTCTTCATGAGTACCCCATCCTATTTACTTCTGTTGTCTGTTTGCTGCTGCTGTTGCCCATAAACTGTTTATCCTGCTGTTGCCTGTATCCTACTGTCCTATGTGCTGCAACCAGAATATCCCGCCTTATAATGCCCTACCTTGTCTTCTGCCCTGCACCTTTATGGTTATTGTCCTGGTGTTTAGCAGTGTTTTCCCCTTTTCCATATATATTGCCATCTCTCTTGGTTTTCCTTTTGTGTAACACTAATATCTAATAAACAGTTTATTATTTTAATCTGCAGTAAAATGTCTCTATTGTTTCTTTTTCTTTTAGGATCTATTAGGAATTTTTTGGGGATTTTTTCAGCAAATTTTTTTCCCCCTTTTTTTTAAATAGCAATTATTCTTTTTTCTTTAACAGACCTTTTTATTATCATTCATAGGACCTTGTATGTTAATTCCAGACATTTATTTTTTTCTTGCAAACAGCGTTTCAATTTTGTCGCTTTGAATCGTATTGTTTTTTTTACCAGTCCGGCGGCTTGTCGGTGACATTTCAGTGCTCTTGAATAACCCCTAAAGTCTACAATTTTTTAAATTTATAAAATAATTTATCAGCACTGGGAGTGTAAACTGTGTGTACTATATCAATAGATATCAACTTTCTACAGCCTCCACTGTCCTTATGCTATGTATTGATCATAAATAAGCTAGAACAGCAGACATCAACCGTATAAATGTACTCTATGGAAGATTGCAGATATACAAATAAATGAGATAAAGAGATACAATAGAAAATAAGGAACCTTCATGAAAAATTTTCTTTTTTTTTTTTTTACAATTGAAAGTTTATTGTAAGAATAGGAAACAGAAAATACATAAAATAAAGACAAATATACATGGAATAACATAAAAAAATACACAGAAAACAGGAGAGTCCTACATAACCCGAGGTATGTTCTAAGGGGGGGAAGGGATGAGAGTGTCGAGCAGGTGCAGGAGCAATCAACCTAACGACAGTACTCAAAGGGCCCTATTACATTTTTCGCGCAAAAAAGTGCGCGTGTGCAAAAACGCATTAACGCGAGGGGCAAAACCCTTTGCACTGAATGTCGTATTACGACATTCGTGCAAACGATGCATGCTAACGTTTAACGCGGATGGACCTGCGCGAGCATAATGAACTGCGTGCGTCCTACACTTAACATTGTGAGCGCAAATGCGTTCGTGCGCTGGTACGCGGATGGTATTACAATCTATGCGCAACTTGTTACGAACAACGTTTGCGCGCATATTTTTAACGTCTTTGAAAAGCTGGTGGTAACTGCAAATCTGAACGTTCTGGCCGAAACGAAATACACCAGCACGAAAAAAAAATACAGCACCTGTATAGTTGCACATTCTACACATACCCAAACAATAAAATGGAGAGGTTGTGCCTGTTTTTATTTTTTCTGCAGCATATATGCGCAGATTGACTTTGACAGGCGCAAAAACGCAATGCAGTGTTTTTATTGTACTCTGCTATATACGTTTATTCACATATGGCAATCGATTTTTGATTTCTTTTTGTATTCGGTAGCCAGCTCCTAAACCGGCTTTTGGTTGGTTTTTAGATCCAACAGACCATTTTAGTGACTCTAGCCCACTTTTAGGAGCCATCCTTTTTATGTAAATCACGGTGTAATCTGGCCATTGCAGTGAAGAAGACAAAAGATAGCAGGAAGCTTTATATACACAGCATGTGTTACTATATTGCTGGGAATATTATTATTCTGTCACACGCGTAAAAAAGAATGGAGAGAATCTTGGAGTGCCGGTGTATATGTAGATCTTGTAATTGTGTTCTCTTTCTGTGGGAGTGCACAGTGAGACCTCACTCTTGGCAGTGTAGAGATGCCTACTGTACGATGTAATAATGCCGTCTCTAGATGTCTTATTCCTCTGCCCATACATCCTGATAGAGCATGAATGGTGTTGATGTGGACACAGGAGTGATATTTTCAGACGTTCACGGTACCTGCCCATGCTGCGCTGCTGCCAGTGTAGCCGGGCCTGTCGCCTTCGCATAGCCCCGCAGTGCCACCTCCTCACTATGCACTTCTTCAGCTGCTCCGCGCGATGCAGAGACCAGGCAGAGAGACGAGAGGAAAGTAGGGATGTGCGTTTCGGGTTTCGGAACTTCAGAATTTTCACGAAATTTCCCGATTCGTGTTTTCGGATGCGGCCGAATTTCCGAAAAATTTTAGATCCGAAAAGTTCAGATCCGAAATGTTTTCCGAGCCGAAACGAAATATTTTCGGATTTTTCGAATGGGCTTGAAATGTGGCAAACGAGGAGAACAGATGTTCCGAAAAACGAAAATTTTCCGAAAAACGAAAATTTTCGAAAAAACGAAAATTTTGTAAAAACGAACATTTTCTGAAAAACGAAAAATTTGTAAAAACGAACATTTTCTGAAAAACGAAAAATTTTCGAAAAAAAGAAAAGTCGATACAAAAAAACGGGCAAAATGACACGAAAAATACGAAAAATGGTCGATATGTCGAAAAATGTGCAATTCCGAAAAACGAAAATTTTCCGAAAAACGAAAATTTTGTAAAAACGAAAATTTTGTAAAAACGAAAATTTTCGGAAAAACGGAAATTTTTCGAAAAAACGAAAAGTCGATACAAAAACCGAGCACAGTGACACGAAAATACGAAAAATGGTCGCAATTCCGAAAAAAAATGTACCCGAAAAACAGGTCGAACCAAATCGAATCGAAACCGAAATCGGTCGAAACGAGCCGAATCGAAAAGTTTAAAAATCCGAAAAATCAAACCGAATCGAACCGAAAAAAAAATCGGTGCACAAGCCTAGAGGAAAGTTGTCTTCCTGTAACATCATTGGCTTCATTAATCTTTATTTTAATGCATAAATGACTGCACCATCATTCTGTGGATACACAGAGGGGACAGGGAGGGCTTCCAGCCATATCCCACCTCTGTCCCATCCATGGGAATCTCAGAATTGTGTGTTGTGTATTATATACATATATAATCTAATATCTTTGGTGACAGCTCAGCGGAGACAATATATTCACTCCCTGTCCCTCTATATTTCTGTGCACATGGGGGTTCCCATTGCAAAATTAAAATTTGTATTCGGAATTCTGTATCAAAAATAAATAAAATTCATATAAATGTACCTACACTGCCAAAACCTGTGCAGGTACAGATTTGTGCGCGCAAACGTACTTTGCGCACATTTTTGCGTGTCGCTTTTACGAACATTATTTTTTGAAATATGAAAAATGCGTTCGGATCGTAATACCACCGTTAATGTTTGCGCGATTACATTTGACGCTGCGCACAAAAAAATTGCGCTGCGCGTACGAATTTGCGCGGAGAATGTACTAGAGCCCAAAGTGTGTCCGTTCTTTTATAGTAGCAAAACAAGATAACCGTACAACTCTTAAAATCTGAGCGTTGAAAACCTCCCTTTACTAAAAACCCCCAGGGCGTGCTATACCTCGGCACTCAAAAAGGATGTCAGCATCCGTGGTCTCAGGATTGTAGGGCTAGAGAAAAGAGAGAAGTAAGAAATAAGAGATAAGGGGAAAAGGAGAGGGAAAGTAAGAGAATGCAGGAAGGAGAGGGGAAGAGGGAGTAAAGCGAGAGAGACAAGGAAAGGAAAAGAGGGAGGGGGGGAACACTGAGGATGACACACATACATCCAGACCTCAACATAAACACAGAGTGGAGAAGGCCACCTCACCCCCGTCCGGACACCGGCACCCATCACCACTGTCCAGTAGGATCTTGTCTTCACCCACAGCGGGAGGGATCATCCTCGGAAAGTCAGTCATTGTCACAATTCCCGGCATCAACCCCAGTCCATTATAGACCCCGGGTGAATCAAATCGCAACGACGCAGTGTATCTCTCCCAGTAAAACCAATTAATTTCAAAATCCGGCAATAGTCCGAGATTCCACGTCCAGCCGGTCTACAGATCGAAGGGCTTCCACCTTCCCGACCCATTCCCGTATGGAAGGTGTCCTAGTGGTTCTCTGAAGGGCAGGTATCAAAGTTCGGACAGAAAGAAGCATCAGCAGCAAAACCGAACGCTTAAGAGACGAGAGGCAATGGGATGTGGAGAAGTAGAAAACATTCTAGTGTGAGGGGCAAAGACACCTCTGTCACTTGGCGGACCGCATCCTGAATCTGACTCCAGAACCTTTGCAGGTCGGGACAAGACCACCAGATGTGCATATAAGTGCCATTAGTCGCTTCGCATCTCCAACAGACCGGCGAGGCCGTGGGAAATAAGGTGTGTAAAAACTGAGGCGATCTATACCAAAATGTCACAATCTTATATGCATTTCCTAGGAAACGTGTCACACCACATCCTTTATGCATAAGTGTGAAGGTCTGGACCCATTGTTCGTCCGAGATATTGAGGGCTAGTTCCCTATCCCAGCGTAGAACATAGGATGGGATGGTAGTGTCAGTCGTCTGTAGAAGATTATAAAGTGTCGATATCCCGTGTGTCAAGGAATGGCCAGCCAGGCAATAAGCCTCAAACGGAAGGAGCGACCGACTTAGGCTGTAGCCATTGTCAAGTGTGCGCAAGTATGTTTTCAGTTGGTAAAAATTGAAGCGTTCCAGAAAGTTGGGAGAGCCCATCTGCACACTGAGTGGCAGAGCGTCCAGGTTGCCATCTGCGGGGACATGCATTACCCAAAGCCTATTCCCTTCTGTCAACCGCCTCCGCAAGGACGGTTGAATTCCTCCCGGGAGATTCAGGTTGTGATCCAAGGGCAAAAGGGGCAAAATGGCTGTTGTAAGGCCGTACGACAATTTACTGTTATGCCAGAGATGTAGTGTCGCCAATACTGGGTCTGGATTAGGGATGAGCTGTTCGATCTGTTCGGAGTTCGCATCGAACATCGACCGTTCGACAGTTCGCGAACTTCAACTTTTTGGGACGTTCGTCAAATTATTTTTTTTGAAAAACATATAAAAAATACTTAAAAAATACAAAAAAATCGAGAAATAAAGAGACTCTTTACTGCAGAATATTATAAGCAACAGTTTATTAGATATTGAATTAAAACGGGAATATTTTTAACATTGAAGCCTATGGGATAAAACATGCTTGTTACTAAAACATCAGGCAGACACGGTCCTCTAATTAGGCACTGTAGAGGGCAGCCTGCAGGGGCCTCCCAAGGATCCCCTTGAGGAGCATGCGATGACAGAGCTGCGACTGTGCGGGCTAGCCACCCGGGTGCATGTGGCAGAGACAGGCAGCACAAGGAGGGAGCCACTGCACCTGTGACCACGGCAGACCCCCACCCCACAACGAGGATCCAGGGAGCCCCCACTGACCACCAGGCTAAGGTAAGGCGACACATTTCTAAAAAAATAAAATCCGAGGACATTTTTAATTAATTATATATATATTAGATATATTCAGCCTGGTAGAGCGCGGTGGCATGTGGGCTGCGTGGGTCTCAGGCAGTGGTTTGTTTTTTTGTGTGTACATTTTTAGAAAATTTATAGGGGAAGGTAAGGGCAGGTATGATATATATAGATAAGATATATATATATATTCTAATAAATATATATATCCAGACTTGTATTACACACACATTTTGGCAACTAATTGCCCCCCCCCCATTTGGTTGATCCCTCCAGAAGAAATGTTGAACCCGATAGAGTAGGAATATATATACTCTTCCACAATACCACAGAGGGGTTACGGTGTGACGGCACTGTTGCCGACACTAAAAGCCCAATTTTAAAGCACCCATTGTTACTTTCATCCAAAGCCTGCATAAGTTTCACCATAATTTAGCCAAAGAAATCACTAAACTTGTTCTGCATGTCCTAAAATGTCTTCTCTTTTCATACAGACTTCCGCCCCAAGCAGTTGTTTATGAATAGATTAAAGGAAAACCCATTTACCTTCATTTAAAATGTCATTTTTTTGTTTTTAAATGTTTCTATACATCCTACAAATCCCCCACTTCACGGGCAGGTTATGGGGACCTCCTAGGCACGATATTTGAAGGAAGTTTTCGTTTTTATTCTTAACCTTTATTTCATGGTAAACTCATTGTTCCTTTAAAAACATTTTTTTTAAACTTTCTGTCCTTGTTTCCTGTCCCCCATGGCACTACCCGGACCGCCATACACCTTTTATAGCAAATATCTTGCATATATGCCCTCTTGGGGGGCACTCTAAAATTCGAACTTTCGAGTCCCATTGACTTGCATTGAGTTCGGTTCGTGTTTGCGTTCGAATTCGAACTTTTGAAATTGTTCGAGTTCGAATGCGAACCAAACACGGGGTTGTTCGGCTCATCACTAGTCTGGATCTGTCCGTGGGGAAGTCGACAGGGTGGGAGGGAGTCACTGGATCACCCACAGCGGGCGCTTTGCAAGGGCTTCCTCAATATCGAACCAACGTTTGGTCTACGCCCAACCCAGACAATCTACCACACGGGCCAAATTACAAGCGTAATAGTATTTCCTGGGGTCAGGGAGAGCCAGACCTCCTCTATGTTTCTGTCTACACAAGACGGCAAAACTAACACGCAGTCGACCCGTTGGCCAGATAAATCACAGAAGTATCGTCTGCAGTGCTGTGAAAAAAGTGAGGTGGATAAAGATCGGTAATGTACTGAATAGGTAAAGAAGTCATGGTAGGAGATTCATTTTCAGAGCGGCGATCCTGCCCATCCACGAAATCATGCGAGTAGTCCAGTCAGAGAGATCTTTCTTAAAGTGGCGAGTATAGTTAGGAAGTTAGCATCATAAATTTGTCTGTCAGTAGAGGCCAGCCAAACCCCTAGGTAGAGCATATGATGGGCACAGAAGCGGAAGGGGTAATCTCTTCGCACAAGGCAGACAGTGGGAGAGTCCAAAGATACATTAAGAAATTTGGATTTCTCCTGATTAATCCTATATTCGGCTGCCGCTCCATAAGTCTCCAAAGTGCGCGTAATCTCAGGGAGATAAACAGTTGGTCTAGAGACCATAAAAAGTAGGTCATCTGCGTAAGCAGACACCTTGTGGCAGGAAGCATGTCCAGAAATTCCCAAAATGTTGCCATTTCTACGAATCGCCTCCAGTAATGGCTCAAGGCTCAGGTCGAATAATAGAGGCAACAAGGGGCATCCCTGTCGCGTACCATTGTGGATGGTTATGTTCCCTGACAATGCCCCGTTAGCGCGAACACAAGCCGTAGGGACATGATAAAGCGCTGAGAGCCATTTGAGAAAGGGTCCCCGTATCCCAATTCGGCTCAGAACAGAGAGCATGAAGCTCCACCTTACCCTATCAAAGGCCTTCTCCGCATCCATTGATAGCAGAAGAAGACCAGTCCGTGAAGCGTGAGCGTGGCCCACCGCTCCCAGAACTCTGGTCATCGCATCTCGAGCCTCCCTCCCGGGAACAAACCCCGCCTGGTCCGGGTGCACCAGAGAAGGGAGGAGAGGCGTGAGATGAGTCAACAAAATCTTGGCTAGGACCTTGTCATCTGTGTTCAGTAAAGAGATGGGTCTATAATTTCTGACGTCAGTCCCGTCCTTCCCCGGTTTACAGATGACTGAATTCGTGGCTGCAAGCATGTGATTGTGAAAAAATTCTCCATCTCTTATAGCAGAGAAGAGCGTTTGCAGGCAAGGAGTCAAGGCAGAGGAAAAGGCCTTATAGTATTCTGCCAGCAGACCATCCGGTCCCGGGCATTTGCCATGTTGTAGTCCTTTCAGGGCAGTTTGAATCTCTCTATCGTCTATCGGGTCATTCAGGAGGGAGGATTGTGAGGGCAAGATGGTGCGGGACACAGTTTCAGCAAGATAATCCGCGATGGCCTCTTGGGTTGGTTCCAAACCCGGTTCCGAGTCCATGTTATACAATTCCTGGTAAAAACGCTGAAATTCTTGCAGCATATAATCCGGACGAGTAGTCATAGAACCATCCGGGAGTTTGAGTTTAGCAATATATGCCGCATTTCAGCGCTTCTTAAGTATACGGGCAATTAGTCTGCCAGGTTTATTCTCATAGAGAGCGAAATTACATTTCGACCTAGAGGCCGCAAAGCGAATATCCGCATCCAGTATGTCATTTAGCTCACTGCATTTAGCCGTCAGGGCCGTATAATTGGAGGGCAATGCAGTGGTGTGGTGGGTCAGCTCAAGGTCACGTATGTCAGACAGTAACCTTTGTATAGTGTCCGCACGATCCCTCTTAATGGCCATAGCTCTACTAATGCAAATCCCTCGGATGACCACTTTATGGGCTTCCCATATAGTAGACGTGGAAACCTCAGGGGTCTCATTCTCGGTGAAATACGAAACGATAGCGGCATCTACTTTTGCCACGAAAGTAGGGTCCTTAAGCAAAGACGTATTCATGCGCCATTGGCGTTCCGAGGGACGAAACAGCAGGGAGGACAGGACAGTCAGAAGAGAAGAATGGTCCGACCACGTTTGAGCCAGAATCGCAGAGTCCTCTGTCAAGAGCA
This sequence comes from Leptobrachium leishanense, assembly GCA_009667805.1. NCBI lineage: Eukaryota > Metazoa > Chordata > Amphibia > Anura > Megophryidae > Leptobrachium > Leptobrachium leishanense. The sequence continues at coordinate 61,829,387 of CM019066.1, read as the reverse complement.
CATCTTTCTGCTGGACAAACAGGTAGTCCAGCCGAGAATATGAGGCATGGACCGGCGAAAAGTATGAATAGTCACGTTCTCCTGCATGGAAAGTCCTCCAGACGTCCACCAGTTGTAAGCTAAAATGGCAATGTTCTATCATACGTAATAAAACTTATCTACTTGAAATGCACCTTAAATATTTACTTCTCAGAGAACAAATAGACCAGCCACTTTTCCTAAATAGTTCTGATACTTTGTGTCACTGAATATGTGTTATCTTTTCAAGAGATATATGCAGATACAAGGGTCTTGAGAGTGAGAAAGGATAGACAAGATAATATAAAATATCAGTGGGGGTTTGCCATTAATAAAATATAATCATTCTCAATAATAATTCCCATCTAGAACTGACCATAAACAAATTTTATATGTATGACAATAGAGAAATTTGGTCAGTCAGTGCATTGTTTAACAATAAGATGATCCATTAGACAGAGTTCTGTCAATGTCCAAAGAATTATACTCAAGACTATGTTAACGTAGAGGTCACTCGATTACCATGACCCAACAGAGAGAAAGAGATAGGTAAACTGTTATGGGACCACTTGGTTGGGAGTGGGTCAGACGCACTGAGAGGGTAGCAGAGATGAAGCAAAGACAGAATTGCAGATATAAGAGATAAGACACAGGCACAATAAACTGGTATGAGAAATGAGGTAGAGGAACAACGTAAATTATGTGTCGTGCTCCTGGAAGAGCCCCAAATCTCCTCATTGGCTTCCTCGTGGCCATCCATCTGAAAAAATTATTGATACTGATGGTCAAGCCACAGCAGAATGACAATGAGGGTAATAACTCAGATCATAAGGCACTCCTTGGCCTTCAACAGGAGGGGGTGATTGTACATGCACGTTGCACAATCCCTCCCCTGTATCCAGCGACCGACAGAAGCCCAAGGTGCACTAACAGCTTCTGTCCTAATCACTCTTGCTTATTTGAAACTTCAGTAACAGGAAAAAGAGATTTGGTGACACTTTTCTTTAATACAATCTTTAAAAGTGAATTACAATCACTTTCCAGTTGTATTGCATAAATTACCAGTTCAAAAAACATCATCTTCGATTGCACCTTAACAGGGTTATTCCGAAAGTGCCAATCTGGCCCCTAAATGGCAACGAACAGTGAATTTCCCCATACAGTGCAATCCCTTGGCCAGTCGGCTATTCAGAGATCAGGCAGTTCGCCAAATTTTGGCAAATTGCCAGCAAAATACGGCGCTGTCCGACAGCAGTGAAAGTCCCCATAGAGAAGCAATGGTTAACCTATTCAGAGAACACCAAACAGCAGAGAAATGTCAGAGAAATGCCCTGATGTTCGGTGGTTTCATTTGGCAGGTTTAATCAGGCGAATCCCTAGGCTTCAATGTTAAAAATATTTCTGTTTTTACTCAATATCTAATAAACCGTTTAGAGATTTTTGCTGCAGATTAAAAGAATATTTTTTCAAGATTTTTTTAGGTGTTTTACGGGATTTTTTTCTCAATTGTTTTTCCAGATTTTTTTAAATAGCGTTTTTTCTTTTTTCTGTAACAGACCTTTTCATTATCATTCATATGATCTTATAGGTTAATTCCAGACATTTTCGTCCAGTAATTTATTTGCAAACAGTGTTTCAAATTTGACACTTTCAATCATTTTATTTATTTTATTTTACCCCGTTCACCGACTTGTCGACTTTATCCGGCAGCTGGTCATCACTGTGTTCGGCAGATTGTTGGCTTTTTCCGGACGAATTCGGCGGGTTTGCAGCGGTTTATAGGATCAGATCAGATCCGATAATTTCTGCGGATTTAAAAAAAATAAAGTGCTGCAAGACATTGGATCTGATAATTTCAGCGGTTTATCAAATCGGATCCAATCCTATAATCCGCCAGACCTGCTGTAAGCATGGGATCCGATAATTTCTCAGTTTTGCAGCTCCTTTTTTTTTTTTGTAGATCGGTGGTTTTGCGCCTGCTTTTCTCTGCATTTTGGGGATATTTCGGTGCTCTCTGAATAACCCCTTAAGTTTATGTGCATATCTGTCATAAAAGCACACTTTTTAGAGTATAGCAGAGCCTTCTTCAAAAATATAACGCTATATATAAAACCTATTTTTAGTGTAATTTCATATAGAATTTGTAGAAGTTAGTTACAAAATATAAGTAGTAAATGTAGCTAAGGCCCTGATGAATTGTATTAACTTTGATTTTACCATTCTTATCTGTTTGATTAACCAAAAATCTGCAGTCCAGCCTTGCATTTAAAAAATCAGGGCATACAATTAGCTATATCTTTATGATACTCTCTGTGTTGTAAACAAAACAAAATAAAGAGCTATTACACAGTATCCCATCAAACCGCATATGGCATTGCTGACTAGACATGTGCATTCGTTTTAGTACTAAAACGATTTAGTCAGAATTTTGATAATTTAGTTTTCGTATGACTCAAGAGAAACGAAACTGATCAGTACAAAAAACGAAAGAAACTAAAATAAAATGCACTACATTTTAGCTTCAGTCCTTTTTTTTGTGATATAATTGATGAGTGAAGGAGACCAGCAATGAAGAGTGCAACATCGCAACATCCGAAGTTCTGCACCCTCCACATGCCAATGCAGTAGGATGTTCTATACAGAAAGGGGCATTAATTAATGCAGGAGGATGTTCTATACATTATACAGAGAGGGGTATTAATGCAGGAGGATGTTATATACATTATACAGAGAAAGGTATAAATTGAGGAGGATGTTCTATACAGAGAGGGACATTAATTAATTCAGGAGGATGTTCTAATATATTATACAGAGAGGGGTATTAATTAATGCAGGTGATGTTGTATACATTATACAGAGAGGGGTATTAATTAATGTAGGAGGAAGTTCTAAACATTATACAGAGAGGATCCTTTTTTTTCAGCCCTTTAAATCCAGTGGCTGTGAGCGCTGAGATCGGCTGCTTGTTACATTATCTCTCAGTACAATGTATCAGGCTCAGTTGTTACAGTAACTGACTGTAACAGCGCTCAGAGTTTCAGTAAAACAAGGAAATAATATTGTTCTAACATCTTATATATAAAGATATTATTTACTAGTTTTACTGAAACTCTGAGCGCTGTGATGAGCAGCAGTCAGTTACTGTAACAGCTTTGCCTGACACGGGGCACTATTACAATGTTGGTGCTAACTTAACCAGAGCTGTTGTAAACTGAAAACCTCCATAGGCTATAATGGCTCTGGGAAGTTTACAACAGCTCTGGTTATGTTAGCACCAACTATGTAATATGGCCCACATTGTGCTGAGAGTGAGAGATACTGTAACAAGCAGCGATCTCAGCCTCTGAGGAGCCACTACAATAGTAATTGTATCCATTGGTTTCGGATGAATGAAATTAGTTTTCATACTAAAGAACTGAAAACGAATTTCTTTAGTAACTAAATAAATTGCATTTTAGGACTAATCCATTAGTTCAAAACGAAATTTTGTGCTGTGCACATGTCTATTGCTGACATGTTGTTTTCAGGTGAAACAGAATTCACTGCTACATAATACTTTCTTATAGATCCAGCATTTATGTTCTATTTATTTTTCCATTACTTTAGATAATAACACTAAAACACAATGCAATACTAAGCAACACAATTGCAGCTCATCTCCCTTTCTATTTATTATGAAAAGTCACTGGGCAGCCCAGCAGGATTCAAACAGCAGGACAAGAGGTAAAGATGCAGATACAGATGAATTCTAAATATTTTTTTACAGACTACTTACTTTTTTTTATACATTCATAGCTTTATCAATGCATCACTTCGTATAGAAAACCTGAATCAATATATCTCATTTACCATTCATGCCATTATGTCTGCAATTTTGGATATTGAATCTTGCTTGAAAAAGCTGTATTATTTTTTATTATTAAAAGTAATTTCAGGAATAGAATAAGTGAAATATTTGTGTCCACAGAATAATTATCTTTGTTATACATTGTATACCCATAATAAGTGAAATGGGGGGCTTTTGTCCCTTCCGAATATGTGTATCTATGTATTTGCTAAATGAACTTAGCCACTGTTAGGATGTAATTGTTTTGTCCTTGTAAATGCCTCAAAACTCCACTTTTAATGTCCTATCAGTTGGCATGAATACAATTTGTTGTCAAATTCCATCTGTTTGTTTATTTTTTACAATATTATAGTTCTAATCATTTATACTACAAAGCACTTTTCATTGAAAAGCATATTATTATAGCATTTAATTGAAACATATGTTGCATACTTATAGTTAAATGTCAGGATAAATAGCAGTTTAACATAATTATTCTATACTAGGTTTTTTCAGATTAATAAAGTGAGACAGATGTCATTTGCATATCCTACCCAGAGTTCCTTGCTGCATGTGGGCAATGTAGCACAGGACCTCTGGGAAGCAGTTCTTTGAATTGCTGTGATGTTCAGATGGCTTCTGCAATAATAAACATAACCATTATAGCGTGGAGGCTTTTTATCTCACTTTTTGTCCTCGACCACAACCATTGTTATATATATATAGTCCAGGTTCCAGACGCACAAGGAGACTTCTTGTTAGAAAAATATATACTTTTATTATGGTAGCATAATTCAAAGTTTCAGTCCCTGCTGGGACTTTCCTCAGAAATAGCATACCAGAGGAAAATAAACACTTATATACACAGAAATCATTAAGACTTAACAGGTGTGTCTACCCAGCCCAGGAAACTGGGGCGTGGATGAATATAGCATGCTACGTAGCCATAGCAACCATAGACCAAGCAAAACACTTTTAAGGTTACCATATTGCTCCACATATTTTTTTAAAACATCAGCATAATAACGGCTCAGTTGATAAACTCACAGTGCAGCAACATAGTATAACAAATTAGATCCAGCAAAAAGAACATATTAAACAAAGTGCCAATGCTGCCTAATTAAAAAGGATTTTTTTTTATTGTATACATACATATAGCAAAAAAAAGGACTAAAACCAAGATAAAAAACAAAGGGACATAGCCACAAGAGGAGGATATCCCAACAGAGCGAGTGAGCTACATGATCAAAGGGTAACAGAATTTTTTTTGTATCACTAAGTTTAAAGAACCCTATTATGCAAGAAATGAACCTAACGTATCTGCAAAAAAGGCAAAAGAGAATTTTTCTCATTAAGTCCCCATGGGGCCATTGAATCTAATGTAATAATCCAAAAAGCCTCTCTTTTGAGGAGCTCTCTGGCACAATCGCCTCCTCTACTCATGGGGGAACTTGATCGATGCCCTTGACTCGCAGGCATAGCAGGGAATGTCCTGCCTCGTAAAAATGGTGCGCTTCAGGTTGTGGATTATCAATGCCATTAAGAGCCGCCCTGATTGCTGACCTATGGTTAGCCATGCGTTCCCTAAGATTATTGATTGACTTCCCTATGTAGATTTTACCACAGGGGCATGAGATTTTGTAAACCAATTTTGAGACTTTAGTGCAAGTAATTCTGTGGCGAATCCGATACTTAGTACCACTATAAGGATGAAAGAATGTTTTCCCTGGAATCAGAGAGCTGCAAGTGGTACATCCCACACAGCGAACGCACCCTGGATTCATAAATGGATTCATGGATGAAAAATGGCTAAATTGGTCAGTGTGGACAAGGAAATCTCTCAGATTCCTATTCCTTTTATAGCAGAGTAATGGAGGATAACGAGTAGGACTAGCCAATTTTGGGTCATTTTGAAGTATATTCCAATGACGCCTAATAATGCGCAGCAAACTGATTCGATTCTGTATGGAATGTTTGGGCAAAGACAACCCGAGAATTAGGAGTCTTACCAGGACCTGGGGTTTGAAAACTATTCTGTGCCTTACTAAGTGCCATATCAAGTACATCGGATTTATATCCCCGCATCATAAAGCGGGCATACATTAGTGAGAGTTGTTGTGTGCACATAGTAGGTTCAGAGTTGTTACGCATAATGCGTAAATACTGTGAAATAGGAAGAGACTCCTTGAGCCTCCAAGGGTGAAAACTGGATGCATGTAAGATGGAATTACTATCAGTCGGTTTCCTACATAATGAGTATTGCAACGAGCCCTCCCTGTATGCAATATTTAAATCCAAAATTTCAACTGTTGTGGAATCCGAGTGGTAAGATAACCACTACTAGCTGTAGTAGGCATGAGTCATTATAGTCTGCAATTCAATAGATGTACCTTGCCATATCGAGAAGATATATATATCAATATAGCGAAAATATAGTTGCAAACCAGGATGAAAAGCTGGCAAAATGTAGGTAGACTAATATGCACTCATGAAAGCATTTGCATACATGGGAGCCATTGGAGCTCCCATTGATATACCCATACTGTACCCATACTGTACCCATACGTTGCAAGTAGTAGTTATATTCAAATCAGAAATAGTTCATAGTGAGGGTCTTCCGTAGAACCTCCAATAAGAACTCAATCGGATATGACATAGGAGTAGTATGGTAAGTCAGTATGGTGCGCACGGCTCCGATACCCTCCTCCAAAGGAATTATAGTATACAGACTGTTGACGTCTATAGCAATATCTATACCTATGAAATTGTTTGTCCGTCGCCGCGCATCCGGTTTCTTGCCAACAGAAGCCTGATGCGCCGCTTCGAACAAACACTGGATCCGCGCGCAGCCTCTACCCGTCAACCACGCGCGCATCCAGGAGAACATGCTGCGCATGCATCCTGTTCTCCTGGATGCGCACGTGGCCGACGGGTAGAGGCTGCGTGCGGATCCAGCGTCTGTGAGCTGGGGGCATATATATCCATGTGAGCTGGGGCAAATATACCCATGTGAGCTGGTGGCAATTATACCCATGTGAGCTGGGGCAATTATACCCATGTGAGCTGGGGCAAATAAACCCATGTGAGATGGGGCAAATAAACCCATGTGAGCTGGGGCAATTATACCCATGTGAGCAGGGGGCAATTATACCCATGTGAACTGGGAGCAATTATACCCAAGTGAGCTGAGGGCAATTATACCCATGTGAGCTGGGGGCAAATATACCCATGTGAGCTGGGGCAATTATACCCATGTGAGCTGGGGGCAATTATACCCATGTGAGCAGGGGGCAATTATACCCATGTGAGCTTGAGGAAAATATACCCATGTGAGCTGGGGCAATTATACCCATGTGAGCAGGGGGCAATTATACCCATGTGAGCTGGGGCTGTTATACCCATGTGAGCTGGAGGCAAGTATACCCATGTGAGCCGGGGGCAATTATACCCATGTGAGCTGGGGCAATTATACCCATGTGAGCTGGGGCAAATATACCCATTTGATCTGGGGCAATTATACCCATGTGAGCTGGGGCAATTATACCCATGTGAGCTGGGGGCAATTATACCCATGTGAGCTGGGGCAATATATATATCCAAGTGAGCTGGGGCAATATATATATCCAAGTGAGCTGGGGCAAATATATCCATGTGAGCTGGGGCAAATATATCCATGTGAGCTAGGGCAAATATACCCATGTGAGCTGGGGCAAATATACCCATGTGAGCTGGGGCAATATATATCCATGTGAGCTGGGGCAATTATATCCATGTGAGCTGGGACAATATATATCCATGTGAGCTGGGGCAAATATATCCATGTGAGCTGGGGCAAATATATACATGTGAGCTGGGGCAATATATATACCCATGTGAGCTGGGGGCAATATATATAAACCTATGTGAGTTGGGGCAAATATACCCATGTGAGCTGGGCGCAATTTATATGCCCATGTGCACTGGGGCAATGTATATCCAAGTTGTCATGCTTCAGCCCGAGAAGCCTGCTGTGGCTAGTTTGGGAGACTGTCTGCATCCACTCAGGGGTTAATTTTTGTTCTGGATACCTGTGTGATTTGCTTAAAACCTGGTCACGCCCTTTCCTCTACGATCTGGCATTGTTCTACTTGCTTTGCTACTGAGAGGATTCCCCTCCTGAGCTCCTGCACATCACTGCAAGCCTGTTATTGCTGCTGTTTATTTCCTGGACTGTTCCTTCAAGTATCCAGTTTCTGATGTAAACCACTGTGCTGGTTCCAGGTACCATATCTGCTACCAGAGACTGTGCTTATTCCTCTATTGCTGTGCACTCCATTCTGCAGTACCTGGAGAGACTACTGGATTACCGTGCTGCAACTATCTGCTGCTATTCAGCTGTACCTGTTCATCGCTGTGTACTACATATTGCAGTATCTGGATTTTCATATTGCCAAAGATCACCGTTGTGCGTATTGGTTTCTTACCTGCTGTTATCAAGCCCTGTGTGTTCTTTATCTGCCACAGTTTCAATATATCCTTATTTACCTGCTTCATTGTATCCAGTGCCTTTATTAACCTGTTCAACCCCAGCGCCTGGTATATATACACAACTTTGGGTCCCACCTCGGTTCACGCCTGGTGCTACCCTGACACATGTGAGCTGGGGGCAATATATATATCCATGTGAGCTGGGAGCAATATATATATATATATATCCATGTGAGCTGGGGGCATATATATCCATGTGAGCTGGGGGTCAGAAACTGTGTGTGATAAACAGCCACATCATTGGGAGCACTGGGCAGCCATATGCTCTACAACAATAGACTGCCCTCTGGGCAGGCTTTATACCTAGTGTAGCGCTGTTTTAGTTCTGTTGCTGTAATTACTCATTTCTGGCCACCAGGGGGAGACAAGCGCAATGTAAACTATATTGGACACATTGGGACTACGTTTTCCAGCATGCTTTGGGGCAGAGACAGGAAGTGGGTGGGGAGAACAGACAGACATCCGCAACCTCTTGCGGAGGAGAGCCAGTGCGCGCCAAGGGGTGAACAGAGCAAGACGCACATGAGACAGGGAGCGATTGTGACCAGGCCGGAGAGCAGGTGTTGCCTTGCGGACGCTGGAGATCGGTTTCAGTGACTTGCCAGAGACCTAGTAATCCACCGCTGAGAGGTTTGCACAGACACAGAGCTGAAGATTGGAGCCCGAGTTAGGAGACCGCGATGATCTAATGGGAGTGCAGGCGGTGAGCTGAGAATCTTGTTGCAAAGACGGACAAGCAAGAAAAGCGGATCCAGTGGCACAGAGTCCCAGCCGAATCGAGCGGAGAGACGTCCTTGGTCGAGCAGCGGAGCAGATTATCTGGCGGATGGGTGAGAGGCCTACCAGGCCACAGTAAAGTTAGCAAAGCACGCTGCAGTTTGCATAAATCTACAGGGCCCCAACGTGACTAGTCGAAGACACACTGAATTCATTCACTGGCCAGTTGAATCTAGTACCCGGGTACCAACACACACATACACGCACACCTTCTTGGGACACAACCTGTACAGGACTTACACTCTGGCAACGAAGGGGTTAAAATTTCCTTTTTTTTTACCGCTGCGTGTTTCTTGCATTACGAATTCCTGTAAATATATATATATATACACCGTGCTTGCTTTATATATGCCAGTTTATTTGAGACCAGTAAACTACATAATTTATAAAATCCACAACAGTGCTGGTGTATATTTATTCCCTAGTGCGGGGAGACTGACCTGAGGTTCAATTCAGGGGCTCCTCCGGGAGTGAGCGCTACACGTGGGGGCTCGTTTCCGGGATCCAGTCTCTGGAAAAAACGCATTTAAAGGGTTAAATAAGGATCCAGACACTGCTGCCAAATGGTGTGAGGAGCAAAGTAGTCAGAATTATGCATAGTCATGGATATTCCTGCAGACACTTGGGCCGAAGATCAGATTCGCCAGACCGTGGCCGAGCTGACACCAGATCATCGGGGGTTAATCCTGGACATTAAAGCGAACCCAGATACCTCTCACACGTATGTTCTTTATGATTGGAGAAAGGGTGTTCCAGTGTGTTTTCAGGGCGCGAGCGCGAAGCTGACCGATGAGGTGGAAGTTCAACTGATTCAGCCAAGTGCGCCGCGTGGAGATCCCGCACCCAGTCCGCTGGCCATGATCGGGCCTGAATTTGTAGTGGCTATTGAAGATTTGCTGGCTAAATGTCAAAGAACAAGCCCTCCGCACACTAACTTTGGTTATCGACGGTTGAGAAATTTTACAGGAAATGTACAAACGGGAGAAGAAACCTTCGAAGAATGGGTAGAACAGGTGATACAGGCTCTGGATGAGTGGGACGTCCCCGAAGCACAGAAGAAGCAAAGAATTACTGAGAGCTTAAAGGGACCTGCGTCAGAAGCTGTCAGAAACCTAAAATTGAGTAAACAAGACTGCACCGCTTTAGATTACCTAAACGTACTACAGGAAGTTTTTGGGCGAACGGAAAAGGCTGCGGAGCTCGTGTACTAGTATGAACATACTTACCAGCGGAAAGGTGAGAAGATGACTGAATATATGAGGCGCCTAGATAAGATTCTACATCAGATACTTCAAGAAAGGGGCCGAACCAGCCGAAATAGATAAAATCCGAATGCAGCAGATCCTGAGGGGCGCTCAACCTCTAGATCCTGTGATGCTACAGCTGAGAACCAGAGAAGGTAACCGAGAATTGAAATACCTGGAACTGATCCGAGCTGTCAGAAAGGAAGAGGCTCTACTTGAAGAAAAATCCCTTAGGAGAGGAGAAAGAGCTTACGCACAACCCGTGAGGCACAACGAATGTTTGCAAGCGGAAGATGATTCGTTAGACACCTATGGATCCGAAGTGGACGAACAGGAGCATCTGGTTGTTCCTAAATCCACAGAGAATGCTGCAAAAGAGCAAAATATTCCTACATACAGTGAAATCCACAAAACTGTTAAGAAAGTGCAAGCAGCTCAAGCTGAATTGCAACAGGCACACACGGACCTGTGCCGAGTGCTCTTGAAGGTGGCAGAGACACAGACCGATATGCAGAAGTTCCTTACTGATATGCGGACAACTGGAGTTGCTGTGGCGTCTGGCCAGGGTCCTTCAACTGAATCATCACAAGCAAGTGCGTCTCCGTCTTCAAAGAAGAGATGTTTCAGTTGTGGGGAAATGGGTCATTTCCGAGCGCAATGCAAAACCCAAAAGCCTGAAGGAAATAGGGTAGAAGAGTTCCTAAAAGCCTTGGAAGGGCTGCTATCTACCTCACCGGCGGGAAACGCCAGAGGGCCCAAGTGAAGGAGCAAACTAGGTGCCCAATGGTTAAAAACCGCTCCAGAAATCAAGCCAGGAGTGAAAGACCGAGAGGGCCCAGAGTTTCACCAACTGCTGAGCCTACCAGGACTGAAAGAGTTTACTCCCTTAGCATCCGGTCCTATGTCATGGGAAGCAATGCACACCCAAAACCTACACGGGCCAAGAAGAAGACCAGGGTACAGCAAACGGGGTCTAAACTTCCTGCTACTACGACAAAGTTTCCTGACCAGCTGATAGGTCCTTCTCCCATCGTTCCAATCCAAGTAGAGGGAGTCTATACCAAAGCTCTGTTGGACTCAGGGGCTCAAGTGACATTGATCTACCGAGACTTCTATGAGAAGCACTTGAAACACATACCTCTACAGAAGTTAAAGGACCTTGAAATCTGGGGTGTCGGGACTGAGAAACTTCCCTATGACGGATATCTACAGGTGAAGTTAGAGATCGGATCCAAAGTCATCGGACAGTCTGGAGGTTGTGATGCATTGGCCATTGTGTGTGCTCGGCCTTCAGGGGCCAACCGAAGTTCTATGATAGTGGGGACGAGTACTGATCTGGTGCGACGTCTCCTGACTCCTATAGTACTGGAAGAAGGTTCTACCAGGGGAGTACACTTAATGTTATGGCCAGTCTATCAGCGAATGGTTGAAGAACAGAAGGCACCTGCCGAAGTGGGGCACCTGTGGAGATTGGGAGGAACAGAAAAGGTTCTGCAATCAGGAGAAGTGGCGAGTTTCCGGGCTTCAGTCAAGTTGAACGGGTCGCAACCAGGTCCCTATGTGGTACTGGAAACTGATTTCAATCATGGGAGTGAAGCCGGAGTAGAAGTAATCCCTGAAATAATCTCCACAAAAGCTTTGAAACGAACACGAGGAAGAGTCTCAGTCAGTGTATGTAATGTGTCTGATTCTCCAGTGATCCTGAAAGCACGAATGCCTATCGTGCAAGTAGCGTCCGCTACGCCTCTCTCTCCTACCGATTTAGGAGGGGGAGCGAATAAAGAGTTTCCAGCTGACAGGTTCTATCCCAAGGACGCTCCCATCTCGCCTGAATGAAAGAAACGTCTTCAGTCCCAGGTCCTAAAGTGCAGGGACTTGTTCTCAAAGGATGAGTTCGACGTGGGCCTAGCGAAGAGTACTGAGCATCGCATTCGACTACAGAAAGATAAGCCGCTTCGAGAAAGGTCAAGACGAGTTCCATTGGGAGACTTGGATGATCTAAGAGAACAGCTGAATGAACTGCAAAGAACTAAGGTGATGCAAGAGTCCAGGAGTCCGTACGCCTCTCCAATAGTGATGTTTTGGAAGAAGAATGGTTCTGTCCGTCTATGCATAGACTATCGCACACTAAATCGGAGAACCATCCCAGATCAATATGCCACTCCTCGGATAGAAGATGCCTTACAGTGTTTGTCTGGAGCAAAATGGTTTAGTGTACTAGACCTGCGAAGTGGGTATCATCAGATACCAATGCATCCTGAAGACAAAGAGAAGACTGCGTTCATCTGCCCACTGGGGTTCTTTGAGTTCAACAGAATGCCTCAAGGCCTTACGGGGGCTCCAGCCACATTCCAACGGTTAATGGAGAAGACAGTCTGGGACATGAACCTGATCGAAGTATTAGTGTATCTGGATGACATAATTGTGTTTGGAAAGACTTTGGAAGAACATGAGCAACGGTTGGAGAAGGTCTTGAAGCGGCTCCATGAAGAGGGGTTGAAACTGTCTCTGGAGAAGTGTCAATTCTGTTTACCTTTCGTTACGTATCTGGGACATGTTGTTTCAGCAGAAGGCGTTTCGACGGATCCTCGAAAGCCGTAGCTTCCTGGGCTAGACCCCAAAATGTTACTGAACTTAGATCTTTCTTGGGGTTCTGCTCCTATTACCGAAGATTTGTAGGAGGATTTGCCAAGATAGCTCAACCACTGAACAAACTCCTGCAGAAGGAAGACGCAGAAGAAGGCCACAAGGCCTCTGACCGAAATTCGTCGGCTCCAGGGCCAAGGAAGGCTCGAGAATCTATCCAAGGAGAACGGACTAGTCAATGCGAAGGTGCTTTCATGAAGCTGAAAGAGAGTCTAACTCGAGCTCCTGTCTTGTCCTACGCTGATCCTCATCGAACACTCCCCGAGTTCGGTTCGGAGCCAAACCCGAAATTTCCAAATGTTCGGATCCAAACCCGAACTCGAACTCCATGCAAGTCAATGGGGCTGAAAATTCAGTTTTTAGAGTGCCCTCCAAGAGGGCATATATGCTAGATATTTGCCATAAAAGGTGTATGGGGGTCCGGGTAGTGCCCTGGGGGACAGGAAACAAGGACAAAAAGTAAAAAAAAAAACGTTTTTAAAGGGACAGTGAGTTTTCCATAAAATAAGGGTTAAAAATAAAAACGAAAAATTCCTTCAAATATCGTGCTTAGGAGGTCCCCATAACCTGCCCGTGAAGTGGCGGATTTCTAGGATGTATAGAAATATGTAAAAAACAAAAAATGACATTTCAAATGACGGTAAATGCTTTTCCTTTAATCTATCCATAAACAACTGCTTGGGGCAGCAGTCTGTATGAAAAGAGGAGACATTTTCGGACACGCAGAAAAAGTTTACAGATTTTTTGGCGGTGAAAAGCAGGAGAATGACTGGAGAATGGAAAATTCTAGACCAAATAGCCGATTCGGAAAGTGAGATAAATGGGAGAATTTTTCTGGTTTGGCTATTTTTGACCTAGAATTTTCTCTTCAGTCATTCTCCTGAGTTTCACATTCCTCTGAATAACCCTGTCAGGGTTATTCAGAGAGCGGTGAAGAGCAGGAGAATGACTGGAGAATGGAAAATTCTAGGTCAAAATAGCCAAACCAGAAAAATTCACCCATTTAGGCTAGGGTCAGATTAGCGAATTTTTAACGTGCGTTTAGGCGCACTTAATTACGGCCGCACTAGCAGCAAATGACGGGCAATGACAGCCAATATACGAAGTACGGTCGCACGAAAGTCCGGCTGCGCAACGCAAGTGGAAAATGAATGCATTTTTTCGAGAACGCAGAACCGCTAGTACGGACGTACAGAGTGCGCTGCGTCCACTAGCGACGTGTGTGCGTGATTTGGAGACGTCAGACCCTGCTCATGTCCGGCCAACATAATGTCCAGACACCCGAAGTTTCCTGGTTTGGATCCGTAAAAAAACACGCACAAACATGCACATCGTATGACCGTTTTCGCGCATTCCGTGAAAAAATACGGCAATGCGTTCGGACGCACTTTCGGTCGCTGTGAAAAATGCGTTAGTCTGACCCTAGCCTTATCTCACTTTCCAAATCGGCTATTTGGTCCAGATTGTTCTCTTTTCCTGCCATTCTCCTGGTTTTCACCTTTCTCTGAACAACCCTGAGAGAGAGGTGAAAGCCAGGAGAACTGGCAGGAGAAGAGAACAATCTAGACCAAATAGCCAATTTGGAAAGTGAGTTAAATGGGCGAATTTTTCTGGTTTGGCTATTTTGACCTAGAATTTTCACTTCTCCAGTTATTCTCCTGCTTTTCACCACTCTCTGAATAACCCTGTGAATGTTTAATCCCGAGGTGAAAAATAACATTGCTTTAGATGTTATTTTGAATTTTTTTCAAACACCAGTTAAATGCAGCGTATTAGGATGTTTTAGGAGGGAAATTAATTCTCAAATCTCAATCAGAAGCAGACACCACCACACCCCCCTCAGTATAGTGTACAATGTATCAAATTGATTACCAGACTAAAAACACCTGGTGTTATGCCCGTTTGTGAACAGAGGTCATTTGGAGGTGATAATACAGAGTACAAATATTCTAAACTCCCTACTGGGATTATCTCTAACACAAGTAGTTGAGGAGCCGACCCGTAAAGAGGCCATATTGGATTTAAGGCTAGGGTCAGACTGAGGCAGTGCGAACGCGCGTGCAGCCGCACTTAATCACGGCCGCACTAGCAGCAGATGCCGGGCAATGACGGCCAATATACGAAGTACGGTCGCACGAAAGTCCGGCTGCGCAACTCAAGTGGAAAATGAACGCATTTTTTCGAGAACGTGAAACCGCAGGTACTGACGTACAGAGTGCGCTGCATCCGCTAGAGGCGTGTGTGCGTGATTAGGAGACGTCAGACGCTGCTAATGTCCGGCCAACATAACGTCCAGACACAAAAAGTGTTTTATTGATGATCCGTACAAAATCACGGACGAAAATGCGCATAGTATGACCACTATCACGTACTCTGTGAAAAAATGCGTCCATTCGTTCGAACGCACTTTTTCACAGACAACATAAAAATGCGTTCGTCTGACCCTAGCCTAATACTCACAAATGGAGGTTTGGTATCGAACGTTGTTGTAGGTGAAAATTTGGGATCTAGTGATCACCAGTCAGTATGGTTTAATATAAGAACAGGGATGGAGCCGCACCACACAAAAACAAAAGTTTTAGACTTTAAAAAAACAGATTTTTTTAAAATGAGACTTTGTGTGAAGGAGTTATTATCAGACTGGAGGAGTTTAAAGGGAGTCCAGGAGAAATGGGATTATTTAAAGGAAGCATTATTGAAGGCCACAGGCAATTACATTCGACTTGTTAGCAAAACAAAAAGGGAAGAAACCACTGTGGTACTCTGCAGAAGTGGCCAAAATAGTGAAGAACAAAAAGACAGCATTCAATATTATTATAAAACAACTCAGAGTGAAGAAGATAGGCAAACCTATAAGATTAGGCAGAAAGAGGCAAAGCAATTTATAAGAGCTTCCAAAGCACACGCAGAAGAGAAAATAGCTCAGTCAGTAAAAAAGGGACAAAACATTTTTTAGATACATAAATGAGAAAAGAAAAGTAAAACAATGATTAGTTAGAAAAGACAAAGGAAGGAAGGTATGTAGAAGAGGATAAAAGTCTCGCTGACTGCCTCAATGAATATTTTTGTTCAGTCTTTGCAGAAGAAAAGGAAGGAAAGGGACCTCAGTTAGGAGGAAACACTAACGAGACATTTACATATCAGTTTACAGAGGAGGAGGTTCTACAGCAGCTGTCTAAAGTAAAGACAAATAAGTCAATGGGACCTGATGGGATCCACCCTAAATTATTAAAAGAGCTCAGTGATGTAATAGCAAAACCGTTAACAGATTTATTTAACCAATCCTTGCTAACGGGAGTCGTCCCAGAAGACTGGAAATTAGAAAATGTTGTGCCCATTCACAAGAAGGGTAGTAGGGAGGAATCTGGGAACTATAGGCCAGTTAGTCTTACGTCAGTAGTCGGGAAATTAATGGAAACCATGTTAAAGGAAAGGATTGTTCACCATCTAAAAACACATAGATTACAGGATCAGAAACAACATGGGTTTACCTCAGGGAGATCATGCCAAACTAATCTTATTGATTTTTTTGATTGGGTAACAAAAATAATAGACACAGGTGGTGCAGTAGACATTGCTTATTTAGATTTCAGTAAGGCTTTTGATACTGTTCCGCATAGAAGGCTTATCAATAAATTGCAATCTTTGAGCTTGGATTCCAATATTGTTGAATGGATTAGGCAGTGGCTGAGTGACAGGCAACAGAGGGTTGTGGTAAATGGAGTTTATTCGGCTCAAGGTCTTGTTACCAGTGGGGTACCTCAGGGGTCAGTACTTGGACCCATTCTATTTAATATTTTTATTAGTGATATTGCAGAAGGTATTAATGGAAAAGTATGTCTTTTTGCTGATGACACAAAGATTTGCAACAGGGTTGACGTTCCTGGAGGGATCAACCAAATGACAAATGATTTAGGTAAACTAAAAAAATGGTCGGAGCTGTGGCAATTGAGTTTTAACGTGGATAAGTGCAAGATAATGCACCTGGGACGTAAAAACCCAAGGGCTGAATATAGAATATTTGATACAGTCCTAACCTCAACATCTGAGGAAAGGGATTTAGGGGTTATTATTGCAGAGGATCTAAGGGTAAGTAGTCAATGTAATAGAGCAGCAGGAAATGCTAGCAGAATGCTTGGTTGTGTAGGGAGAGGTATTAGCAGTAGGAAAAGGGAAGTGGTCATGCCACTGTACAGAGCACTGGTGAGACCTCACTTGGAGTACTGTGTGCAGTACTGGAGACCGTATCTCCAGAAGGATATAGACATCTTAGACAGAGTTCAGAGAAGGGCTACTAAAATGGTGTACGGCTTGAAGGAGAAAAGTTACCAGGAAAGGCTTAATGATCTTAACATGTACAGCTTGGAAAAAAGACGAGACAGAGGAGATATGATAGAAACATTTAAATACGTAAAGGGAATCCACAGGGTAGAGGAAGGGAGTATATTTAAAAGGAAACAAAGTAGCAAAACAAGAGGACATAGTCTTAGATTAGAGGGGCAAAGGTTTAAAAGTAACATCAGAAAGCATTATTTTACTGAGAGGGTGGTGGATACATGGAACAGTCTTCCATGTTGAAGTGGTAAAGGCCAAAACAGTAATTGAATTTAAGCAGGCATGGGATAGGCATAAGGCTATCCTAAACAAAAGATAAATCCAGGTAAAGTATCCATGTAATTGGGCAGACTAAATGGGCCGAAAGGTTCTTATCTGTCGACATTTTTCTATGTTTCTATGTTTCTATAATCTTTCCACATACACATTAGTTTTTAATTCAATATCTAATAAACCGTTGCTTATAATATTCTGCAGTAAAGAGTCTCTTTATTTTTAGATTTTTTAGTATTTTTTAAAGCATTTTCTATACTTTTTTCAAAATTTTTTTTTTTTTCGAACTCGAACTGACACACCCAAAAAGTTCGAAGTTCGCGAACTTTCGAACTGCCAAACTTCGGGCCGAACCGTCCTAACCCGAACAGCTCACCCCTAATCCTCATAAGCCGTTCGAATTGCATGTGGATGCCAGCAGAGAAGGTCTAGGGGGAGTCCTATACCAAGAATATGGTGGATTGTTGAGGCCTGTAGCCTATGTGAGCCGGAGTCTTACGCCTTCAGAAAAGAATTATCCTACCCACAAGTTGGAGTTCCTAGCTTTGAAGTGGGCAGTGGTAGACAAGCTGAAAGATTATCTGCATGGAGCCGAATTTGTGATAAAAACTGATAACAATCCTCTTACCTACGTCCTTACTACTGCGAAGCTGGATGCAACGGGACATCGGTGGTTGGCCTCTCTGTCAGGGTTTCGGTTCAGCCTGAAGTATCGCCCTGGAGTGAATAATCGAGATGCCGATGCTTTGTCGAGAAGACCCTACACTACAGAATGGACTCAGTTAACTCCAGATGGGGTGCAAGCTTTATGTCAAGGAGCAGAGCGCCAGGTCAAGGGAGGGATTGAAGCAGAAGCCATAGGAGTTATGGCTGCGGCTGTTCCAGAGTTCTATGGTAATCCTACGCAGCTGAGGGATGAAAGTTTGCCTACTTTCTCGAAACAAGACCTGAGAGCTGATCAGGCTGGAGACCCTTTGATTGCATTAACCGTGAAGGCCCTAAACGCAAACCAACAGGAAATTCGTCTGACAAATTCCCCAGAAGGGGCCAGATTGGTATACAAGGAGTGGGAACGGTTGAAGATGTTGGATGGGGTAGTCTACCGAAGGGGCCCCTCAAACAATGCTGGAGAGACCCAACAGTTGTTCCTTCCCACCAAACACAGAGAGGATGTGCTGCGGTCATTACACAATGACCATGGACATTTAGGTGCAGAGCGAACTTTTAAGCTGGTGTGAGACCGATTCTTTTGGCCCTGCATGAGACCTGAAGTTGAAAGTTACTGCCACTCATGTCTGAGGTGTATCCAAAGGAAGACTCTACCAACCCGAACTGCTCCAATGAGCCACCTACAAAGTCAAGGACCCATGGATTTGGTGTGCATTGATTTCCTGTGCTTAGAGCCGGATGCTAGTGGGCAGGGAAATATTTTAGTGGTGACTGATCATTTCATGCGTTATGCCCAAGCTTTTTCTACGAAAGACCAATGTGCTCCTACGGTGGCGAAGGTTTTAATGGAAAAGTTTTTTGTTCACTATGGCCTGCCAAGGAGAATACACTCGGATCAGGGTAGAGACTTTGAGAGCTGGCTTGTTGGGTAATTACTGGAACTGCTGGGAATTCAGAAGACCCGAACTACATCATATCATCCTCAAGGTGATGCTCAACCAGAAAGGTTTAATCGCACTCTGCTAAATATGTTGGGGACATTATCAAACAGAGAGAAGCAGAGCTGGAGTCGTCACATAGCCACGCTAGTACATGCATACAACAGTACGGAGAGTGACGCTACTGGATACTCACCGTAACGTCTTATGTTCGGAAGGGAAGCTCGACTGCCGTTTGATTTGGTGTTCGGGCTATCTCTGGATCAGACGTCTGAAGCCTCTCATAGAAATTATGTGGATAGACTTCGGAGGAATTTGGCCTCTGCGTTTGAACAGGCCCGTTTGACCTCTGGGAACAGGGAACAGAGGAATAAGTGAAACTACGACTTGAAAGTTCGGATACAGGATCTACAACCCGGTGATAGGGTTTTGTTGAAGAACTTGAGTGCTTCTGCCAGACATAAGTTGGCGGATAGATGGAGTTCTCAAGTCTAAATTGTCTGCAAGCAACTGCTGGGTCTGCCAGTTTACAAAATTCGACCGGATGGAAAGGCTGGGCCTCTTAAAAACTGGCACCAGAATCATCTGCTACCTTTGAGAGAGGCTGTAAGGATACCAGTTGGAGACTAACTTTCTTTACCGAACCCGCCTGCTCCACGTTTGACTCCCGTTACTCGGTCTCAGCAGACACGGGTTGTTGAAGAAAGTGAAGGGGATAGTGAGGAAGAAAGCTTTTGTCTGGACTGGGTGCACTCACCAGAGCCTGAAGAGGTCATTCCAGTTCCCGAACAGTGGGAAAGTAACCTGAGGCCTGAGGCTCCTGAATTCCAGCTGGAAATTCCTGAAACTTCTGAAATTCCTGTAGTTCCTGAAAACGCATCCTATGATTATAGTTCTATGCCTTCACTGGAAGGATCATACTCCGAAGAGATGTCTGTTCCAGTTGTGGACGAAGGAACCAAACCCGTACCTGTAGTACTTCCGCCTGAAGAGAAGCTGATTGAGCCAGAACCAGAACGTTCTGTCCGACCCCTAAGAGACTCACCTACGACTCACCAGGACATAGCACTGAAGAGGCTGTCACCACAGTGCGAAGGCTGCCCGAAGTGTCTGCTATGTTAGCTGAGGTAGCCAGAAGCATGAGTAAACTTGAGGACGTATACCTAACCCATTGTATGCTTGCTACTGAGCCTATATATATTGACTGATGTGATGTTGAAATGTAATGTAACTGTTACACCTCCTTGGAGAGACCCAAGAGTTCTAGGAGGGGGAGAGTGTAGCGCTGTTTTAGTTCTGTTGCTGTAATTACTCATTTCTGGCCACCAGGGGGAGACAAGCGCAATGTAAACTATACTGGACACATTGGGACTATGTTTTCCAGCATGCTTTGGGGCAGAGACAAGAAGTGGTTGGGGAGAACAGACAGACATCCGCAACCTCGCGCAAAAGAGAGCCAGTGCACGCCAAGGGGTGAACAGAGCAAGACGCATGTGAGACAGGGAGCAATTGTGACCAGGCCGGAGAGCAGGTGCTGCCTTGCAGATGCTGGAGATCGGTTTCAGTGACTTGCCAGAGACCTAGTAATCCACCGCTGAGATGTTTGCACAGACACAGAGCTGCAGATTGGACCCCGAGTTAGGAGACCGCGATGATCTAATGGGAGTGCAGGCGGTGAGCTGAGAATCTTGTTGCAAAGACGGACAAGCAAGAAAAGCGGATCCGGTGGCACAGAGTCCCAGCTAAATCGAGCGGAGAGACGTCCTTGGTCGAGCAGCGGAGCACATTATTTGGCGGATGGGTTCTGAGGCCTACCAGGCCACAGTAAAGTTAACAAAGCACGCTGCAGTTTGCCTAAATCTACAGGGCCCCAACGTGACTAGTCAAAGACGCACTGAATTCATTCACTGGCCAGTTGAATCTAGTACCCGGGTACCAACACACACATACACGCACACCTTCTTGGGACACAACCTGTACGGGACTTACACTCAGGCAACGAAGGGGTTAAAATTTCCTTTTTTTTACCGCTGCGCATTTCTCGCATTGTGAATTCCTGTAAATATATATATATACCGTGCTTGCTTTATATATGCCAGTTTATTTGAGACCAGTAAACTATATAACTTATAAAATCCACAACAGTGCTGGTGTATATTTATTCCCTAGTGCGGGGAGACTGACCCGAGGTTCAATTCAGCTGCTCCTCCGGGAGTGAGCGATACACTAGTATATATGTATATATATATATATATATATATATATATTTAAATTTTTCATTTACCTTTTATAGCAATATTGCTGGGAAGAAATGTTCTAAAATTCTAGATGACGCCTCTAATTGTGCACAGAAGCTAATAAAAGTACAATAGATCTATCACACAAGGCAAGCATAAATTGATCAAAAAACTGAGAGTTAAGACAATATAAGAATAAAGGGATCATTCAGAAAGAGACGATTTGGCACATACCCGAAATGTCACCGAACAGGGAATTTCCCTGTACATTGCCATTTTGGGGCCATTCGGTTATTCAGAGAGCAGGCAGTTTGCCAAATTTTAGCAAACTGCCAGTCAGTACGGTGCCTGTTCAAAGGCAGTGAAATCCCCCATAGAGAAGCAGTGGTTAATCTATTCAGAGAACACCGAACAACAGTGAAAAGTTGCCGAAATGCCATGATGTTCAGTGGTTTCATTCGGCATTATTATTCAGGTGAATCTCTGAAGTTCAATGTTAAAAATATTCCATTTTAATTCAATATCTATTAATAAACAAACTGTTTATTATTTTAATCTGCAGTAATAAGTATCCTTATTTATAGATATTTTTAGGATTTTTTCGGTAAAACAATTTTTTCCGTTTTTTTAAAAAAAATCGTTTTCTATTTTTTCTTTAACAGACCTTTTTATTATCATTTATTGGATCTTATACGTAAATTCCAGACCTTTTCGTTCAGTAGCTTTTTTGCAAACAGATTTTTGAAACTTTCAAATGTACTGGTTTTTTTTTTTTTTTTTTTTACCCCGTTCGTCAGCTTGTCGGCTTTTTCCAGCAGCTGGTCTGTGCTGTGATCGGTGGCTGACTTTTTCTGGCGTGTTCGGCATGGTTTTCCCTGCGGTTTTGGCAGGTGTTCGGTGGGATTGTGGTGGGTGTTCCCTGCACTCTGGGGACCCTGTGGTGAATGCTGAATTCACCGCAGGACGGGGAACTTTTATTCCCTGATGTGCAGGGTACTGACAGGAACGAAAGAGAACCGAAAGGTCGGAGACGTTTCAGTGCTCTCTGAATAACCCCTTAAATTTCTTGGTTAATTTGTGTTGTTCATTACAATATGTGACCTAAAACTGTTGTAAATAAGTATGTAGGAAAGCTTTATGTATAATTCAAGAAGCTCTTGTGATGCCATTATGAGTATAAAGAATTAACATTTACAAATATTTTTTTTAGTTCTACAGATGTTTCATGTCCCTTCTCAAATGCAGCAATACACCCCAGACATCCAGTGTCAAAGGATCGTCCAAAATCACCAAAATCTGCTTGACCCCAAGAAAACTACCAAATAACAACACACTTAATGCTGCTTCCACCAAGCCTCCAACTTCCGAGGAAGACAAGGCGTCTGGCGTTTGTAGTGGCAGCCCTTCCCATGCTGTAAATGGTAATGAACAGAAGAATGCCTTGACTCTAGTGGTTCATTATACGTCATGAAAATCTGCTTCTGAGTATAAAGCGCAGGCTGAAGGGAATATGCTGAATACGGGAGTGAACGCCATGTAGCATTTCCACATTTAAAGAAGATAAGGTCTTAGACGGAGATGTTGTGGATTCTTGACTTCCCTGTTGGAATGAGCATGAGTCTCATAATTTGATTTCCAGTGGCCAAAATGTAAAACGATGGTTTTAGGATGGTGACATTTATTTGAATTCAAATGTATTAAATTATCCAGTAGGCGCTGGGTAAATTTTGTGGAAAATGAACAATTTACATTTGGAATCAATTCCTCACACTTTATGTCTCTATAACATAATATTAAAGTTGATGAGAACTGTTTATCTATAAAAACGGACCTGTAAATGGACACCTCCACATCAGATCCCATTTTACCTCGTTATGCTTTAACATCTCAAAAGGCACATATCTCCATATCTGACTATAAGAAGCTAAGACTATCCATCCATTGTACCAAGCTTGTGTGTACTAGTTTTGATAAGTGAGCAAGAGCTGGTGTTGTTGTACGTTTCTCAAAGTTCAACCTTATTGAGGGAAAAAAATAGTTTCTTCAGGTCTACAGGGGCTCAAATGTTGAAAGCTTGAAAACCAGTGTTTTTGATATAGAAAAGGTCTATATTTATATGAAAAGAGCCAAAGTAATGTGTAACAATGTTAGCAACATGAGCAATCTGTTTTTGTAAACTGTGTATGTGTCAGGAAGAGCATTTAAATAAGCCATAAGCATTTAGGTGCCCTTATCCATTTCAAAACACCATCAGTAAAAATGATGTGCCTGTTTATTCTAGAAAGCCATAAAGGGTTATTCAAAGAGAGCCGATCTGGCCCCCGAAATGTAACTGGACACTGAAATTCAATGTACAGCTATATTTCCTGGCCATTCTGCTATTCAGAGAGCAGGCAGGTCACCAAATGTTGGCGATTTGCCTGCAGGTTCCGTGCCTGTTCGAGGGCAGTGAAACACCCATAGAGAAGCAATGCTTCGGCTATTCAGAGAACACAAAATAGCAGGGAAAAGTTGCCGAAATGCCCTGCTATTCAGTGGTTTCATTCGACAGATTTATTCAGGAGCATCCCATAGGCTTCAATGTTTAAAATATTCCAGTTTTAATCCAATATCTAATAAACCGTTTATTATTATATTCTGCAGTAAAAAGTCACTTTATTTTTAGATTCTTTTAGGATCTTTTAGGCATTTTTTGGGATTTTTTTTGGCAAACGTTTTATTCCGTGTTTTTTTTTTTTACACATTGATTTTTCTTTTTTCTGTAACATACCTTTTTATTACCATTCATTGGATCCTATATGTAAATTCCAGACATTTTCGTTTAGTATTTTTTTTGCAAACAGCGTTTACATTTTCGAACTTTCAAGCGTAGTGTTTTTTTATTATTTTTTTTCACCTCGTTCGTCTGCGTGTCGGATTTTTCCGGCAGCTGTTCTGCGCTGTGATCGGCGGCTAGTCGGGTTTCTCCGGCGTGTTCGGCGTGGTTAATCCAGCTCTTTCTGTGGGTTTTCAGTGAGTGTTCGGCGGGTTTGTGGTGAGTGTTCTGTGTGTTTGCGGCGAGTTTTCCCTCCACTACGGCGGCCCTGTGGTGCTTGCTGAATACACTGCAGAGTCGGCGAACTAGGATTGCCAAATCGCCCCGAAGTGCCGGGAACGAAAAGTCACCGAACGTGTGGTGACTTTTCGAATCTCTTTGAATAACCCTGATAGCCATGTACATTTGTTCTTGTGCATAGATTGTATCATTGATTTGTGATATGCAGAAATGTGTGATTTCTTTCTTATTGTTACAAGCATATAAGTTCAGCACAGTGTACAAATAAACTACTGCCTGGAAACAAAAATTGTCATATGCAAATGAAAAAACACATACAGGGTAATTCAAAGAAAATCGAAAAGTCAGCGCACGTTCGGTGACTTTTCGTTCTCTTCTAGACATGTGCATTAGTTTTAGTACTAAAACGATTTAGTCCGAATTTTGGGATAATTTAGTTTTCGTATGACTCGAGATACGAAACTGCTCAGTACAAAAAACAAAAGAAACTAAAATAAAATGCACTACATTTTAGTTTCAGTCCCTTTTGTGATATTACATTGATGAGTAAAGGAGACCAGCAATGAAGAGCGCAACATCGCAAAGCTACAGAAAAGGTTTGTATACGTAATCCTTCCAGACCCCTACATGAAAATCTGACAGTGATAGAGCTCCAGAATACTCACTCGCAGCACAGCCAGCCAGCACAGGACAGGAAACCTTTACTTAACCCTTGCATGTCTATGAGGCAGACAAGATGATATAAGCAGCTGGAGAAGGAAAACATTCAAATAAATCACACTGAAAGCTAATGACAGAGGAGGGCTGGATAGTAAAAACCCCTTTATAACAAGCAGCGCTGGGAGAAGAGAGGGACTTTATAAAATGTGTGTTATCTCCCCTCCCGCTCTGCATAATAGGGGCTTAGGTCTGATACATTTTATATTATCCAGGAGCACTATCCCTCTTTCCTCATCTATAATACACGTTTTATATAAAGTCCTTCTACTCTCCCAGTGCTGCTTGTTATAAAGGTTTTTTTTACGTCTGATACGTTTAGTATCCAGCTCTCCCAGTTACTCTGTCATTATGAGCCTTCAGGGGTGATTTATTTGAATGTTTTCTCTGGATTTAAAGTGCTTTATTTTATTATAAAAATAAGTTTGCACCAGTCATCTCTTCTCTGAGCTTTCAGACCGATTTACGTTAATATTTTCCCTCTCCCCTGCTTTTATATTCCTGTCTAAGTAAAAGTTTCCTCTCCTGTGCTGGATAAGCATTGCATTCCAAAGTTCTGCACCCTCCACATGCCAATGCAGTAGGATGTTCTATACAGAGAGGGGTATGTTCTATGCAGGAGGATGTTCTATACATTATACAGAGAGGGGTATCAATGCAGGAGGATGTTATATACATTATTCAGAGAAAGGCATAAATTGAGGATGTTCTATACAGAGAGGGACATTAATTCAGGAGGAGTTCTATACATTATACAGAGAGGGGTATTGATTAATGCAGGAGGATGTTATCTACATTACACAGAGAGGGGTATTAATAAATGCAGGAGGATGTTCTATACATTATACAGAGAGGAGCCTTTTTTTTAGCCCTTTAATTCCAGTGGCTGTGAGCGCTTAGATCGGCTGCTTGTTATATTATCTCTCAGTACAATGTATCAGGCTCAGCTTTTACAGTAACTGACTGTAACAGCGCTCAGAGTTTCAGTAAAACAAGGAAATAATATCGTTCTAACCTCTTATACGTATATAAAACTATATTTACTAGTTTGACTGAAACTCTGAGCCTGTGATGAGCAGCAGTCAGTTACTGTAACAGCTTTGCCTGACACATTGTGCTGAGAGTGAGAGATACTCTAACAAGCAGCGATCTCAGCCCTCTGAGAAGCCACTACAATAGTAATTGTATCCACTGGTTTTCGGATGAATGAAATTAGTTTTCATACTAAAGAACTGAAAATGAATTTCTTTAGCAACTAAATAAATTGCATTTTAGGACTAATCCATCAGTTCAAAACAAAATTTTGTGCTGTGCACATGTCTATTCTCTTCATTTCGGTTAGTTTTGCCGATCCCATTTCGGTGACGCTGCGGTGTATTCAGCAAGCACCACAGGGTCCCCGAATTGCAGGGAAAGGTCGCTGCAAACCCGACGAAAACTGACCGCAAAACCCGGCGAATGTACGCCGAAAACCCGCAAAAACATCTGGATTAACCCGCCGAAAACCACGGAAAAACCCGAGCAGGAGCCGATCACACTCAGACGAGTGGAGTGAATAAATTAGCAAAACAGTTTGCTTGAATGTTTGAAAAATGAAACGCTGTTTGCAAGGAAACTACTGAGCGAAAATGTCTGAAATTTACATATGAGGTCCAAGGAATGATAATAAAAAGGGCTGTTACAGAAAAAATAAGTAAACTTAAAAAAAAAAATTAAATCCAGAAAAATGCTTAAAATATTAAACAAATCGATAAATAGACTCTTTACTGCATAATTTTATAATGAACGGTTTATTAGATATTGAATTAAAACGGGAATATTTTTAACATTGAAGCCTATGGGATTCTCCTGAATAAACTTGCCGAATTAAACCACCGAATGGCAGGGCATTTCGGGAACCTTTCACTGCTGGTTTGTGCTCTCTGAATAGTGCTTTTTCATGGGGATTTCACTGCCCTCGAACAGGCACCAAATAGGCACCATATGTGCAGGCAATTAGCCAGGATTTGGCGAATTGCCTGCTCTCTGGATAGCCGAATGGCCAAGAAAGGTTTTGTTACCTTTCTCCAGCCATTCGGATCTCTTTGGATAACCCTGATAGCATTTAAAGCACCATTATTTTTTGTTGCGTCAAATATGTCAATAATTAAAATTGAATGGGATTAAGTGGGAATAAGTCAATACTGTACCATGTCTGTTTTTAAAGTGTTCAAGTGTCAGAATTGATAATTCTAATAAAAAAATCAATGTTTATAAAGCGTTACCACGAGTCCTATTCCCTGGTTAGCACTAAAATGGGGATGCTAATAGGGAAAACCTGCACCTGCAGGTTTCCCTGTAGCCAGAGCCGGATTAATGTAGGGGCGGATGGAGCGGCCGCTCCAGGCCCCTACCTTAAAATAGGCCCACAGCCAAGTGGATGAGCAGCTGGTCGGTGTTCTAACAAAATTAGCAATTTGTTAGAATCACCGCCTGACAGGCTGCTTCTGAATCGGATTGCGTCAGAGGCGTAATAAGTGGAGTCAGGAGGTGGTCAGTCGCGGGGTCCACACTGGCACTGGGCTGCCCAGTGTCCGTAATGTAAACTCAGTGATCCCGGATGCGCAGTGGCGGCCGTTCGCCGGATATGAAAGGTAGTCATATCCGGTGACTATTTCCTTATCCCTCCTCAGCTCCTCCAAGCTGCAGCTGCGTGCAGACAGCCGTGAAGCATCGCTGTCACGTGAGCTCAAGCAGAGACAAGGCGGCTGGCCCAGTAAGTGATTAATGATGCAGGGGCAGAGCTTCCAGGGGCCTGGGAGTCAGAGGGGAGCACGCACATTAGGCAACCGGGGGCTCACTGGGCCGCACAGTTTGAGCTGATCTGATGGTCACAGCCTCTATTTCCCCACATCTTGGAAATCCCGCTGTCTGTAGTCTGGGGGGGGAGTAGAGGGGGTCTTAGTGAGACGTGCTGGGAGTAGGACAGTGAGCCTGCAGGAGAGCACCTTGCCGAGGGACAGGAGGCGGGAGGGTGAGTGAGAGCAGGGGGAGGGGAGGCAGCACAGGGCACCCAGCTGCTTCCTCTCTCCACCAATTGCCCTAAAATGAACTTTAAAAATCAAAGTCCCCTGAACTCCAGGAAAGTCCATGTGGGCTCCTCTCTTTCTAGTTTTATGCCTGCCTGCTCGCAGCCTGCCCCTCCTTCACCCCCCCCCCCTTCAGCATTACGGGGAACCCTGCCCTGCTGGGGAATGCAGCCAGTGACATGACAGGGAGGACATCAACAGCACAGTAATAACCTGGACAGAATGCTGGGGGTTTACTGGTGAGCTTTAACACTTAACCCTTGATAGACCAGGTCTCAACTGCACACAATGCTCAATGCTTGTTTATGTGACATTAAACTATCACCTATTTGAAGGTTGCTGTTCTGTATTAATGTGTTTTCTATGTATACATATGTGCTGCGTGTGGTAATATATAAGTATGTGCTCTATGTGTATATATATATATATGTGCCAGTGCCTGTGTAGTGTGTGTATATGCCTGTGTGTTTGCCTATGTATGTACTATTAACATACCTCAATACGGAATGCACCTATAAAGATGTAACATAGTGAATATATTCCCTACATATTTTATTTTCTGTATATTTGTGCTTTTAATATCTTACATGTTATTAGCATTGTATTTCTGTAACAATTCAATGTTCTTGAATCCAGGACATACTGAAAACCAGAGAAATCTCAATGTATCCTTTCTGCTAAAATCCTTTATAAATTAATGTGTGTGTATATATATATATATATATATTTTTTTTTATTTTTTTTCGTGAGTATAGCAGTACGTGATGATACCTTTTTTATTGGACTAACGTTACATTTAAAATACAAGCTTTCGAGAGTATTACTCTCTTCCTCAGGTCTGGAAGCTTCCAGACCTGAGGAAGAGAGTAATACTCTCGAAAGCTTGTATTTTAAATGTTACGTTAGTCCAATAAAAAAGGTATCACTACGTACTGCTATACTCGTGATTTTGGCAAACTGAACTAACACGGCCTATAGAAATATATATATATATATATATATATATATATATATATACTGTGTGTATATATATATATATATCTATATATATATATATATATATATTCCTCCAGAAATTCCGCACACGAAGTCTTCAAATATGAAGTACCTAAATAAGAATTTTATTCGAAGAGTAATCGACGTTTCAGTCCATCAGGACTTTCATCAGGATATATAAGAAAGAAGAAAAAACACACATCATTAAATACACAAAAAAAAGAAATGATTAATCATGCACAGGTGAAAGATAGGAGGAGCACCAAACCAATCAAGTTCAGTGCTGACCTTCCCATATACACAAGACGAAACCAGAGATCAGAAAAAAACAATGTTACAAACAAAGCAAAATTTTGCAAAAACAATATAAAACAACGAGCTAATACGGTATCTACAGTAGATAATATATCATATGCCAAATATAGCAGAATAACTGAAAAAACAGCAAACCCATTATGAACATTGAATTGTTATAAGATGTTAAAAACAAGACTAGAGAACAATTGAGACCTAGCGGAGACTTAAATAGCAATGTAGATTATTCTGTTCATTTAAACCTTTCGGGTAAATAGTATCAAGCGTAAAAATCCAAAAAGATTCTCGCTTGAGTAATGCCAAGGCTCTGTCCCCACCCCTGGGTAAGGGAGGAACATGATCAATCCCCATCACACGCAAGGAGGACAACGGATGTCGTTTATCATGGAAATGACGGGCAACCGGTTGCAAATTGTCTTTTCCAGAAAGACATATATCTAGCTAGCTCAGGTACATATACACACAAGCACAGCCCAGGTGATATATATATGTGTATATATGTGTGATATATGGGTGTGTATATATACCTGTGCTGTGTGTGTCAAAGAAGGCCAGTGTTAGTGGATCTTTCAAACAATGGCAACAAATTTGGGTGTTTCACAATAGGAGAATCCAAACAGCCACAGGGGAACCGTCACATTGAAGCTTCTCCTGCTACAGTTTAGATTTCTCTATTGTGAAACCCCAAACTTTGCCGCTATTTTCAAAAATTTGATCTTTGAATAACTGTGGGCTATATTACAAACATCACGCTAAAACGGGGACACTAAGGTGGATATTGTGCGCCTGCAGGTTTCTCCTTAGCATCCCTGTTTTAGCGTGATATTACGGTGCAGGAGCTAATCTAGCAGCCTGTAAAGTAACGCAGCACTAAGCGCTGCCTTGAGCATCCCGACGCTAAGCGCTGCCGCGAGAAATCCCTCAATGGTGTCCATAGGACTCCATTGAGGCTTCTGCTGCTGGTCACATGAACTGCAGGATCTCGCTGGAGTGATTTGCAGAGGGAGACTGTGGGACTTTTTCCCTCCGTCTCTCTCTGCTCCCGGCGGCAAGAAGAGGTGGATGGAGCCGCGGTTCTCGCTGCAGGATGGGATGTGAGTATGTGATTTTGGGGGGGGATTTTCTGCTGGTGCTGATGGATTCCGCAGAAGCCGTATCATTTAGCACCAGGTCCTGGCTTTGAGTAACTTTTCAGTAAACTCAGTGGGACGGTAATTAGTGTTGGGACTTTGTAATACTAACGCTAATTAACTCTTTGTGCTCCCCATGTTATGTATAGGGAGCGCAAAGTACAGTAAACTCACGCTCAAAATTGCAATCTCCGAATCGCTAACAGGTTTTTTTAACCTGTTAATGTTCGTATTGTAATATGGTGCACTGCGCTAGGGCAACCAGAACTGTCAGGTTTCCCGGTTGCTCTGACGTTGGCATAGCATGAGCTATGCACAGTGCGCCACCTGACTCTCTAAACGAGAAAGTAGCACAGTCTGATTGTTGCCTCATTATCTATAAAAAGGCCCCATGAAATCCTCAGCACCAGGCCCATGATACTCTTAATCCAGCCCTGCCCATAGCATCCCATTTTAGCGTTAGATTCCGGGGCAGGCGCTACCTTGGCACCTTGCCCCAGATCGCAGTGCTACCCTCAGGTCTTACTCATGGTAGCGCCAACGTGAGTATCACCTCTTGGAGCTCGTAAGACACCATGGAAGGTTGTGCTTCTGCGACGTGGAGTGATCTCGGAGGGAGACTGGGAGCTGTTTGTCCCCAGTCTCACTCTGCTCCAGGAGAAGTGGCGGATCAGGCCAAAGTTCTCG
The DNA here is from genome assembly GCA_009667805.1 of Leptobrachium leishanense. Taxonomy (NCBI): domain Eukaryota; kingdom Metazoa; phylum Chordata; class Amphibia; order Anura; family Megophryidae; genus Leptobrachium; species Leptobrachium leishanense. Next base: position 61,797,929 of record CM019066.1, on the reverse strand, counting down.
CCGCGGGATGAGATGTGAGGATCATATTTATTCAGGGTGCCAAATGATTTTGCAAAGTGGAATCAGTTAGCACCAGCTGCTAGGTGTCGCTAAAATTTTGTCCAGCACATCACTGCGGTTTTTAGAGTTAGGACTTCGTAATGCCGTATTTATCCTAGCACTACTGACTGATTGCAAATCCTATAAATAACATGAGGAGAACAATCACCAATGCGCTAACAGATTTTTCAAGGGTTTAGCTTTAGGGATGTAATATGGGGGGGGTGGTGCGTTAAAGTCACTTATCTTACCGTTAATGCTTACTCATCCAAACACTATGGAATAAAGCCCTTAGTATTTTACACCTTTTTTTATTCTTCATGAATATGTTTTTATGTCAGGATGTTTGTTCGGTCTATGCAGGGCATTGCCTTGCTTATTGACTTGCTAGTTTTAGAGAACAAATGCATGGAGAGCATTATTGAAGCGATACAGCCCGTTATGCCACCTGCCTCCATTCCTGCAATAATATGAAGTATTTACCGCATGAAATGTGATAAGGATATCTTTTATTATGTGACAGAGCAATTTCACTGCAAAAAATAAAGTTTTTAACCCAATGGGGTGTTTATTCTGTAGATCACCCAATAATATAATTTACAGAAAATGACATGCCATTAAAAAATAATGTGACACTTGTTCCAAGCAAGAACACATACAAAGAAATGCGCATATGATGCTTGACAGAACCCAGCATTTAAGGTGAAACACATTGCGTGCTCTCTAGGCAGCCAGTTTGTGGATGCCAATCAGACAAGGAATCCCGTGATCTAGCATCACAGTGAAACACTAACCGGGGCTGCACTCTGATCTGCTTGGTCGCGACAGGTTGAGCAGATTCCTGTTCACCAATGGAAGACTTTTGTGGTACTCACCTTTATTCCATCATGCACAGATCACATGGTTCCCAACTGCGGTCCTCAGGTCCCCCTAACAGGTCAGGTTTGCCAGATATGTGAAGCACAGCACAAGTGAAATGATTTGCTGCTCAGGGATCGCAGGATTCAGTCTGTATTTCCCCAAGGTGATCAGCAAAATCTGGCCTGTTAGGGGGACTTGAGGACCAGGGTTGGGAACCACTGCCGTAGGAGTATGAAATGTTGGTCTCTCACGGACATTGCCAAATTTATCCTGACCCTCATGTATCCTGCTTCAAGCGTCAGTTAATGTGATCCATCAGCTGGCCCATACGGGCTTTAAAATGTTTTTTTATTTTCTAATATCTAATAAATTCTTTTTTATGTGAGACACAAATTACAATCCTACCGTGTGCTGATTACAGTTTTGTTCCGAGACAACAATGATATTTTGAATGGGACCTATTGGTAACACCTGATCTGATCCACCACTAGGTGAGTGAAGAAAGAGTCACACTATAAGCTATTATATTAGTATTATCCTTGGTATAGCGGCAACGGTTTCTGTAGCGTTTTACCAATAGGAACGAGACAAAATTAACAGAAACATAGGAACAGAAAAAGGAGGCGTAGAGGGCCCTGCTCAGAGGTTCTTACAGTCTAGAAGAGATGGGGTGGAAGAAGACTAGAGGAGTATTATTGGTCATCAGATCACTAGCACGCTATACGTGAGAATAGTTACAATGTCAGATCGTTTATGTATTTGAGTAAAATGTATCTCTTTGGAGTTTACCGATTGGCTGTATTAAACCACTAGGTGGTAAAGGGTGGAATTAATTTTTTTAGGAAACTACGAGCAAGTGAATAACCTGAGGACACATTGCCTAGCTCCGTTGCAGGGAGTTCACATACTAGAGCTTAGCATAGGATTTAAACGATCTTGATACATTAGAGCAGGGCTCTCAAACTCTGCCCCCCCCTCCCCAAATGTCTCTCATCTGCAGCTCCCATGATTCTCTGGCTGTCTGCTGCCTTAAAAAGAAACCTGGGACTTATAGGCAAGAAACATCTGGGGAGCCAGAGTTTGAAAGTCCTACGTTAGCGAATCCTTTGCAATTATTTACTGAAGAGGAAAGCTCTATAGGTGAATTTTACAACACCAAAAAAACCATTCCCGGCATTTGCTCCACATATTAAATGCATCCCATTACCGTTGTATGAAATGAACCCCTTTTCTATCAGCGCACATTTAAAGCATTTAACAGCCCATTACATTGCCATTAGTGTCAAGTGGTCGATGAAGGTAGATAGAAGAGCAGGGACCATTATTTGTGTGTGGAGTCTTAAGAGTTAAAGACTTATTTGCAAATACTAACAGCCCACTGGGAAATGGGGGCTTTTGTATCTTTGTAAGGAAGCAATGAATAACATATTTTTGCTGTAAATGCACGGCGCAGTTATGTGCATAAAAGTATGCAGAATATTGGAATTCAGAGTGTCCTGTGCGACTGTTCAATCCACCACAAAGTAATCTCCAAGGTCAGAGCATCTTAATAGAGCCATCTGAAACATTTCTAATTCCAGGGGCCTTTGACAGGAAGATGAAAATAATTGTCCGTTCCCTGCTGTGCTTTAAAGATTTGCCAAAGCATTAGGACAGCTTTGAAGTTATTTACAAGTCTCTGATAATTATGAAAGATCCATTTTACTTTCAGCAGATAACACAAGCAAATATATTGAACTGGGAGCAATAAAGCTCCATTTGATTATATGTCCCTCCCTTTACATAGCCATAGAAATGAACCTTTAATGTGATTGCAGAATGATAACCGTCCTATTGTATTGAAGAACTTGCCAGAAAGAGAATCAGAATGATTGCATTCTCTGTGCATGTGTAAACAGCGGCACCCTGGAAAATGATTACTCGATCAGAGCATTTCAAGACGCTCACGGAATCAAAGAAGTACACGCCAACTCCACAAGGCTTACTGGCTGCTCATTTTCTGTGTTTAGCATTTTGTGTTGAGTTTCTTTTAATAGGTTTTTTGGAAAGCTTCTGAAAGGCGTTTGACTAGGGATTGCAAAGTGAGAGTCCATAATATGAATTGCCAAGGTTCTTGGCATCCAATTCATACAATCGGGGTTTAAGTAGACCACTGTGGTGCCCACTCTAACCCCGCCATGCTCCTGCCCCACCCCAGAGACTTGGCTTATATTTGCGCACACACAACCACCATACATTTGAATATAAACATTATAGACAGAAAGAAGCCTGTATCTATGGCGCCACCTAGAGGAGAAATCAAATGAACAAGTATTCAGCAAAAAAGTGTAAGCATATATGGATATAATTGGTCCATGTGAAGTCCACAAATAAATTTCTAAAGGTCGAATCAACTGCTGTCTTTTTCTTTTGTGTGGTATATCCAAACCCACCAGCAATGTAGAACAAGAAAAAGGGGAAGTCGATCGAGTCAGCGCTTCTTTCGACCACAGTGTCTTCTTCCTCTCTGTTTATATCTATTGGGTCAATTTAAATAAAATAAAACAGAGTGCTGCCATAGCGTAGTAATCTTGAACCACAATACAGATATAAATGAAAAGAAAGGAATGCACTCACATTTCCATGTGTCTAAATCAGACACCAGATGAACCTGACGGCCGGCGATATTAGAGGGAACGCCGGATCTCCCATATAAACATATTTTCATAAGAATAAAACTACAGCATGTACACATACAAGCAATATTATATGCACATGCTGACACCCGTACACTATATCGGTGGTTCCCAACCGCAGTCCTCAAGTCCCCCCAAAAGGTCAGGTTTTCCAGACATGTAAAACACAGCACAGGTGATATGATTTGCTGCAGGATTCAGTCTGCATTTCCCCAAGGCAATACTTAAAACCTGGCCTGTTAGGGGGACTTGAGGACTGCACTATACGAACAAAAGTATTTGGACATTTGACCATTACACCAACAAGGACAATTATGACATCGTATTTGAAATGCAAAAACATCCCTCTGGAGTTAACATCTTCCACTCTTCTGGGAAGGCTTTCCACGAGTTTTTGTAGTGTTTCCGAGGAATCTTTGCCCATTTGTCCAATAGAGCTTTTTTTGAGGTCAGGCACTGATATCGGATGAGAAAGCCTGGCTCTCAATCTCTATTTAAATTCATCCCAATGGGATTGAATACAGGGCTCTGTGCTGCCACACCAAACTCATCCAACCATGTCTTGATGGACCTTGCTTTGTTTATTGGGACATAGTCATGCTGGAATAGAAAAGGCGCTCTCCAGAACAACTTGTTTTTTTCCACAACTCTTTGTAAATGCAGACTACAAGCCTAGGTTCTTGATGTTATACACATATGGCAATAGGATACAGGGACCTCACAGGTTTATACGTAGTGTCCTTGGCATTAATTGCCTGGTAGTCAGTCTTGAGATTGAGACTTGCAGGAGATGGGCCAAGATTAGAGTCCCAGGACAATTTAGCACCTCGGGACACAACACAAAGTGAAGGTGGCACCACTGAACAAACACTCTCAATATACAACCTATATTATTATTATTATTATTACCTCAATACAGAATGCACCTGTAAACATGTAACCTAGTGACTATATTTCCTACATATTCTACTGTTAATCTGTATATTTGTGTTGTTTTTTTTTAATATCTTGCATTGTATTACTTTGTATTTCTGTAACTGTAACACTTCAATGTTCTTGAACCCAGGACATACTTGAAAACGAGAGAAATCTCAATGTATCCTTCCTGGTAAAATCCTTTATAAATAAATAAATAAATTATTATTATTCTTTATTTATAAAGCGCCAGCATATTCTGCAGAGCTGTACAATAAGCAGAGTATAGACAGGGTTACAATACATTGAACAACATTTGACAAACAGTACAGGAGGAGATGAGGGCCCTATTCCCGTAGGAACTCACAATCTAGGAGGGTTGGGGTTGGAAACAGGAGGAGAGGACTGTAAGGTGAGAGTGATTGATGGTTGTGTCAGTGAGTTGGGTGGTAGGCTTCCCTAAATAGGAATGTTTTAAGGGAGCGTTTGAAGGAAGAGAAGTTAGGGGAAAGTCTGACAGTACGAGGGAGAGCGTTCCAGAAAGTGGGGGCTGCGCGTGAGAAATCCTGCAGTCTATCATGGGAAGAGGTGATGCGGGGAGAAGCTAGGCGCAGGTCACTGTTTGACCTTAGGGAGCTTGCTGGGGTGTATCTGGTGATTAGTGAGGACAGGTAGTGGGGCGCTGAGTTAGTGAGGGTTTTGTAGGTAAGGATAAGGATTTTGAACTTAATTCTGCAGTGGATGGGGAGCCAGTGAAGGGACTCGCAGAGGGGAGCGGCAGAGACAGAGCGGCGGGTGAGGTGAATTAGCCTGGCGGAGGCGTTCAGGATGGATTGTAGGGGGAGAGGCGGGACAGAGGGAGGCCAGATAAGAGATTATTGCAATAGTCGAGTCGGGAGATTACCAGGCGTGTATGAGTTGTTTTGTGGTGACAGCGGTAAGAAATGGCCGAATTCTGGAAATATTACGCAGTTGGTATCGGCAGGAGGAGGAAAGAGACTGGATGTGGGGGATGAAGGAAAGAGCAGAGTCAAGTAACTCCAAGACAGCGAACTTGGTTTGATGGGGAGATGGTGATACCCTCCACCGTGATAGAGAAGTCAGGAGGTGGGGAGGCATTGGAGGGAGGAATAAGTAGGAGCTCAGTCTTTGACATGTTGATTTTAGGTGGTGGAGGCCATCCAGGAGGAGATGCCAGATAAACAGTCACTGACTTTTGAAAGGACAGGGGGAGAGAGATCAGGGGTAGAGAGGTAGATCTGAGTGTCATCAGCGTAGAGGTGGTAATTAAAGCCAAAGCTGTTGATGATTTTGCCCAGGGAGGAGGTGTAGATGGAAAAGAGCAGAGGACCAAGGACAGAGCCTTGAGGTACACCAACAGACAGAGGCAATGAAGAGGAGGAGTTACCAGCAAAGGACACACAGAAGGACCTGTTGGATAAATAGGAGTCAACCCAAGCAAGTGCAGTGTCACCGAGACCCAGAGAGTTGAGGGTCTGCAGAAGGAGTGGGTGGTCAACAGTGTCAAAAGCAGCCGAGAGGTCAAGCAGGATGAGAATAGAATAGTGGCCGTGTTTTTTAGCAGTTAGGAGGTCGTTGGTGACTTTGGTGAGGGCAGTTTCAGTTGAGTGTAGGGGACGGAAGCCAGATTGCAGGGGGTCAAGTAGGGAATTGGAGGACAGGAAGAGGGAGAGGCGGTTGAAGACTAGTTTTCTAAGAGCTTTGATGTGAAGGGAAGCAGGGATACAGGGCGGTAGTTGGATGGAGAGTTGGGGTCTAGGGATGGTTTCTTAGTAAAGGGGTAACTAGCGCGTGTTTGAAGGCGGATGGAAAGGAGCCAGTGGAAAGAGATAGGTTGAAGATGTGTGTGAGAGCAGGGGAGGGAGGAGGAGGAGGAGAGGGGAGGAATTAGATGTGAGGGAATGGGGTCGAGCGGGCACGTGGTGAGATGTGAGGAGGACAATAAGGAATTGACTTCCTCCTCAGTGGCTGGGAGGAAGCGGCAGAGGGTGGCAGAGGGGACCTGTGGGAGTGGAGGTGGCAGATAACTATCTTGTGTTGGGATGTTGCTTCTGATAGTTAGAGTTTTACTGAGGAAGTAGTCTGCCAGGTCTTGAGCGCTGAAGGCAGCTGAGGGGGAGGTGCAGGTGGTAGAGGAGGGTGTTGAAGGTGGACCAGAGCCGTTTAGGGTTGGAGGACAGCGTATATATAAGAGATGAGAAGAAGGATTGTTTGGCCAAGTGGAGGGCAGAGGTGTATGACCGGAGAATAAACTTGAAGTGAACAAAATCAGCTTCAGAGCGGGATTTCCTCCTGGCACGCTCTGCAGTGCGGGAGCATCTTTGCAGGTAGCGAGTCTGGAGGGTGTGCCAGGGCTGAAGCTGGCGGCGTGGGGCCTTACAGAGTCGAAGAGGAGCAAGAGTGTCTAGAGCAGAGATAAGCGTAGTGTTGTAGTGATTAGTGGCAGCATCAGGGCAGGTGAAGGATGAGGTGTGAGGGCGGTGGTGAAGTAGGTTGGAGAATTGATGGGGGTCCACAGCATGTAGATTTCTGCGAGTGTGTGTGCGGGGTGGGGGAGCAGGGTGTTTAGGAAGTCCAGATAGGTTGAAAGAGAGAAGGTGGTGGTCAGAGATGGGGAAAGGGCGACATTTGAACTCAGAAATGGAGCAGAGGTTGGAAAAGACCAGGTCAATAACGTGACCATCGCGGTGGGTAGGGAGGAGGGAGGATTGTGTGAGTCCAAGGGAGGACGTGAGTGAAAGATGGACGTGAGTGAATGATGGACCTCCATCTACATTTACATTTACATTTACATCTACATTCCATCTACATTTCATGTTTACATTTTTCTTGCTCATTGATATTATGATTTGTTTCATGCAGACATATTTACTCTTATATGTGAGCGACTCCTACAAAATTCATTAAGCTTTGTTAATGCAGTTCCATTGACTACAGGCCTCCATAGGTACCTGCATTGCAACAAAGTCTAGGTTCAGCGGTTAAGTGGCTAACCTGTAACCATTTTTCACTTGTCTATTGTCTGGCTTTTTACCAATTGTAGTAAAAATCAATAAATAAAATGGAACTACTATACTTTTGTTACCTGGTAAAACATGTTTGCATTTTGGTGTTAAATTAATTGAACTGTCTAATGTTCCAAACAAATAACCAAATGCTCTTCTATGCAAGATAGTTATTTCCGAGAAACCATTGTCTGCCAGTCATTTGTCAAGAAAAAGGTGTTTGGTTTGATTGAACTAAAAAACTGCAAGGTTTTACAAAGGCAAACTTTAAAGTGTTTGCATTCTGAAAGGATACAATTCGTCCTACTGGTCAGTACATGCAGCTGGGCTTTGTCCTGGTCTTCAGGATTTGCACAAGTAAAGTAAATTTGACGACCGTTTTTTTGCCAAATTGTTTCTTTCGAATCACACACAATAGACAGAGGTAGGTTATAAACATAAAAGAAAAGAAGAATGATAAAGCACTTTTAAAATAATTGGAATACGATGGTATCAGTTCAATTATTATTAATATTAGTCATATATATATAGGGATTTAACAATGACCAAATACCAGAAATCTCAGTTGTCCATGTCCTAGAGGTCTTACCAATAATACAGGTTAACATATCTGGAAAGTTGTTATTTTATTAATATATTGTATCATTCATTTATTATTTACATACATGTTTATGGCTTGCAGCTTTCAGATGTCTCTGCTCATTCTCTTTGACCTTATACAAATAAATATTTGTCTTTGCTTTATACCCACTTGACCAAATTTCCACCTTTATCCCTAATTGCAGCTCCACCTGAACCCAAACAGTTATTTTTCAAGACTAAGGCTTCCATTGCTGAAAGTATACCTGTCATCACAATGAGTCCTAGATTCGCTACAATCTTACAGATATTACTAAATAATGTGCAAAGTGAGAAATGTGACCAGGCCATCTGTGCTTATCCATCTCTAACATCTGTTTGCTATTTGTAGCTGGTAATCCTTTAACACCCTACAGACCTTATGTTTGTCACCCCTTGATCTTGTGACAGTTTGCATTGTGCCATCTTATACTTCTATATACTTCTTTTCTGCATATATTCCTTGTTGCCATTGATTTATTCTTATCCCCTTTTGTACATATAGCTATGCAAAACTTGAAAAAACTTTAGGAGTCCTAGGACCATATTACATTGATAGCGCTAATGTTAGCACTCACCTGTGCGAGCTTTAACGTTAGCTCTGGTTGCCATAGCGCAGGCGCACCATATTACACTCCGAATGCTAACGGGTTAGGATTGCCGAATCGCGCTGAATTGCGGGGAACGAAAAGTCACCAAACGTGTGGTGACTTTTCGATTCTCTTTGAATAACCTTGCTTAAGTTTATCCCCTTCCCAAAGAGGGTTGGCCAGAGAGCTCTATAAAGTAAGGTGGTTAATCAGAAGTCATCTTGGCATGTTCCCAGTGGGATAATAGTGTGGAGATAGTTCGAAATGGATGGATATCTGGTTAAGGGCAGTTGGAACAGGTTAAGAGAAGGGCTAGAGAATGGCACTACATCAGTAGCAACATGGGGGTGCAGCAGTCGCAGGTTCAACTTGTAAATTGGCAAGGAGAGTTGAGAGCCTGGGAAAATTGGTCTAGGCAAAGATCTTGATCCTCCATGCAACTTTCTATGTTAGACAACTGTTGGTTCATACCTGCAAGGTCCCTGGCCGTATGGTGCTATAAGGGTTCTGGTATCTGGTCAAACCTATATGTAAAAATAGAAAAAAATTAAACAGGGGGTGATATTACTCCTGTTACAGGTGGGCTTCGCAATGGTGACAGAAATGGGTGACCTAAACATACAGAGAATGAAACACAACAAGGAGCCTAACACCAGTCCTCAGAGTGGCTGGTAATAAATGAGCATATAGTCTAAGACAGTCCAAGGTCGAGGGAAAACAGAAAAAACAGCGAGATACAATCCAAGGGATACCAAAGATCAGAAAAGTCCAGAGAAATGCTGGGTCAGTAACAGATTAAGATCAATATAGCATGCTAATGGGTCAGTGAAACCAGAACCACGATAGGGCAAGAAATGAAAGGTGACAGTGGTTTATATAGTGTTCAACTAGCAGCATCCGTGTGCACCAAAACGTATAGGTGCTGAATGACACAGGTCCGGTCGGTATAAATAATGTGGATGGCAAGAATTCTGTGTCAGAATTACTACGAGAACATGTGCGCGATGACATGCACCAGTGCTGTCAGAATGTCGCTAAGCACCTTGTGGGACAGACAACGTGGCTGGCGCCTGCCCGGAGTCAGTATCAGCAAGTTTGAGAACAATGGCGTAAAGCTGAAGATCACAGGTATGGAGTGAATGTACATTAAACCTGTAAGGCGTGGCATATCTGTATTTTCATCTTCCCTATACAACTTCTCCATTTCACCCACATTAGAACATATGGTGCCTAATATAACCAAAATGCCATCATGCAATTTTAAGCCATTAAGTCCATAAAAAGCTGTGCAACAAATAGAAGAAAATGTTTTTGCCCAACTCCCATCACTCACGTAAGGAGCAACGCAAAGTTAGCAGTCAACCCGAAAACATGCCAAAGAGAAGAACACAATGTCACATGTGTTCAGAATCCTGTAATACCTACAAGAGATTTTTTAGTTAGTTACAATTGCCATTCAAGCACAAGCCCATTCGCCATGAAAAAGTAAATCTCGTGAGTAAATACATGAAAAAGATTTGTAAAAAACACAGATCATTAATATAAAACTTATCAGGGTTATCCAAAGAGATTCGAAAAGTCACCGCACGTTCGGTGACTTTTCGTTCTCTTCAATTCGGTTCCTTTTGCCGATTGCATTTCGGTGACCCTGCGGTGTATTCAGCAAACAGCACAGGGTCCCCGAATTGCAGGGAAAGGCTGCCGAAAACCTGACGACAACCAACCGAATGCACGCTGAAAACAAGCAAAAACATCTGGATTAACCTTCGAAAAAGCTGAACAGGAGCCGAACATGAGCCGAATCACACAGAGCCGAAGCAGCTGTGACGTAGAGGAGGCAGTGAATAAATTAGCAAAACCATTTGTATGAATCTGGGAAAAAGAAACGCTGTTTGCAAAGAAACTACTGAGCGAAAAAGTCTGAAATTTACACAGGAGGTCCAGGGAATGATAATAAAGAGGGCTGTTACAGAAAAAATAAGTAAACTGAAAAAAAAAATCAAAAAAAAATCGGACTTTTAAAAAGAAAAAAAAAAATCTGAAAAATGCTTAAAGTATCCTAAAAAATCTATAAATAAAGAGACTTTTTGCAGCAGAATTTTTTAATGAACGGTTTATTAGATATTGAATTAAAACGGGAATATTTTTAACATTGAAGCCTATGGGATTCTCCTGAATAAATTTGCCGAATTAAACCACCGAATGGCAGGGCATTAGGGGAACCTTTCACTGCTGGTTTGTGTTCTCTGAATAGCCGAAGCAGTGCTTTTTCATGGGGATTTCACTGCCCTCGAACAGGCACCGAACAGGCACCGTATGTTCAGGCAATTCGCCAGGATTTGGCGAATTGTCTGCTCTCTGGATAGCCGAATGGCCAGGAAAGGTAACCGAACACTGATTTTCAGCGTTCGGTTACCTTTCTCAAGCAATTCGGATCTCTTTGAATAACCCTGTATGTGAATAAAAAACATATTAAATAATAAAATATTATTTTATAATAAATATATCCCACCAATTCAGTCTGTGTTGAAACAGCAGAGATCTTGCAATGGGATGTCAACTCATTTGCTATAAGCTGTCCATACACATTTGATTTTTAAGTAGCATATTAGTTTATGGTAACTAAAAAATCTCATGTTGTAGGCATCACAGGACTTCAAGCACAAAACCACCCCAAAAATTAAACACTACTGTAGGGTCTCTCTGCACTTGATTTCCAGCACTACAAATATATGTTACACTCAGGCCCAGATAAAGATCTCTATGGGCCTGGAGCTGAATATTTTGGTGGGCTTTTTTTTGCAATTTTGTGAAATGAAAACATATTTTTATTTATTTAATAGTGCAGATACGAGTATATCTAAAGAGGCAGCTACTGTGTGATGAATTTTTCATTCAGATTTCAATCATTTACAGTAAAGAGAGTAAAAAATATTTTTCCCATTTTATCATCCAAACCTTTGTGGTTATATATTCTATAGGGAATTCTTGCTAACAAAATGTGAAATGGGAACCTGTTACTGCATTTTTGTGAGAAAATATACAATTTTAACCAAAACATGAAGAAAAAAATGAAATATTTCCCTTGTGTTTTGGAACACGTTTTTTTTACGAATAATATGACTATGTATAAAACACTGACCTTGCTCCCAGCATGGGAAATGAGAAGGTGAGTAATGGCAGTGGTATTGCTCATTTTAAACGTGACAAATGGACAATGCCATCACTTTGGAACTAAAAATAAATAAATGAATAAAAAAAAAATCTTCTCATTTAGATTTTACATGGTCAAGTTTGGTATCAATGCAAAGGTCAGTCTGACCTGTCCAATGACACCTCACCTGATCTTGTGAGGTGTAAAGATTAGTGACGCAGGGGTCCAAAGTGCCCCGCAGTGCTCTTCGCTGCAGTGCGGCGGTTTAGGTTTTTGATGTAACAATTCGTAACAATGGATTGTACCATCACCTCCACACTTGTTGGTGACATGAGAAATGTGGTGGTTAGTGCAGCATCATTGTTTACTTTATAATTGAAAAGTGAAAAATATTACTGTTGGAAAGAAAAAGTAAATATTTATTATTTTATTTTTCTTACTTAAAACCTGGTCATATTTGTTATCACTGGAAAGGCCAAGCTCTGGCCTTTCTAGTGATACCTCACTTGAACCTGTAGCTTCTATGGAAGTGGAGATACAGGGGTCCAAATGCAGACATATTTATCCTTTCTCTGGGCCTATTCTGAGGCATGTGCCTGGAGCTGCTGCTCCATCTGCCCCATGTTAATCCGGCCCTGGTTACACTCCCTCTATCAATACTTCTCCCTCTTTTTCCCCTTTACTTCAGAGGTGCCACAACCACCTCCACTTCACCTTCCTTGGGGTCTCACTTTCTCCACAACTGAAGGAAAACAGGATTCTGGAGGTGCAGCTCTGAAACTATGGCCCCAAATTTTGGGCTCAACATGTGCTCCCTCATCTGGCTAAAACAATACACGATTTAGGCTAGGGTCAGACGAAAGCATTTTTCCCCGCAAACGTGAAAAAGTGCGTCCAAACGCATTGACGTATTTTTTCACGGAATGCGCAAAAACGGTCAGACGACGCGCATTTTCGGGCGTGATTTTGTACGGATCGTCAATAAAACTCTTTTTGCGTCTGGACGTTATGTAGGCTGGACATTAGCAGTGTCTGACATCTCCTAATCACACACACACGCCGCTATGCCGCAGCTGCGCACTCAGTACGTCAGTACTAGCGGTTCAGCGTTCTCAGAAAAATGCGTTCAAATTCCACTTGCGTTGCACGGCCGGACTTTTGTGCGGCCGTACATCGTATATTGTCCGTCATTGCCCGTCATCTGCTGCTAGTGCGGCCGTAATTATGTGCGTCAGAACGCACGTTAAAAGTGCGCTGGTCTGACCCCAGCCTAAGTGTTCAATAAGTGACAGACAGCAGCAAGGTGTGCTTTATTGGTTTCACGTCTTTTAGATTAGTATGTGCATGTGCACACCATCTCTGATGGCCCAGTGGAAATGTGGACACAGTTTCCATGCAGAGTTCATCTATTTAAAATCTCAGGGCACTATCAGCTGCCACTCTCTAAAACAGGGACGCTAAGGGTAAAAACTAGAGTTCGCTAATTTCCCCTTTGCGTCCCAGTTTTACCATTAGATTACAGAACAGGTGCTGAGTCCAGCAGACTGCCCTGTAGTGGCCGTTAGGCTCCTGGATGCTTGGGACAGCGCTAACGTGTCGGAGTCCATAGGACTCCATGGAGGCTTCTGCTGCTGGGTCACATGACCGGCAAGAAATTGCACCATATTTCATTGCCAATTCACCTGTATTTGGTGAATTGACAGTTTAGTGAATAGACGATTTGCCATGAAATTGCACCAACGGTGAAATTCACCATTCGAGGTTAGTGAGTAACCCCTCAAGTAATTTGCCCTGATTAGTTAACAGAATCCCCCCTGCAGCATATGAATTATACATACTGCAGGGCATTATCTTGCTTGTGCTCTCCCTCTCAAAACCACAATAATACATGCATAGGAAATCATGGACGATCTGGCAACCATATCAGCATCCGGTCTAGACTAGAGTTGTCAAGTCGGCCATGTTTTCCTGGACACATACCACTATTTCATGCAGTGGATAACCCAGGGAAAAGTGATGCCCTGCAACAAGTATAATTCATATGCAGCAGGAAGGAAATCAAGGTAGGTCACCTGGGATTCCTTTTTTATTTCTTGCTTGCAGTTTATGGATAATACATACTGCAGGGTTGAATTCTTCATGCACTGCCAATCAGCATGAATAATTTATACGTGTCCAGGAAAACATGGATGATCTGGCAACCACTTATGTTATATGCTTTGTCATAGCCGTTGTGTTTTTCACTAATTATTAATTAATATGTTCTAAACCTTCTGAAAATACAAGAACCAGGCACTAATGGGGGTATTTCAGGACACTGCTTTTATACATTTAAGCTGTGTCATTGTAGGAATCGTTTACAACATGCTGATACAGCTAATTAAAACTTATGTATTGCTTTTGCCTACTGCGTAATCGCAGAACCCCGCGTGGCCGCCTGCTGCATTGTATTATCCCGTATTAAATTTTAATGATGATTTCTTTTTAATAACACATCATTGTTTTAGTTTGCTTCTATAGCAGATTGTGTTTGTGGATTTTGTCTTAAATACTGACCTTAATTCTAATTAACTGCAACAGCTGCAGTCACTGATGTGTTATAAAAATCCCACTCCAGCACATGCACTAGCATAAAATGCAGAAGACGCATCAGAAAACATCAGGGGTTATTCTTTCGTTCCCCGCACTTTGGGAAAATAAAATTCCCCGACCCTGCGGTGAATTCAACATTCACTGCATGGACCCCTAAGTGCAGGGAAAAGCCGCCGAACAGATAAAAAAAAAATTGCCCAAAAATCTGCAAAAAATATCCGCCGATACAATGTGAAAAATCTGATCAATCCGAAATGCCACAGAAAACCTACCAAGCGTACCCGACAACCTGCCGCAAAGCCGCCGAACGCGTCTGAAAAAAGACGACGTTCCGCCGAACACAGCGCTGACCACCTGCTGCCAAAAAACCCGACAAGCCAACAAAACGGGTAAAACAAAATAAAAAAAAAGACGATTGGAACTTTCAAAATTTGAAATGCTGTTTGCAAAAGAAACTACTGGACGAAAAAGTCTGGAATTTACATATAGTCAGGTTCATAAATATTGGGACATCTACACAATTCTAACATCTTTGGCTCTTTACACCACCACAATGGAGTTGGAATGAAACAAATACAATGTGCTTTGACTGCAGACTGTCAGCTTTAATTTGAGGGTATGTACATCCAACTCAGGTGAACGGTGTAGGACTTACAGCAGTTTGCAGATGTCCCTCCCACTTGTTAAGGGATCAAAAGTAATGGGAGAGAATAATAATCATAAATCAAACTTTCCCTTCTTAATACTTGGTTGCAAATCCTTTGCAGTCAATCACAGCCTGAAGTCTTGAACACGAAGACATCACCAGACGCTGGGTTTCATCCATGGTGATGCTCTGTCAGGCCTCTACTGTAACTGTCTTCAGTTCCTGCTTGTTCTTGGGGCATTTTCCCTTCAGTTTTGTCTTCAGCAAGTGAAATGCATGCTCATTGCGATTCAGGTCAGGTGATTGACTTGGCCACTGAATAACATTCCACTTCTGTCCCTTCAAAAACTCTTTGGTTGCTTTTGCAGTATGCTTTGGGTCATTGCCCATCTGCACTGTGAAGCGCCGTCCAATGAGTTCTGCAGCATTTGGCTGAATGTGAGCAGATAATATTGCCCGAAACACTTCAGAATTCATCCTGCTGCTTTTGTCAGCAGTCACATCATCAATAAATACAAGAGAACCAGTTCCATTGGCAGCCATACATGCCCACGCCATGACACTACCACCACCATGCTTCACTGATGAGGTGGTATGCTTCAGATCATGAGCAGTTCCTTTCCTTCTCCATACTGTTCTCTTCCCATCACTCTGGTACAAGTTGATCTTGGTCTCATCTGTCCATAGGATCTTGTTCCAGACCTGTGAAGGCTTTGTTAGGTGTTGTTGGGCAAACTCTAATCTGGCCTTCCTGTTTTTGAGGCTCACCAATGGTTTACATCTTGTGGTAAACCCTCTGTATTTACTCTGGTGAAGTCTTCTCTTGATTGTTGAGTTTGACACACATACACCTACCTCCTGGAGAGTGTTCTTGATCTGGTCAACTGTCATGAAGGGTGTTTTCTTCACCAGGGAAAGAATTCTTCATTCATCCACCACAGTTGTTTTCCGAGGTCTCCCGGGTATTTTGGTGTTGCTGAGCTCACCGGTGTGTTCCTTCTTTTTGAGAATGTTCCAAACAGTTGTTTTGGCCACGCCTAATGTTCTTGCTATCTCTCTGATGGGTTTGTTTTGTTTCTTCAGCCTAATGATGGCTTGCTTCACTGATAGTGACAGCTCTTTGGATCTCATCTTGAGAGTTGACAGCAACAGATTCCAAATGCAAATAGCACACTTGAAATGAACTCTGGGCCTTTTATCTGCACATTGTAATTGGGGTAATGAGGGAATATCACACACCTGGCCATGGAACAGCTGAGAAGCCAATTGTCCCATTACTTTTGGTCCCTTAACATGTGGGTGGCACATATGCAAACTGCTGTAAGTCCTACACCATTCACCTGAGTTGTATGTATATACCCTCAAATTAAAGCTGACAGTCTGCAGTTAAAGAACATTGTGTTTGTTTCATTCCAACTCCATTGTGGTGGTGTATAGAGCCAAAGATGTTAGAATTGTGTCGATGTCCCAATATTTCTGGACCTGACTGTATAAGGTCCTATGAATAATAATAATAAGGTCTGTTACAGGAAAAAGAAAAAATGTTATTTAAAAAAAAAAATCGGGGAAAACAAAAATTTGCTGAAAAAAAATCACAAAAAAATGCCTAAAACATACAGAGACTTTTGCTCCAAATTAAAAGAATAAATGGTTTAATAGATATTGAATAAAAATGGGGAATATTTTTAACATTGAAACCTGGCATTCGCCTGAATAAACCTGCCGAATGAAACCACCGAACAGCAGGGAATTTCACTGACATTTCACTTCTGTCCGGTGTTCTCTGAATAGATTAACCATTGCTTCTCTATGGGGATTTCACTGCCGTCGAACAGGCACTGTATTTCGCTGGCAATTCACCAATATTTGGTGAAATTTCAGGTTTTGAATAGCTGAATGGCCCCGAAATTGCACTGTACAGGGAAATTCAACGTTCGGTGCAATTTCAGGGGCCAGTTCGCCTCTATGAATAACCTTGATATTCTTGCTGAACTGTGTTGATTTCAATACATTTCTGGACTACATGTTATCTTGCCACTTTTCTCCTACAGATATTTTGATCATATTTATGTGTTTAAACCTTTAACTGCCAGGATATTGAATACACTGTCAGCCACAGCAGACACCGCAGACTAAGATCATAATAACAATATCTATGCTTTGTCATTGCAACCAACTAATTTAAATTAGCAAACAAGTTTTGTTTGTAGGTGGCCTCCAGAACTATTCTGCTTCCCTAAGCAAAGCTGTGAGGCGTGGGTGCTTTAGACTAGCTGAAGTCTGTATTTGACCAGTACTCACACGATGAAATACAGCAGATAGCTTCAACTCAGCAAAACTGTCACATAGAAAGATGAATCCAGTTGAAGAGTTCAATGATCAGACTGACAATTTTGTTAGTGTACAGATTATGCAGGTAAAAAGTCATTAATTTTGTCCAGCAGTGAGCACAGAATGGCTGCTATGTAACCAGGAAGTAACTGACAAGACACTGAGCAAAGGGGTGAACTAGCTAAATGCAGAAGGCTAAGGAAACTGAGCAGGGACAAAATAGCTATGAAATTGATAGCATGTAAGCAGCAAAGGCAGATTCAACACAAAACAGAAAAATATAAAATAAAACCTAAATCATTGGGCAGGACAAGAACAAACCCCAAACATTTTACTAGTGTGGACATGATGTCCAGGGTGCTAACACTTTTTAAAACCAGTGGGGAATGTCTCTAGCAGACTTTACCCCAGCTAAGTCTTCATTGAGCACAGAACTGTAGTAACTTCATTTGCACAGCAAATGGTGACATCTGCCTGCCAAATACTTTTTTACAGTTAGAAATTCATTGGGAATATTCCAAAATATATCCTACTGTATAATTCAAAATATATTTTCAAAAAACCCATTGGTTCGAGACAGTGGACATTTGGAAAATCACTTGGTAGGAATTGGTTAAAGACTGGGGAAATAGAGTTTGTTCGAACTAACCTATGGGTCAGCATCCTTGGCCCTCCAGATGTTTTGGAACTGCATTTCCCATGCTGCTCAGTCAATCTAATGAGTAGGGATGAGCTGATCGGTTCGGAGTTCGATTCGAACATTGGCCGTTCGAAAGTTCGCGAACGTCAAACTTTTCAGCGTGTTCGTCGCATGTTCGCCCACAATGCACACAATGGACCACAATGCACTTTTTCACTGGCCTGAAGCTTGTATTTGGCTACAACCTTGCACCTGACCGCAGTTCAGGTGCAAGACAGGTGCAAGACTATGCCAATTACGGCTCAGAGTCCTGATTGGGCAAATTTTGCCCAATCATGGGCTCACAGAGCTAAGTCCCGCAGCACACTATTTAAGTTATTTAATTTAATTAATTCTGCATTCTTTCTCTACCTTGCCGACTGTATTTAATTATATATATATTAGATACATTCAGCCAGGTAGAGGGGGTGGCATGTGGGCTGCGCGGGGTCTCAGGCAGTGGTTTGGTTTTTTTGGGTGTATATTTTTAGCAAATTTATAGGGGAAGGTAATGGCAGGTATGATATATATATATATATAGATAAGATATATATCTATATTCTTATAAATATATATATCCAGACTTGTATTACACACACATTTTGGCAACTAGTTGCCCCACCCCATTTGGCTGATCCCTCCAGAAGAAATGTTGAATCCGATAGAGCAGAGAATAATATATATATTCTCTGCTCTGTCGGGTTCAACATTTCTTCTGGAAGGATCAGCCAAATAGGGGGGGGGCGCACATTTAGTTGAGATTGTTCACATGCCACCCCCCATTTGCGTATGTGTATATAAGGTCTGAGGTCTGTGGGTGGGTGTGTATATATATATATATATATATCTGCGTGTTGATATATACGTATATATAGGTCTGCGTGTTGATATATACGTATATGTCTGTTTGTGGTATCAATGCATCCCTACTCTATACACAGCGCTCCGTGTCCCTATAATATATATGAACAGGGGTTACCTTTTTTTTATATTTTAATACTATTCCTATTAAATTAACAGTAATATTTGATGTATTTTATTCAGTAGAAACTTTTTTTGCCTATATAACATGTGCTTTGTAAAAATAAAACGGTTTTGTGTGTACATTTTAATTTAGTTAGTGGATTCCTGTCCAGTGCGGTGAGAAGCAAACGTAATGAAGTGTAGACACGCTGCGAGGCGGAGCGGAGTGAAGTCAAGCCTGCAAAATGTTTGCTTCGCTACATCGTGCGTCACTACACGCTCAGTGTGTCTCAGCCTTTATTCCCGCATCGCTAGCTTACCGAATCAGTTTGTATACTTGTTACTGACCCTGCTTGTTCTGAGGACCCGCTCTGTTGCCGACTTTGCTTGCCATTTGACTATTCTCTCTGTGTATTCCCTGCCTGTTCTGTTTGCTTCCTGTTGCTACTGGTGTGCGCCGATTCTCACCCTATACAGTAGCGCAGTACAAGTGCCTAAACATTGCTTACCCGGTTTTGTTATAGCTGCTGATGTAACTGAATAGATCGGGGATCTCTTCTGCATTACCAAAACCTCCACCACTGCACTCTTCCACAATACCTCAGAGGGGTTACGGTGTGAAGGCACTTGCTGCCACTAAAGGCAAAATATTTGGGAGCACTGACGCCTGTACCAGATTCATATCATTTTAATATTTGACCGCATGGTCCACCACTGCACTATTCCACAATACCACAGAGGGGTTACGTTGTGACGTCACTGTTGCCGACACTAAAGGCCCAATTTTAAAGCACCTATTGTTACTTTCATCCAAAGCCTGCATAAGTTTCACCATAAATTAGCTCAAAAAATCAATAAACTTGTTCTGCGTGGCCTAAAAAGTCTTCTCTTTTCATACAGGCTGCCGCCCCAAGCAGTTGTTTATGAATAGATTAAAGGAAAACCATTTACCGTCATTTGAAATGTCATTTTTTTGTTTTCAAATGTTTCTATACATTCTACAAATCCGCCACTTCACAGGCAGGTTATGGGGACCTCCTAGGCACGATATTTGAAGTAATTTTTTGTTTTTATTCTTAACCTTTATTTCACGGAAAACTCACTGTTCCTTTAAAAACGCTTTTTTTATAACTTTTTGTCCTTGTTTCCTGTCCTCCAGGGCACTACCCGGACCCCCATACACCTTTTATGGCAAATATCTTGCATATATGCCCTCTTGGAGGGCACTCTAAAAATCGAACGTTCGGGTCCCATTGACTTACATTGAGTTCAGATCGTGTTCGAGTTCGAACTTGAACTTTTGAAATTGTTAGAGTTCGAAGTCGAACCGAACTCGGGGGCGATCGGCTCATCCCTAATGGTGGAGACATAACTCATCACCTCTTCCCAAAGCCATGACATTTGCTGTGATGTCTCATAGTTTATACTCATAAGTGTTTCAGTAATCTTCCATGTAGGTTTTGTATTGTGTTAGCTTCTGATTGGATTTATTTTCATTACTTCCACATCTGAAACAAGTTGCATTCCCTGTGTTGTTTGAGAGTTTCTTCTGTTTGCCATGCTTACACAGATGAGAAGAATAAGAAGAGTGCAGCAGAGTAGCTGTGGTTAACAGGCACTGTCTGTGGGATGCAGCAGTATCTGCTCTCAGGTTACTGAAGCTGTGTACTAGTGCTGCAAGCTCTTTACTGCTGGTTTAGCTGCATACTTCTGCTGCAGATGCTGTTAATGTATTTTACTATTGCTAGCAGTTGTTGTCTTTTCACTAACAGCAGTATTGCTAGACAGTATTGACTTTTTACTATTCTGCTTCCCTAAGCAAAGCTGTGAGGCCTGGGTGCTTTAGACTAGCTGAAGTCTGTATTTGACCAGTACTCACACGATGAAGTTCAGCAGATAGCTTCAACTCAGCAAAACTGACACGTAGAAAGATGAATCCAGTCGAAGAGTTTAATGATCAGACTGACAATCTTGCTATTGTACAGATTATGCAGGTAAAAAGTAATTAATTTTGTCCAGCAGTGAGCACAGAATGGCTGCTATGTAACCAGGAAGTAACTGACAAGACACTGAGCAAAGGGGTGAACTAGCTAAATGCAGAAGGCTAAGGAAACTGAGCAGGGACAAAATAGCTATGAAATCAATAGCATGTAAGCAGCAAAGGCAGATTCAACACAAAACAGAAAAATATCAAATAAATCCTAAATCATGGAGCAGGACAAGAACATACCCCAAACATTTTATTAGTGTGGACATGATGTCCAGGGTGCTAACACTTTTTAAAACCAGTGGGGAATGTCTCTAGCAGACTTTCCCCCAGCTAATTCTGCATTGAGCACAGAACTGTAGTAACTTCATTTGCACAGCAAATGGTGACATCTGCCTGCCAAATAGTTTATTACAGTTAGAAATTCATTGGGAATATTCCCAAATATATCCTACTGTATAATTCAAAATATATTTTCAAAAAACCCATTGGTTCGAGACAGTGGACATTTGGAAAATCACTTGGTAGGAAGGGGTTAAAGACTGGGGAAATAAAGTTTGCGAACTAACCTATGGGTCAGCATCCTTGGCCCTCCAGATGTTTTGGAACTGCATTTCCCATGCTGCTCAGTCAATCTAATGAGTAGGGATGAGCTGTTCGGTTCAATCGGTTCGGAGTTCGAATCGAACATTGGCCGTTCGAAAGTTTGCGAACGTCAAACCTTTCAGCGTGTTCGTCGCATGTTCGCCCACAATGCACACAATGGACCACAATGCACTTTTTCACTGGCCTGAAGCTTGTATTTGGCTACAAACTTGCACCTGACCGCAGTTCAGGTGCAAGACAGGTGCAAGACTATGCCAATTACGGCTCAGAGTCCTGATTTGGCAAATTTTGCCCAATCATGGGCTCACAGAGCTAAGTCCCGCAGCACACTATATAAGGCTTCACACAGCCTTCAGCACGTGTTTTTTGAGAGGAGATTGTTGTGCTAGTGTGTGTTCTCACTGCCAGTCTGCCACCAGCTATTGGGGGTGTCTCACTTCTACAAAATATCTGGGAATTGTTGTAATCTGAGTGTTCTCACTGCCACCAACTATTTTGGGGGTCTCATTTCTACAGAATATCTGGGAATTGTTCTAATCTTTGTGTTCTCACTGCCAGCAGCAATTGTGGGGGTCTCATTTCTACAAAATATCTGGGAATTGTTCTAACCTTTGTGTTCTCACTGCCACCAACTATTTTGAGGGTCAGTCATTTATACAAAATATCTGAGAATTGTTCTAATCTTTGTGTTCTCACTGCCACCAGCAACTCTTCCACAATACCACAAAAAGGTTACGGTGTGAAGGCACTTGCTGCCACCAAAGGCACAATATTTGGCTGCACTGACGCCTGTACCATATTCATATAATTTTAATATTGGACCACAGGGTCCAAACCTGCACTCTTCCACAATACCACAAAAGGGTTACGGTGTGAAGGCACTTGCTGCCACCAAAGGCACAATATTTGGCTGCACTGACACCTATATTACCAGATTTATATCATTTTAATATTGGACCGCAGGGTCCAATCCTGCACTCTTCCACACTACCACAAAAGGGTTACGGTGTGAAGGCACTTGCTGCCACCAAAGGCACAATATTTGGCTGCACTGACACTGACGCCTATATTACCAGATTTATATCATTTTAATATTGGACCGCAGGGTCCAACCCTGCACTCTTCCACAATACCACAAACGGGTTACGGTGTGAAGGCACTTGCTGCCACCAAAGGCACAATATTTGGCTGCACTGAGATTGACACCTATATTACCAGATTTATATCATTTTAATATTGGACCGCAGGGTCCAACCCTGCACTCTTCCACAATACTACAGAGGGGTTACGGTGTGACGGCACTGTTGCCGACTCTAAAGGCCCAATTTTAAAGCACCTATTGTTACTTTCATCCAAAGCCTGCATAAGTTTCACCACAATTTAGCCAAAAAATCACTAAACTTGTTCTGCGTGTCCTAAAATGTCTTTTCATAAAGACTGCCGCCCCAAGC
Source organism: Leptobrachium leishanense (assembly GCA_009667805.1). NCBI lineage: Eukaryota > Metazoa > Chordata > Amphibia > Anura > Megophryidae > Leptobrachium > Leptobrachium leishanense. Next base: position 61,774,796 of record CM019066.1, on the reverse strand, counting down.
AGTTGTTTATGAATAGATTAAAGGTAAACCGTTTACCAACATTTGAAACGTCATTTTTTTGTTTTTAAAGGCTTCTATACATCCTACAAATCCGCCACTTCATGGGCAGGTTATAGGGACCTCCTAGGCACGATATTTGATGGAATTTTTCGGTTTTTATTTTTAACCCTTATTTCATGGAAAACTCACTGTTCCTTTTTTAAACTCTTTGTCCTTGTTTCCTGTCCCCCAGGGCACTACCCGGACCCCCATACACCTTTAATGGCAAATATCTTGCATATATGCCCTCTTGCAGGGCACCCTAAAAATCAAACTTTTAAGTCCCATTGACTTGCATTGAGTTCGGTTCATGTTCGCGTTCGAACTCAAACTTTTGAAATTGTTCGAGTTCGAATGCGAACCAAACACGGGGGTGTTCGGCTCATCCCTACTAATGAGTGATTGAGCATCATGGGAGATGTAGCTCCAAAACATCTGGCGATCCAATGATAACCATTCAGTAATGAGAGGCAAGATGCCCACATTGTAATGCAGGGGTGTACATCCTTGACCCTTCAGGTATTTTCTGAACTACATCACCCATGATAATCAGGAACCCATTGAGTCAGCAGAGGCATGAGGAATATGTAGTTCCATCTGGAGGCAGTGGTGTATTTAGGTTTTGAGCTGCCCTAGACCGGACTAAACTGGTGCACCATCTAATTTAAATTTGACACACCCCTTTCGTGTCAAGGTCACACCTCTTCTGGGTTAATCCCCACCCTTCCTCTTTAGGCCCCACCCTTTCCTCCTTGAGCTCCGCCTCTTCCTCCCTGTATATTAAAAGTGGATACCAAATGCCTACTTGTATATTTTGTATACCATTTCAAATGTTGTATCAATTAAGATAATAAAATTATGAAATGTTTAAATTGAACCATTTTTACAAAGATCAGCCATGCATGTCAAGTATACTGGATCTCAGCCGCTCTAATTGGTTGAACAATAAAACCCACAGAAAGGTGCACTGTGTATGAGCGTATCACAGAGCTGCACAGCAATAAAACCCACAGAAATGTGCAGTGTATATGAGCGTATTACAGAGCTGCACAGCAATAAAACTCATTTCATTCTGCGCACTTCGCGATAATCATTTTCATTGCGCACTACGCGTTAAACATTAACGCGCGAAAAATAACGGTGGTATTACAATCCGTGCGCATTTTTTCATCCGTCAAAGAATAACCGTCAAAAACGTGCGTGCAAAACGTGCGTGCATTAATGTTGCATGCAAAAATCGGTGTGCAATCAGTATTAAGAACCTTAATTGTGTCACGTTAAGTTTTTGCGCCTGTCAAAGTCAATCTGCGCATATATGCTGCATCAAAAAACCCACGCACAACTTCTCAATTTTATTGTCTGGGTATGTTTAGAATGTGTAACTATACTTTGCTGTATTTTTTTTTTTGGGCTGCTGTATTTGGTTTCGGCCAGGTCCGTCAGATTTGCCTTTAACACCAGCTTTTCAAAGACGTTAAATTATGGGCACAAACGTTGTCTGTTAAAATTTTGCGCTTAGATTGTAATACCATCCGCGTACCAGCGCACAAGCGCATTTGCTCTCACAATGTTAAGTATAGGACGCGCAACGTACATTACGCTCACGCAGCGTTCGCGCAGGTTCCCCTGCAGTAGACGCTAACTCACATTTTGTGCGCGAACGTCGTAATACGACGTTCAGCGCGAAGGGTTTTGCCCCTCGCGTTAATGCGTTTTGGTGCACACGCAAAATTGTGCGCGAAGAGTGTAATAGTGCCCGCAGTTTTTTGTAAACCTCATTAAATAAATTATAAAGTTGGACATAAAATACATGTAAATACATGTAAATGTAAATTCGGACATGTAAAGCAGTTTAATACTAAATGCTGTAAAATATACAATAATTAGCTTTTTAAACTAGTATAAAATTAATAAATTATAAAGTTAGGCATGTATGAAACATAAATTTAACATGTACAGCTGTTTAATAGGAAATGCTGTATAACATACAATAAATAAGTTAAATGTGAAAGAAACCATACAGTGTGATAACCGACTGAATGTTCCTGCTCACATTATGGAACAAGGCTCTCCTGTCACTTACAGGGTTATTCAGAGAGCGTGAAAAGCAGGAGAATGACTGGAGAATGAAAAATTCTAGGTCAAAATAGCCGATTTGGAAAGTGAGATGAAAGGGAAAAATTTTCTGGTTTGGCTATTTTGACCTCGAATTTTTCATTCTCCAGTCATTCTCCTGCTTTTCACGCTCTCTGAATAACCCTGTATGTATGTGTTTTCCTACTTGTTAGTTACTACAATTGCTTTTTGCACTCTTTCCAGATAAAAGTCTTACTTCCAATAATTATAAGGGTAGCAAAAACTATTGAGTTCACAAACAGTCTGCAAGTCAGAACCTATCTAACAGGCTCCCTCATACTCTTTTGGTAATATGCTAATAATGTGGATATTTTTGTTGTTTTCTAGTAAAATATTTTTATTGCATTTGGGCTATATCTGCTATTTACGCACCCAGTCCGTATCTATATCCCTCTGCAGCGGAGTAACATCCTGCTATAATAATGGGGGTAAAGATAGGTGAGGAGAGTGGTTGGTCAATAGTGTGATACAGGAATCTGGAGAAATAAATAGATTTTGAGGGATTTCTTGAAGGCTTTAGAGTAACGGCAGTTTGAGAAATTGTTGCTATGCCTGTTGTACTGTAAGTTTATGGTTATATTCCACAGTTCGTTTGCAATAATATTACATTTGTTGGCAGTTCTCCAGATAAGGCCAGATTCAGTTAACTCAATCTCAGGCACCTGATAGCAAACGTTTGAGCATACACTGCTCTTTTTTTTAGAAGATTTAACATATATTAAAGGCTATCAGGGTTATTCAAAGAGATTCGAAAAGTCATCGCACGTTCGGTGACTTTTCGTTCTCTTCAATTCGGTTCCTTTTGCCGATCCCATTTCGGTGACCCTGCAGTGTATTCAGCAAACACCACAGGGTCCCCGAATTGCAGGGAAAGGCTGCTGAAAACCCGACGAAAACTAACCGCAAAACCCACCGAATGCACGCCGAAAACCCGCAAAAACATCTGGATTAACCTGCCGAAAACCAAGCCCGAGCAGGAGCCGATCACCCGCAGCGAAGCAGCCGAAGCAGCTGAGACCGCAGACGAGGGAGGTGAATAAATTAGCAAAATAGTTTGTATGAATCTGTGAAAAGTGAAAAGCTGTTTGCAAAGAAACTACTGAGCGAAAATGTCTGAAATTTGCATATGAGGTCCAGGGAATGATAATAAAGAGGGCTGTTACAGAAAAAATAAGTAAACTTAAACAAAAAAAAATAATCGGACTTTTAAAAAAAAAAAAATTAAGAAAAATGCTTAAAATATCCTAAAAAATCGGTAAATAAAGAGACTCTTTACTGGAGAATTTTATAATGAACGGTTTATTAGATATTGAATTAAAACGGGAATATTTTTAACATTGAAGCCTATGGGATTCTCCTGAATTAACTTGTCGAGTGAAACCACTGAACAGCAGGGCATTTCGGGAACCTTTCACTGCTGGTTTGTGTTCTCTGAATAGCCGAAGCAGTGCTTTTTCATGGGGATTTCACTGCCCTCGAACAGGCACCGTATGTGCAGGCAATTCGCCAGGATTTGGCAAATTGCCTGTTCTCTGGATAGCCGAATGGCCAGGAAAGGTAACCGAACGCTGATTTTCAGCGTTCGGTTACCTTTCTCAAGCAATTCGGATCTCTTTGTATAACCCTGTATGTAAAATTTAAAACACATTTTACGAATAACACATATCATGAAAAAACATTACACACTTAATCTATCGTATTATTATACACCTTCTTCATCATTTTTTATCAACGTAATAAACAACGGTGGATAAACAGGTCCTAAAATAACTGTACCATTTGTCAAGAAAAAATAAATTGTATTTCCATAACATATATTTTTGAATTCTAGGAACATATTTCAACATAATGGAAAATAAATCTATGTATTAAGTTTGACAACTAATATATGTTTTCCTTGTTTGTCTACTTTTTTTTTTACAGACAATAATTTTTTTTCTTTTTGGGACAATGTTCCTTCTCATCCTAATAGATTCAATAGGTCCCTGGGTGAATCGTGATATATTTGCGGACTTCCTTCATTTATTTTCAGGATAAATGTTATCTTATTGTTATGTATGGATGAATGAATGGCGGTAGCATTATTCTTCCATGTCTTGCTTTTCATGCCAGGTCGGGTAAATTTAAAAAGGTTAAAAATGCCATGCAGATCTTGATGGTTGTTGCGCTTCTTAATTTCCATTTACTGATGTTATGTGCATACATTAAAATATAAATGCATTATTATACTTAAATAGACCATACAGTCTTTTCTTGTGTCATTTCTTTTGTTTAGGCTAGGGTCAGACTAACGCAGTATTAACGTGCGTTTAGCAGCACTAAATCATGACCGTGCTAGCAGCAAATGACGTCCAATGCTGGGCAGCATACGAAGAACGGCCGCACAAAAGTGCGGCAGCGCAACGCAAGTGGCAAACGAACGCATTTTTGCAAGAACGTAGAACCGCTAGTACGGACGTACAGAGTGCGCTGCGTCCGCTAGCGGCGTGTGTGCGTGATTAGGAGACGTCAGATGCTGCTAATGTCCGGCCAACATAACGTCCAGACACAAAAAGTGTTTTATTGATGATATTGACGAAAATGCACATCGTATCATTGCTATCGCGTATTCCGTGAAAAAATGCGTCCATTCGTTCGAACGCACTTTTTCACGGACAACGCGAAAAATGCGTTAGTCTGACCCTAGCCTAATATTCATAAAATTAAAACTAATGTAGCAATTGTGTTATGGCAGCTGGGGTGTCCTGGTGACAATTTTGCACACAAATTCTGCTCTATTAAATGTAAATTGGTATTAGTTTTTGACTGCCAGCAACTTTCACTTTGACATTGCATTAAGTATAAGGCCATATAAATCACCTAGAAGGTGACTGCACTTTTTAATGTATTAACGTTATTTTTTTATTGCAAAAAGGTTTTGTTGAACGTTTTACAGAATTTAACATTGCTGCGAAAAAGAAGACAGTATAAGCAGCATATGAACATATGATACAGACTTTGAAGGTGCAATAAAATGACAGGTTTGAAGCAATTCTGGTACGTGACACATAATCCATAATAGCAAAAGAACACTTTCAAAATATTTTCACATAAAACATTAAAGTATCGGAAACTGGGATATGATTCCTTCGGGAGGTCAAGAGAGTACAAATGCGCAATTAGGAGAGAAACAAAAAAGATAGTCATAACAACATAGGCGCTGGAGTGTAAGCAGGAGGCACCACTGAGACGTTAGAGGTGACAGAATACTCTTGTTTCCAATAATGCTGAACCTAGGGACATGACCACCACATATGTAAAACGTCCGCTCGTGGCGCGTGACATTTCCAACAATGGACATCCATCTGCACAGAATAGCTAGCAGGCGAAGACAGTGGACGGTAGCAGCGTGATAGGTCCTTGTACGCAGTTTCCTGTCATCAGAGAGGTATTGCTGAATTTTCCCTCCCACTTGGCCACATACATGGGGTCATGGGGGACAGGGCCTACAAGAGACAAAATGGGAGGGAAATACAATAACTCAGCAATGCACCTCGTTGCATTAGAGTTTCAAAGGAGGTCAGTGGAGGAGTGAACCTAGATAGTAGGGTGAGAGACCATACCCACGCAGCTCCTATCCTCTGGAACACTCTCCCTCATACGGCCAGACTTTCCCCTAGTTTCCCTTCCTTCAAACGCTTCCTTAAGACATTCCTATTTAGGGAAGCCTACCACCCGTCTCACTGACACATCTCACTGCTCCAACCATCTCCAACTCTCATCTTGCAGTCCTCTTCTCCTGTTTCCACCCCCAACACTTCTAGGCTCCTATTAGCGACAGAATGTAGTTGTAAATCCATATATATTTTTATTTTAGTGTGATTTTTTTTTGTATGATTATGTCAGATGGGGCTTCTGATTGTTCGGACACTCTGTGGTGGGCTCAGAACTGGTGGTGCTGCTGATTGGTGGTGCAGTGGTGGGCCAAGTCTTGGTGTGTTTTTTTGTGCTTCTTTTAAGATTTATTTAAATTTTCCTTGGGTGCCCAACTGTGGGTCTTATTACATTCTCGGCGCAAATGCGCTCGCGCAACGCAATTTTTTTCGCGCGCATTGTCCAGCGTTATCGCACAAAAATTAACGTGATATTCAGATCCGAACGCATTTTCCCATCGGTCAAAAAATAACGTTAGTAAAAAAAACACGCAAAACTAAGTGTAATAAGCGCGCAGTAACGTTGCGCATGTAAATCAGTGTGCGGATTGTTTTTTTCACGGGATTCAGCCAATCAGAATTAAGAACCTTAATTGACATCAATTCACCTTAATTTACTCACTTAAGTTTTTGCGCCTGTCAAAATAAATCTGAGTATACATGCTGCAGCAATAAAAAAAATATGCACAAATTCACAATTTTTTTGTTTGGATATGTGTAGAATGTGTAACTATACTGTGCTGTATTTTTCTTTTTGGTGCTGGCGTTTTTCGTTTCGGTCAGAACGTTCCGATTTGAAGTTACCACCAGTTTTTCAAAGACGTTAAAATTATGCGTGCAAACGTCGTTCGTAAAAAGATGCACATCGTTTGAAATACCATCCACGTACCAGCGCACGAACGAATTTGCGCTCACAATGTTAAGTATAGGACGCGAACAGTTCATCACGCTCGCGCAGGTCCATTCGCGTTAAACGATAACGCGCATATTTTGCGTGAAAGTTGTAATACAACGTTCTGCACAAAGGGTTTTGCCCCTCGCGCAAATGCACATTTGCGCATGCAAAATGCACTGTGTGAAGAATGTAATAGGGGCCCTAGATTTTAAGCTCCCACGGGAATAGGGCCCTCGTTTCCTCCTGTACTGGTTTATCAAATGTTGTTCAGTCTCAGTGTATTGTAACCCTGTCAATATCGTGCCCATTGTTCAGCGCTGCGAAATATGGTGGAGATATATAAATAAAGTAACATAATAATAATAATAAATAGGATGTTATTTTTAAATAAGATATTAATTTGTGTAACTGAAACATAGTGAGAAAAGAATGAGGGTTATCAAGTGGTATATCACGAGGCAGTTTGGGTTGGCCCTCGTCCGATGTGAAGACGCCATTTACATCGGGTGGGCCTTAAAAGCGGCATCTGACTTCAAGGAAGTCAGAACGCCGCAGGACCCCGGAGGAGAGAGGTGAGTATCTCTGGATGTCCTGGGTTTGCGGATGACGTGTGGGGAACACACAGAGCGTTACGTATGTGAAAGACTATGAGAGACTTAAGGACTCCATCTCCCAGAAACCTCTGGGGTGAGGACAGGAAGTGGGCATGCTGGCGCCAGGAAAGACATCAGGAACCTTGTGTATGGCATGGTCAGAGCGAACAGAGCAGCGAGACAAGTGAGACATATGCAGAACACTGTCCAGGATCACAACCAAGCCGGAGCGTGGACAGTAGCGTATCCAGTGCTGGAGATTGGGGACAGAGTGTGCATCATCGCATACCACATTCCGCTGAGCAGTTTGGATGACAAGCATGTTCCAGAAGGACCTCGAGTAAGGAAGCTGCGGATCGAACGGGAGTGCAGGCAGCAGATCAGTTCCGGTTGCAAAGATTTGGCATTGAGAGAGCGGATTCGTTGGCACCGGGTTCCAGTCGGTGGGGAGAGAGTTCCTTTGGTCGAGTCATTGGTTCTGGACACATTGTTCACCGGATGGGTGAGAGGCCTCAAGGCCTACGATTCCGAGAAAGTGCGCACTTGCTTGATTGCTTCAATTTACAGGGCCCCAATGTTGACTAGTCGAAGATATTTTTGTTCATTCACTGGCCAGTTGAATGTAGTAACCAGGTACCCTAGGACACAAATTTATGAGCCTTTTTGAGCAGAACCTAAACTCACGAACTGAGGGGCATTAACCGTTTCTCTTCCGCCGCGTGTTTTTCCCGTGTTGCGCATTCTGTCATTTATTCAAAGTTAATTGCCTCATGCTCCAAAGTATATGTGTATTCAATGCCACTTTATTGCTCCAGTAAAGTACAGTTGTGTTCAAAATTATTCAACCCCCAATGCTGTAAAGGGTTTTAGGGAATTTAGTGTACATTTGTAATTGTATTCAGAATGAAATCCTACAAGGACTTTTTAAAGAACCATATGCAACTAAAATGACATCAATTGGTTTTGTAATACAGTAGTAAATGTTTCTTTTGTGAATTCTTCATTGACACAATTATTCAACCCCTTAAAGACTACCACTCTGAAGAACAGAGGTTCATTCAAGTGTTTTCAATCAGGTATTGAAAACACCTGTGGATGTCACGGAGCAGCAATAAAGCATAATAAGCACCAATTAGGCAGCTTTAAAATGACTGTGATACTCAGTTCCTTCTAGACATTTACTGGTGTGGTTACAAACATGGTGAAGTCAAGAGAATGGTCCAGGAAGACAAGAGAAGAGGTGATTACGCTTCACAGGAAGGGCAATGGCTATAAGAAGATTGCAAAGATGTTAAACATACCAAGAGAGACCATAGGAAGCATCATTCCCAAATTCAAGGCAAAGGGCACTGTTGAAACGCTACCTGGTCGTGGCAGAAAGAAGATGCTGACTTCGACTGCTGTGCGCTACCTGAAGCGTAGAGTGGAGAAAAGTCCCCGTGTGACTGCTGAGGAACTGAGAAAAGATTTGTCAGATGTGGATACTGAAGTTTCAGCTCAGACAATACGGCGCACACTGCGTAATGAAGGCCTCCATGCCAGAACTCCCAGGCCCACCCCCTTGCTGTCTCCAAAGAATAAGAAGAGTCGACTGCAGTATGCCAAAAGTCATGTGGACAAACCACAGAAGTTTTGGGATAGTGTTCTGTGGACTGATGAAACAAAATTAGAACTGTTTGGGCCCATGGATCAACGCTACGTTTGGAGGAGGAAGAACAAGGCCTATGAAGAAAAGAACACCTTGCCTAATGTGAAGCATGGCGGGGGGTCAATCATGCTTTGCGGCTGTTTTGCTTCTGCAGGTACAGGGAAGCCTCAGGGTGTGCAAGGTACCATGAATTCTTTTCAGTACCAGGAGATATTGGATGACAATGTGATGCAGTCCGTCACAAACCTGAGGCTTGGGAGACGTTGGACCTTTCAACAGGACAATGATCCCAAGCATACCTCCAAGTCCACTAGAGCATGGTTGCAGATTAAAGGCTGGAACATTTTGGAGTGGCCATCGCAGTCACCAGACTTAAATCCGATTGAGAACCTCTGGTGGGACTTAAAGAAAGCAGTTGCAGTGCGCAAGCCTAAGAATGTGACTGAACTGGAGGCTTTTGCCCATGACGAATGGGCGAAGATACCCGTAGATCGCTGCAAGACACTTGTGTCAAGCTATGCTTCACGTTTAAAAGCTGTTATAACTGTAAAAGGATGTTGTACTAAGTACTAAGATTGAATGTCACTTGGGAGTTGAATAAAACTGATAATGATGTGAGCACAGAAAAGACATTTGTGGTTATTTCATTATAAATGTTATGTTATATTTGTCTGACCTACACGTGCCTCTTTGATTTAATTGTAAGCAAGATGACTGAATGATCAAAATCAATGTCAAACTGGCCAAAACACTCAATTTCAGTGGGGGTTGAATCATTTTGAACACAACTGTATATAACTTAGAAAAGCCATAACACTGTGCTGGTGTATAGTAATTCCTAGTGCGGTGAGACTATCCTGGGTTTATTCAGCAGCTCCTCTGGGGGTGAGCGCTACAGTTCTAAAAGTTAGATCAATCTCACAGCACTACGAGCAAATTAAAAAGTAATAAAATCAATAGTGCTTCATAATATGTAGTGCTTTCTGTTCTTTACTTGAACGAGATCTGAGCTGGAACGATAAGTTTAGCAGCCAGTTATGATTGACACTTCTTAAACAGGAAGAAGCATTTGATCAACTGATCATTTATTAATCATACTGGATTAGGTGTTCATGATATTCTGAAGCCTCTGGGTGTCTGTATGTTTGTACTTTGTTTGGCTGGAAAGCCAAGTTCTTATTTTTTTTTTAAGAATCAATCCATCAGATATGATACACTCATAGCCACTTACTTAGCCATATATTTCTATTACTGCTTACACTCCTTGTTTTCCCACTTAAACTTAATGTCCATGCCATGAATTCAGCAAGATGCTACCAACATTCTTTAGAGATTGTTAACGACATAATGCAGTTATTTTGCATTTGTTTGCTAAAAATGATTTCCTCTTATCTTCTGCCTCAAGTATCATGTTCCAAAGGTGTTCTGTTGGATTGGGTTTTGCACTTTGGGACACGTTGTCAGAAGTAGGCATTACATCATGGGTAGACTTCAGCTATTAAGGGATGACTGTGTTCGGCAATATTAATCAGACTGCGACATTTAAAGAGTGTACTATATAAATGACCAATGTTACCCAAAATGTTCCCCAGATGAACACAGCACAGAAATCACAATTCGCCAGATACATTTTTTTTTCCGATCTTCTACACCTTCACATATTGCAGCCACATGGGCCAACTCTTTAATAGGGTCAAGTGTGGTAGAAAACGTGTGAGGGATCCCATGAGCTGATGTGACCAGCAGCATTTAATTAATACTGTCAGTACTAGGAGGCTTTTTAGAAGTCAATAGGAAACTTACCAATAACCTGTGTACTGCCTGTATAGTCCCAGTAGCAGGCGTCCTGTGACCGATCATGTTTAACCCTTTCGCTGCTAAGGCATTTCACGCCTCTGTGCTGAGCTAATTTATACCTGTTTCGCTCATCATGTTTAAACGTGTTTTGAAGCCTTATTTTAGTATATGACCCAGACATATTATATATCGTTCTTTCCGGCAGACTCGGCAGATTCATAATATGTTATTATTATATGTATACGTCATACCCTGTCTGTATAATATAACAAACAATGCAATAAAATTTGAATTTTTAATAATTCACAACGTGTAAAGTTTTTTTTTTTCACATTTTAACATGCCAGAAATTGCGGTTATATTTTTGTATGGGTGTGCTTGTTAAAAAAATTAAAAATGGGGTCTTGTTACATTTTTTTGGGGGGAAAATTATGTGATTTTTAACAAACGCACCCCAAACAAAAATTGCTAGTGCAGCATCTTTGTTCACATTATAATTGAAATGTGAACAATATTGCTGCATTAACAAAAAAAACCTTGTTTATTTTCTTTTATATTTTTTTTTAAATAATTTTTTTTTTATTTTTATTTTTTTTAAAAAATAAAACATTCTACAAAGTCATGTTTGGTATTGTGGGAAAGGCCATGCTTTGGCTGATCCAACGATATCAAACATTAACCCATAGCTCCCACGGATCGAGAGACCACCATTGCTGGCAGCTAGGGGTTAACTTCAGGACTGGCGTCATCGGGGGAGTTCCCGGAGGCTTGGCCGACATCCAAGATGTCGACCAGCTCTGGGAGCGGATCACGATCCGGCGCTTTTCGGGCCAAATCGTGATCCGGCTCCCCAGGGGTTAATGTCAGCCACCGTTTGGAAGGGCAGGCTGTGCCCTTCCAAACGGTGCCTGCCTTAACCCTGTGTCCCCAACAATCGGGAGGGAGAGAGGTCCGAAGGACTTTCCCCCTCCCTTTCAGGCGCCTCCTCCGCACTCGCGGGGGAGGAGCCTGAATTAGATGTCATCGCGCCGCCGCGATGACATCTAATGGCCCCGCCGGGGTCCCGGAATTCCAGGCTAACATCCAAGATGTCAGCCCACACCGGGGGCACCATCAATCGGCCAGAGTGAGGATGACCCCATCGTGCACTTCCTCCTCCCAGCCACGTACTAGTCCTTGGGTTTATGGACACACAAAACCCTCCCTTGAGGAATCCCCACCTTCAATGCCCCACTACTTAAATATTCCTACTCCTCCTCATCCTCCGCCTGTCTGAGCTGAGGAAGACTCGCTGGAATGCTGTCTGTGGAAACACTGGGGTCTTGAGAGCTAGGGAAGGCCTCCTCTTCCTCCCGCTGCTCTGCCTCTAAAGCCACATCTATAATTCCCCGCAGAGTGTGCTCTAGCTGGACCACTAAAGGAATTGTGTCACTGATGCATGCACTGTCCCTGCTCACCATCCTCGTTGCCTCCTCAAATGGTGACAGTACAGTGCATGCATCCTTGATCATCAGCCACTGTGGGGGAAAAAAAAACAGGTTGACCTGAACCAAGTTGTGCAGACGCTGCAGCATTGCTAATGTTGAGTTCCACCTGGTGGGCATGTCACAGATCGTCTGATCGGTTTGTGGGAAGGTGGAATTCTCTTTGAATTTCTGCCAGGCGAACACTTGCTGGGAATGACCATCTGAAGTGGCTGCAGACTTTTCTGGCCTGGCTGAGAAGCTCTGCCAGCCCATGGTACCTGGTTAGGAAATGCTGTACCACCAGATTTAGGACGTGTGCTAGGCATGGTACATGCGTCAACTTACCCTGGCGTAGGGTGGAAAGAAGGTTGCTGCCATTATCACAGACGACCATTCCCAGCTCAAGCTGGTGTGGTGTTAACCATCTCTGAACCATCCCCTGCAGAGCTGACAGAATTTCTGGCCTGGTGTGGCTCCTGTCCCCTAAACAAACCAGCTCAAGCACAGTATGACATCTTTTTGCTTGAGCCATTGCGTAGATCCTGCCACTTAAACTCGGTTTAACTGCGACTTTGCCAGAGACAGAGAAGGAGGAGAAGGAAGAGGGAGAGATGGTGGTGGAGCAGACAGACTTCATACAAGCAGCTTTCTGGAGGCGTGGTGGATGAACAAGCTCCAGCACAGAGCCCCGTCTTGGATCCCTCCCAGCTGCAATCAGAGTTACCCAGTGTGCCATGAAGGAAATGTAACGGCCCTGTCCATGCTTGCTGGACCACGTGTCTAAAGTCACGTGCATCTTGCTGCTGACTGCCTTTCACAATGACTCCATAACATTGTCTTCCACGTGCTGGTATAGTGCTGGAATGGCCTTCCGTGAAAAGAAATGGCGTTTTGGAACCTGCCACTGTGGTACAGCACATTCAGCAAATTCACAGAAGGAAGCAGAGTCCACCAGCTGGAAAGGCAGCAGCTGCAATGCGAGTAATTTTGCTAAGCTGGCATTTAGACGCTGTGCTTGGGGATGGTTGGGACAATATTTTTTCTTACACTGCAGCAGCTGGGGCAACGTAATCTTCAGCTGATGGGATGTTGTCACATTGTGAGGAAGGACCTGGTACATCCATTACTGTAGCATCATCCCTGTCAGTGGAGGTTGAAGTCAATGATATGGCAGGACATATATTGGGGGTAGAGACAGGTGAGGAGGACCTACGCAAAGTTTTGTGCCAACGGGATGCGTGGCAGGTGGTCATATGTCGCCTCAAGAACGTGGTACCCAAGCGTCCGGTGTCTTTCCCACGCTTGATCCTCATCTGACATAGATTACAAATAGCAATGGTGCAGTCTGCTGCACATTTCTTAAAGAACTCCCAGACAGCAGAGTTCCTGGATGTGTGCTCTGAGACAACAGCGCTCTGCACCTGAGCAGCTCTGACATCTGATGCCTTGGACTGGATAGTACTACGGTTGTGTAACGTTGGGGCCTTCCAGCCTTTCCGGTGTGCTTGAGGGCAGCATGTCTGATGCTGCTCGCTCACCAACACCCGGTTTAAATTGAAACAGGCAGGGAGGTGGCTGCATGAGGTGCGGCTTGAGAGGGGGGTGCAGTCTGGTGAAGGTCTTTTAAAAACCAGCAGTTCCTTCTAAGCAGTGCCAGATCATGGTTATCCATACCTGAGCTCCTTGTACCTGAATTCTCTCGTGATTTAAACTGTTATTGACCTTGCTTGCTTGTTTTCTGACTATTCTGCCTTCTGTTGCCCTAGACTATTTTCTTGTACTACACTTCTGCACTGATATTGACCCGGCTATTCCATTTGACTATTCTATACTCTGTATTCCTGATTCTGGCTCATCTGACTACCCCCGTGTTGCTGACCTGGTTTTGTATTATGACATTGTCTTTGATTAACCCTTTCTGTCTAGCTAGTATACCTGGCCAATTCTAAGGACCAGACAGTTAGGGATTCTTCTACGGCTACCCTGTTGGTAGCTTTTGGGCTCTGTAGAGTGTTGGGCTTTAAGGACTGCTTGGTGGGATCCAGGAACCGTGACAGGTTGGTCATAGAGGACGTTGTGCCTCGTGTTTGTTGTGCCTCCTCTTCCTCCTCACTTGACTCCTCTGTTCAATCAGGCACCTAGGTGGAGTCAGTGACCTCATCATCATTGTCATCACCCCCTATCTCCTCATCACTGGAGCCAACTTGGCAGTATACTGCAGCTGCTGGGGCAACATGAGTGCCAGTTATTTGTGTGTCATCACTGGCACCCCCTTCCTCTAGGTTGATTATATTCCCTTCCTCAAGATTGAATCAGAGCACTGTAGTTGCTGCGCATCCTCAAGCAGCATGCCACTGTCATTGTAGTCAAACAATTCAGCTGACTCCTCCATGTGTGATAGTGAGGCTACAGCAGGAGTAGCTGTGGACATGGAGGCTGCATTAGATGCTTTGGCAGCTGAGGTGGACTGTAAAGCACTACAAGCCTGGCTGGCAGAGGACTGGGAGGATGAGGATGGCCTGGTTCGCCAATCCACCAAATCCTCTGTATGTTGCTGCTGCTTAAGACGGCCAGCACCAGTTAGAAAGGACAAGTGTGCCCCTGCAGAGGATGCACCACGTCCACCACTACCAGAGGCACAGCCTCCCAACACAGAGTCTGCTTGCCCTCTTATCTGTGTTTGGGAGTGTCTGCCTGTCCTTTTTGGTCTTTCTGACATGGTGAGTGACATATAGATTAAAGATATACAGAACTCTGATTCAACTCTGGTATAAAGATTAAAGATTTCCAGAACTCTGGTATAACTCAGTGAGACACCCTGATAGCTGGCAGCCAGTGAAAAGACACAGATTAAAATTCCCAGAAACCTCCTATAAATCAGTGAGACCCCCTGATAGGACCCCCTGATAGCTGGCAGTGAGAAGACACAGATTACAATTCCCAGAAACCTCCTATAAATCAGTGAGACCCCGTGATGGGTGGCAGTGAGAACACACAGATTACAACAATTCCCAGATATATTGTAGAGATGAGACCCCCAAAATGGTTGTTGGCAGTGAGAACACAAAGATTACAACAATTCCCAGATATTTTGTATAAATGACTGACCCCCAAAATAGTTGGTGGCAATGAGAACACAAAGATTACAACAATTTCCAGATATTCTGTAGAAATAAGACCCCCAAAATAGTTGGTGGCAGTGAGAACACAAGGATTAGAACAATTCCCAGATATTTTGTATAAATGAGACCCCCACAATTGCTGGTGGCAGTGAGAACACAAAGATTACAACAATTCCCAGATATTTTGTATAAATGACTGACCCCCAAAATATTTGGTGGCAATGAGAGCACAAAGATTAGAACAATTCCCAGATATTTTGTAGAACTGCGACCCCCAAAATAGTTGGTGACAGTGAGAACACAAAGATTAGAACAATTCCCAGATATTTTGTAGAAATGAGACCCCCAAAATAGTTGTTGGCAGTGAGAACACAAGGATTAGAACAATTCCCAGATATTTTGTAGAAGTGAGACCCCGCCAATAGCTGGTGGCAGACTGGCAGTGAGAACACACGCAAACACAACAATCTCCTCTCAAAAAAACACGTGCTGGGGGCTGTGTGAAGCCTTATATAGTGTGCTGTGGGACTTAGCTCTGTGAGCCCATGATTGGGCAAAATGTGCCCAATCAGGACTCTGAGCCGTGATTGGCATAGTCTTGCACCTGTCTTGCACCTAAACTGTGGTCAGGTGCAGGCTGTAGCCATTTACAAGCTTCAGACCAGTGGAAAAGTGCATTGTGGTCCATTGTGGTGCATTGTGGGCTAACATGCTGCGAACACGCGGAAATGTTCGAAGTTCGCGAACATACGAACTGGCGATGTTCGAATCGAACTCCGATTACATCGAACCGAACAGCTCATCCCTATTCGAGATGCCGTCGATCAACTTTACAATTACAAGTTGCATAGTTGTCATGCCCCGGTCCACACCGCCATGCTGGGAGAGGTCCCCTACTCACCCGAGATCCCTCGTGGTGCGTCGCTCCAAGTTCTGGGTCCGCAGGACGGAGAGGAAGAGCCAGGAGACGCCCCACGCCGCCGGCTGAATCCGAGCTCTGAAAAGGAAAATGCGCACGCGCGAGAACAAACCCTCCTATGTAGTGTAAAACCAGGTACTCTGGCGCCCTCGGCTGGCCGATTAAGGGTACTGCGTGACACCTGTTCTGGAGATCCTCGAATGCCTCCCATTGACCTACCAAAAATCCAGGTACCTCAACTCCACCCACAATATCCAGGTGAGAGGTATTTTCATGATTCCATGAACCCTATTTAAAACCGCCTTCCTTCCTAGCATATTATCCAGGTTCTACTGTGCCTTCCGCCTCAGTTTTCCTAGTGCTCCTCGTATTCCTTGATCACGTATCTTCTGACCCTTCGACCTGGATTGTGCCACCGACTACGCCACCTTCTTCAACCCTTCGACCCGGATTGTGTCACCGACTATGCCACCTTCTTCGACCCTTCGACCCGGATTGTGCCACCGACTACGCCGCCTTCTTCAAACCCTTCAACCCGGATTGTGCCACCGACTACGCCACCTTCTTCAAACCCTTCGACCCGGATTGTGCCACCGACTACGCTGCCTTCTTCAAACCTTCGACCCAGATTGTGCCACCGACTACGCCACCTTCTTCAACCCTTCGACCCGGATTGTGCCACCGACTACGCCACCTTCTTCAACCCTTCGACCCGGATTGTGCCACCGACTACGCCACCTTCTTCAACCCTTCGACCCGGATTGTGCCACCGACTACGCCGCCTTCTTCAAACCCTTCGACCCGGATTGTGCCACCGACTACGCTGCCTTCTTCAAACCTTCGACCCAGATTGTGCCAACGACTACGCCGCCTTCTACACCCTTCGACCCGGATTGTACCATCGACCACGCCATCATCCTCATTATTATCCGTTGTTCTTTCTGGGACTTTGTTTATGAATTCCACTCCAACCTTTTGACTGTATTATTTTCTGGACTCAGCTACTATTCATGGTTCACTAAAAGATTACTTTACTCTCCATCGTCTCCTGATTTCCTTATCTATAGCTTGCCATTGGGTTCCATACACACATTGCACAGGGGATCCAAACCCTGCATTACAGAAGAACCTGGATCAACATGGAACCCGCAAGCACAGCTCAAGTTCTTGCTATTCTCACCGAACAAATGGCCGCCCTAGCCAAGATGGTACAGAACCTACAGACCAGCCAAGAAACCTTACTTCATAGAGAGAGGAATCGCGCCGAGGCCACGGCATTGCCTCGTTCACCCTCCGGTTCCGTCATTCAACAGTCTGAACTCCTCGCTCCAGAACCCAGAGCCAATGCACCCGAATGGTTTTCCGGTGATCGCACAAGGTATCGCACCTTTTTTACCGCCTGTGAACTTATGTTCTCTCTTTGTCCTCGTACTTATGGATCTGACTCCGTAAAAGTGCGTTCAGCCATTTCGTTGATGTCCGGGGCTCCACAGGACTGGGCTTTCCAACTCCTGCGTGAAGGGAGTCCTCTTCTATCCTCCTGGAATTCCATCGTCCAAGCCATGAACCCTATATATGATGACCCTCTGCGTTCATCAACCGCATTATCCACCATCCGGCATCTACGACAAGGACGACGACCAGTGGAGGACTACATCTCCGAGTTTCGAGCTGTGGCCGCAGATACAGGCCTGAATGACGTAGGTCTTAGAGATCATTTCCGTGATGGCCTCTCTGATCAACTAAAGGACGAACTGGCCCGAATAGGGGTTCCCACAACACTGGACGCCATGATCCTGCGATCCCTAACCCTGGACCAACGTTTCAGAGAAAGACGTCAGGAAAGAATGGCCACCGCTCCTTCCTTACCTGTCCGGCGGTCTGAAACTCCATCCACGACCTCTGTCAGACCTCCCAACTCCACTCCTTCACCTCCCGAACCCATGGAGATTGGCTTAGCACGAGGTCCCTTGTCCCCTGCTGAACGAAGCAGACGACGCGCTCAAAACCTCTGCCTGTACTGCGGTCAACCCGGTCACCTCTTGCGTGGCTGCCCTATACGACCACCGCTTCCTTCTGACGGAGGTAAGAACCATCCTTCCTTAATATCACTTCAATATGTATTTGGTTCCGCCTCCGCTCATCTGACCATTCCTGTCATCCTGCAGTGGGGAGATAGAAGTGTGAACGTGTCCGCCATCATAGACTCCGGAGCTAGTAACAACTTCTTCGATCTCACCCTCGCTACCTCCCTAGCGGTTCCTACATGACTAAAGACGAACTCCACGCCTCTACAAATGGTCGATGGAAGCACTCTACGTACCGGTCCCATCACCCATGAAACCACTCCTTTGTTGCTGCTCATCGGAACCAAACACCAGGAGCACCTCCAATGGGACATTGTACCTTCTCCTTTGTTCCCTCTGGTTTTAGGGCTTCCTTGGCTCTTCACCCATAACCCTTCCATCGACTGGTCCTCCAATACCGTCTCTTTTCCCTCTCATCATTGCCAACACTTCTGTATGAATGGGTATACCACCGAAAAGATCGGGTTTTCCACCTACCCAGCTTCTGAACTACCGGTCAAATATTCTGATTTTCAGGATGTGTTTGAGAAGAGAGGGGCCGACACGCTACCTCCACACAGAGAGTACGATTGCCCCATCGACCTTCTTCCAGGAGCACCCATACCCCATGGACGCATTTACAACTTGTCCGTTCCTGAATCTCAATCCTTGAAGGAGTATATTGAGGACGGACTCAAAAAAGGATTCATACGGCACTCCACTTCACCTGCCGGGGCCGATATCTTCTTTGTTGGGAAAAGAGATGGTGGACTCCGACCATGCGTCGACTACAGAGCATTGAACGCAATCACGGTACGTAACCGTTACCCGTTACCACTGATTCCCGAGCTACTGGATCGAGTAAAGAACGCTTGTATCTTTACAAAGATTGATCTCCGCGGAGCCTATAATTTGGTGCGAATGAGACGAGGGGACGAGTGGAAGACCGCCTTCCGTTCTCGATACGGTCACTTTGAGTATCGCGTCATGCCGTTCGGCTTGTGCAATGCCCCAGCTGCCTTTCAACACTTTCTCAATGACATCTTTCGTGACGTCCTGGATACCTTCCTGGTGATTTACTTGGATGATCTACTGATATTCTCCTGTTCTCTCCAAGAACACGAACAACACGTCCGGCTCGTCCTGTCTCGCCTCCGTCAGCACAAATTATATGGAAAGATTGAAAAAAGCACCTTCGAAACTCCATCCATCGAGTTTCTGGGATACATCCTGTCACCAGGACACGTCGAGATGGATGAAGCCAAAGTCAAGGCCATCCTCGACTGGCCAACACCTAAAGACAAAAAGGCGATCCAACAATTCATGGGGTTTGCCAACTTCTACCGACGTTTCATCCGATCCTTTTCACACCTCAGCGCACCTATAACCTCGCTAACCAAAAAGGACGTGCGATTTCAATGGTCTACGGAGGCTCAACAGGCCTTCGAAAGACTTAAGAAGAGCTTCACTCAAGCACCCGTTCTAAAACAGCCTGAGACTCACCTCCCATACTACTTAGAGACAGACGCCTCTGACATTGCTCTGGGAGCATTCTTATCCCAGAGATCCGGGGACAAGAAACTCCTGCATCTGGTAGCCTTTTATTCCAGACGCCTCAATTCTGCCGAACGAAACTATAACATAGGTGAGAAAGAACTGCTTGCGATAAAAAATGCTCTCGAGGAATGGAGGCACCTTCTTGAAGGAGCGACACACCCTGTAACAGTTTTTACTGACCACCGCAACCTTGAATACCTCCGTACCGCCAAACGACTTCAACCCCGACAAGCCAGATGGGCACTTTTCTTTTCTCGTTTCTCGCTACTCATCACATATCGACCTGGAAAGAGAAATGGAAAAGCGGATGCCCTCTCCCGTCAGTATGATTCTAGTATTCCCACTACCACGATTCCAAACGACACTATCCTGCCTAGTGGCTTCTTCTGTGCCACAAAAGACACCCTAATGGAACACATACGAAGGCACAGTCGACATCCACCAACTAACATCCAAGGACTCGTTCCCATCAAAGGATACCTATACCACCAAAAACAAATATATGCGCCTCCTGAGACCCGTCTACAAGTGCTACAACATGCACACGATATCCCAGCTGCCGGACATGGGGGTATTAAGAAGACCATAAACACCGTACAACGATACTTCTGGCGGCCATCAGTCAAGAAGGATGTTGCCGCCTTTGTTCTTTCCTGTCCTGTCT
This sequence comes from Leptobrachium leishanense, assembly GCA_009667805.1. Taxonomy (NCBI): domain Eukaryota; kingdom Metazoa; phylum Chordata; class Amphibia; order Anura; family Megophryidae; genus Leptobrachium; species Leptobrachium leishanense. Next base: position 61,754,202 of record CM019066.1, on the reverse strand, counting down.
GTGCACGTAATAAACAATCACGAGCTCGCCCTGCCGGTCTTCTACAACCCTTGGCGCTTCCACTACATCCATGGAAAGACCTCTCGATGGATTTCATCGTGGACCTACCTCCCTCACGCCAGCACACAACTATCTTTGTAGTGGTGGACCATTGCACCAAAATGGCCCACTTCATTCCAGCGATAGGCCTCCCTACCGCTGCCCATACGGCTACCCTCTTTATCAGAGAAATATTCCGACTGTATGGCATCCTCATTCCATCGTCTCAGACAGGGGATCCCAATTCACCTCTCGCTTCTGGTCTCAGATGTGTCGTAGCCTAAAAATTACTAGATATCTCTCTTCTGCATTTCATCCCCAGAGCAACGGACAAACCGAACGGACGAACCAGACGTTGGAACAGTACCTTCGCTGTTACACCACCCATCTCCAAGACGACTAGCTGGACATCTTGCCACTCGCTGAGTTCGCCTATAATAACCAGGTACATTCGTCAACTCGTCTTTCTCCTTTTTATGCCAACTATGGATACCATCCCGATATTCTACCTGACATACCTCTGAACACTCCTGTTCCTGAAGTGTCAAACCGACTAAGACCCTTACGTCTCCAACTACGAACATTACGCCAACAACTACAACTGGCCCAAGACAGCCAAAAAAGGTATGCAGACCGTAACCGAAGACCCGCTCCACAATACAACCCGGAGACAAGGTGTTGCTGTCCACTGCCCATCTTCGATTGGACTGTCCATCCAAGAAATTGGGGCCTCGCTTCATCGGCCCGTTCCAGGTGCTCAAGATGGTCAACCCTGTGGCGGCCCATTTAACCCTTCCTTCCTCTTACAGGATTCACCCTGTTTTCCATGTCTCCCTCCTAAAGCCTTGACGTGAAAATGTTTCCCGGACGACACGCCGAACCGGTCACTCCCGTGTCTGTGTCCGGAGAGGAAGAGTTCGAGGTCTCGAAGATCCTGGATTCCCGATTTCGTTATGGCAAGCTGGAATACCTGGTCCACTGGAGAGGTTACGGTCCTGAAGATCGCTCCTGGGAACCTGGCGCCAATGTCCATGCTCCGGCTAAGGTTCGTGCCTTTCACCTTCGTTACCCCTCCAAGCCATCAGTGAGGCGCGCCCGGGGGTCGCGCCTTGGTGGGGGGTCCTGTCATGCCCCGGTCCACACCGCCATGCTGGGAGAGGTCCCCTACTCACCCGAGATCCCTCGTGGCGCGTCGCTCCAAGTTCTGGGTCCGCAGGACGGAGAGGAAGAGCCAGGAGACGCCCCACGCCACCGGCTGAATCCGAGCTCTGAAAAGGAAAATGCGCACGAGCGAGAACAAACCCTCCTATGTAGTGTAAAACCAGGTACTCTGGCGCCCTCGGCTGGCCGATTAAGGGTACTGCGTGACACCTGTTCTGGAGATCCTCGAATGCCTCCCATTGACCTACCAAAAATCCAGGTACCTCAACTCCACCCACAATATCCAGGTGAGAGGTATTTTCATGATTCCATGAACCCTATTTAAAACGACCTTCCTTCCTAGCACATTATCCAGGTTCTACTGTGCCTTCCGCCTCAGTTTTGCTAGTGCTCCTCGTATTCCTTGATAACGTATCTTCTGACCCTTCGACCCGGATTGTGCCACCGACTACGCCACCTTCTTCAACACTTCGACCCGGATTGTGCCACCGACTACGCCACCTTCTTCAACCCTTCGACCCGGATTGTGCCACCGACTACGCCACCTTCTTCGACCCTTCGACCCGGATTGTGCCACCGACTACGCTGCCTTCTTCAAACCCTTCGACCCGGATTGTGCCACCGACTACGCTGCCTTCTTCAAACCTTCGACCCAGATTGTGCCACCGACTACGCCGCCTTCTTCAACCCTTAGACCCGGATTGTGCCACCGACTACGCCACCTTCTTCAACCCTTCGACCCGGATTGTGCCACCGACTACGCCGCCTTCTTCAAACCCTTCGACCCGGATTGTGCCACCGACTACGCTGCCTTCTTCAATCCTTCGACCCAGATTGTGCCAACGACTACGCCGCCTTCTACACCCTTCGACCCGGATTGTACCATCGACCACGCCATCATCCTCATTATTATCCGTTGTTCTTTCTGGGACTTTGTTTACGAATTCCACTCGATATCCCAGCTGCCGGACATGGGGGTATTAAGAAGACCATAAACACCGTACAACGATACTTCTGGCGGCCATCAGTCAAGAAGGATGTTGCCGCCTTTGTTCTTTCCTGTCCTGTCTGTGCACGTAATAAACAATCACGAGCTCGCCCTGCCGGTCTTCTACAACCCTTGGCGCTTCCACTACATCCATGGAAAGACCTCTCGATGGATTTCATCGTGGACCTACCTCCCTCACGCCAGCACACAACTATCTTTGTAGTGGTGGACCATTGCACCAAAATGGCCCACTTCATTCCAGCGATAGGCCTCCCTACCGCTGCCCATACGGCTACCCTCTTTATCAGAGAAATATTCCGACTGTATGGCATTCCTCATTCCATCGTCTCAGACAGGGGATCCCAATTCACCTCTCGCTTCTGGTCTCAGATGTGTCGTAGCCTAAAAATTACTAGATATCTCTCTTCTGCATTTCATCCCCAGAGCAACGGACAAACCGAACGGACGAACCAGACGTTGGAACAGTACCTTCGCTGTTACACCACCCATCTCCAAGACGACTGGCTGGACATCTTGCCACTCGCTGAGTTTGCCTATAATAACCAGGTACATTCGTCAACTCGTCTTTCTCCTTTTTATGCCAACTATGGATACCATCCCGATATTCTACCTGACATACCTCTGAACACTCCTGTTCCTGAAGTGTCAAACCGACTAAGACCCTTACGTCTCCAACTACGAACATTACGCCAACAACTACAACTGGCCCAAGACAGCCAAAAAAGGTATGCAGACCGTAACCGAAGACCCGCTCCACAATACACACCCGGAGACAAGGTGTTGCTGTCCACTGCCCATCTTCGATTGGACTGTCCATCCAAGAAATTGGGGCCTCGCTTCATCGGCCCGTTCCAGGTGCTCAAGATGGTCAACCCTGTGGCGGCCCATTTAACCCTTCCTTCCTCTTACAGGATTCACCCTGTTTTCCATGTCTCCCTCCTAAAGCCTTGACGTGAAAATACGTTTCCCGGACGACACGCCGAACCGGTCACTCCCGTGTCTGTGTCCGGAGAGGAAGAGTTCGAGGTCTCGAAGATCCTGGATTCCCGATTTCGTTATGGCAAGCTGGAATACCTGGTCCACTGGAGAGGTTACGGTCCTGAAGATCGCTCCTGGGAACCTGGCGCCAATGTCCATGCTCCGGCTAAGGTTCGTGCCTTTCACCTTCGTTACCCCTCCAAGCCATCAGTGAGGCGCGCCCGGGGGTCGCGCCTTGGTGGGGGGTCCTGTCATGCCCCGGTACACACCGCCATGCTGGGAGAGGTCCCCTACTCACCCGAGATCCCTCGTGGCGCGTCGCTCCAAGTTCTGGGTCCGCAGGACGGAGAGGAAGAGCCAGGAGACGCCCCACGCCACCGGCTGAATCCGAGCTCTGAAAAGGAAAATGCGCACGAGCGAGAACAAACCCTCCTATGTAGTGTAAAACCAGGTACTCTGGCGCCCTCGGCTGGCCGATTAAGGGTACTGCGTGACACCTGTTCTGGAGATCCTCGAATGCCTCCCATTGACCTACCAAAAATCCAGGTACCTCAACTCCACCCACAATATCCAGGTGAGAGGTATTTTCATGATTCCATGAACCCTATTTAAAACCGACTTCCTTCCTAGCACATTATCCAGGTTCTACTGTGCCTTCCGCCTCAGTTTTGCTAGTGCTCCTCGTATTCCTTGATAACGTATCTTCTGACCCTTCGACCCGGATTGTGCCACCGACTACGCCACCTTCTTCAACACTTCGACCCGGATTGTGCCACCGACTACGCCACCTTCTTCAACCCTTCGACCCGGATTGTGCCACCGACTACGCCACCTTCTCGACCCTTCGACCCGGATTGTGCCACCGACTACGCTGCCTTCTTCAAACCCTTCGACCCGGATTGTGCCACCGACTACGCTGCCTTCTTCAAACCTTCGACCCAGATTGTGCCACCGACTACGCCGCCTTCTTCAACCCTTAGACCCGGATTGTGCCACCGACTACGCCACCTTCTTCAACCCTTCGACCCGGATTGTGCCACCGACTACGCCGCCTTCTTCAAACCCTTCGACCCGGATTGTGCCACCGACTACGCTGCCTTCTTCAATCCTTCGACCCAGATTGTGCCAACGACTACGCCGCTTTCTACACCCTTCGACCCGGATTGTACCATCGACCACGCCATCATCCTCATTATTATCCGTTGTTCTTTCTGGGACTTTGTTTACGAATTCCACTCCAACCTTTTGACTGTATTATTTTCTGGACTTCAGCTACTATTCATGGTTCACTAAAAGATTACTTTACTCTCCATCGTCTCCTGATTTCCTTATCTATAGCTTGCCATTGGGTTCCATACACACATTGCACAGGGGATCCAAACCCTGCATTACAATAGTTACTGTACAATCCATGTTTTAACATTAAGCAATCGCCATATTTCCATTAAGCCAAGTGCTAGTTTAGGGTTTACTGTACTATAGTAATTTATGCAATGATAGAAATGCAAATTCAGGGTTAACAATACACAAAGGTTTGGATGATAAAATGTAGAAAAATAAAATTACATTCTTTAAAGGATGAAAATCCAAATAGAAATTTACGCTTCTTTGTTTTAGTATTCTGACATGACATAACACACACATACACAGTAATGATATATTTTGAATCTGAGTTCACTGAAAAAACAATATATAATTTGTCTGGGTCCTACAATAAAATATGACTTCCAATAGCGATTAAACATGATGAACAAAAAGTGTTCAATGAGTTCAGGTCATGGGGTAAAATAACTGAGCCAGTGAAAGGATTATTTCAATACAGTGCACCATGTGTATTGAATCATCAGACCTGCCTTGTCATGAACCCCATCCCCTAGTCTAGAAAGGTAATATATTGATTTTACAGGAAGAGCTTATGCAGAGCAGAATTTCATGCGATGGTATGTTAGAAAGGAGGCAATCCACAGTGAAATCTTCACAAAAAAACAATTATATGAACAAGTATTTGATTTTGTACAAATGTCAAACATAAGATTTCTGAAAACAGTAATGTCTAAGACACTTTTGGTCACAAAATGTGCTCATGAAGTGTTTCTTGGTTATGCAGTATAAACGATTTTTATATCTGTTATTTTCATCTATAAAAAGCATTGAAACTGTTTAACCAACACAAATGGAAAATTGCAAGTTCTATTAATGTTTGGCAAATCAGTACAAACTTAAAGGAAATTAAGTGTTACGCTCAAGAGATCTGCATTCTTATAAATAATGCTTATTTGTAACCTTCAAATACTTCATTCCCATCTCATCGTAAAAGAATTATTAATATGTCAAAGATTACCAGGGTTATTGAAAGAGATCCGAATTGTGGCCGAAAGGTAACCCGAACAGTGAAATTCAGCATTCGGTTACCTTTCCTGGCTATTCGGCTATTCAGAGAGCAGGCAGTTAGCCAAATGTTGGCGATTTGCCTGCACATACGGTGCCTGTTTAGTGCCTGTTCGAGGGCAGTGAAATCCCCATAGAGAAAAAAAACACAGCAGTGAAAGGTTGCCGAATTGCCCTGCCATTCGGTGGTTTCATTCGACAGTTTATTCAGGCGAATCCCATAGGCTTCAATGTTAAAAATATTCCCGTTTTAATTCAATATCTAATAAACCGTTGTTTATTATATTCTGCAGTAAAAAGTCTCTTTATTGTTAGATTTTTTTTAGGATCTTTTAGGCATTTTTGGAGGTTTTTTTGCAAACATTTTTTTCCATATTTTTTTTTAATCGTTTTTTTCTTTTTTCTGTAACAGCCCTTTTTATTATCATTCATTGGATCTTATATGTAAATTGCTGACATTTTCGTTCTGTAGTTTCTTTGCAAACAGTAGTTTCACTTTTCAAACATTCAAGCGTACTGTTTTTGTTTTTTTCACTCCATTCATCTGTGGTGTCGGGTTTTTCCGGCGGCTGCTCTGCTTGGGTTTTTCCAGCGTGTTCGGCAGGGTTAATCCAGATATTTTTTGCAGGTTTGGATGAGCCTTCACCGGGTTTTGCGGTGAGTTTTCAGCAGGTTTGCGGCATCTTTTCCCTGCATTACGACGGCCTGGGGTGCTTGCTGAATACACCACAGGGTCGCCGAATTGGGATCGCCAAATCGCACTTAATTGAAGAGAACAAAAGGTCACCTAACGTGTGGGGACTTTTTGATTCTCTTTGAATAACCCTGTACATATTTTTCGCAACTCATGTCAGCTCATTGAAGGCCAAATAATTAAAGTTTGTTATACTGGTGTAGCTCTGTTTAAAACTGTATTGCTGTATTACTGGGTTCTAGCCACCAGAGGGAGACAAAAGCCATATGGACAATGTGGGACTTAAACGACCTACAATATCCATCAGGCTTTGCGGCGGAGACAGGAAGTGGGTGGGACAGGGTGGAAGGACGTAAGCAGCCTCGTGCGGAGGAGCGCCAGAGTGAGCGGAGCGACAAAAGAGAGAGGACGCAAGTGAGACTGCTCGAGATCGAGACCAGGCCAGAGCGCAGACGCTACCTGTTTGGCGCTGGAGATCAGGACAGTAACTTGCAGAGGCATACCCGTCATCACCGGGAGGTGTACACAAGAACTTCCGTTCCAGTTGGACCCTCTGTAAGGAGACCAAGACGGATCGTCATAGGGAGTGCAGCCAGTAGGCCGTGGTTCTTGACTCGGAGATCGGACGGGCCAGAGAGCGGATCCGGTGGCACAGAGGTCCGGAGGACCAGCGGAGAGACATCCTCGACCAGACAGAGGGACAGACTGTATAACGGATGGGTGAGAGGCCTTGCAGGTCGAAAGTCCAAGTAAAATCCAGCATGCTGCATTATTGTTTCAATTCTACAGGGCCCTAACTTGACTAGTCGAAGATTTGCTTATCACATTCACTGGCCAGTTGAATACAGTACCCGGGTACCCAAATCAATACACGTACACCTTTTTGAGACCTTACACTCACAGGACTTACACTCCAGAACTGAGGGGGTTAATTCTTTTTCTTTTTCCCGTCGCGTGTTTCCCGCATTACGAAAATCCTGTCGTTCCTATACCGAAATTGTATTATATGTGTTACTTTATTGAGATCAGTAAAGTATATAATTTATAAAGTCCACAACAGTGCTGGTGTATATTTATTCCCTAGTGTGGAGAGACTAACCCTAGGTTTATTCAGCGGCTCCTCCGGGAGTGAGCGCTACACTGGTAATAACTTGCTGTTGATAGAATTTTAAGAGTGACATCTTGTAACAATAAAAACTTGGAGTGAGATTTTTGTAAGGAATCTAGCAGATATAGAAAGCCATGTAAACAAGAGAAATCTCGATGTATCCTTCCTGGTAAAATACTTTAAATAAATAAATAAAATGTATACATTTCTTTTTTTGGGGGATACATTCCTGTTATAGGAATTTAAAAAATAATGTTTAACACGAAGGAGCTAAGAGGTGAGACAAGAAGGAACTCAGAGGTGAGACAAGAAGGAACTAAGAGGTGAGACAAGTAGTTACCAAGAGGTGAGACAAGAAGGAACTAACTAATCAGATTCAAGACAGAAAAAAGGTAAACTAAGAACAGGGGAGAGACAGGAAAGGAGCAGACACAGTATAGTAAAACAGGATAAAGGGCAAAGAGGAACTAAAGATCTAAAGTTAAAGAGAACTACAAAAGATAATAGGCGATAAGTCTAAGCAGAAAACAACAAGATCTAAAGCAACATATTATATACAGAATACAGGGAAGGCAGAACTAAGCAAAATAGAGGGGATAAATAAAAGAACCAATAGGGTAGGTAGCGGCTTGCAAATAACGTGGTCAATACGAAGGATATAGGTTGTGGCAGGCGTCTGGCTTAGAATTGTCAATGTCCATAGCAAAAGTCCAGTATACAGCGAAATCCAATAAATGAGGAAAGTCCAGAAGGGGTAAACGTGAATCATAGCCAGGGGTCGGTAGACGATATAGCCAAACAGGTATCTGATTCAGGAACTCACGGGTGAGTTTAAGTGGTCTTTCAAACAGGAAACAAAGTTGAGGAACAGTAGGTAACCAGGAACAGGAACCAGGAGTATGTGAAATCTGAAATTGGTCTTGAAAGAATGTAAGTCCACGGGTCCAGCGGAACATCCTTCGATAATGTGGATTACAAGTAGAGACTGGACCTGCAACCAAAAACTTTGGAGTTGAGGGCAGGACCACCATACATGTAAGGTGGAACCTTTTGCGCTGCATCCCCGCCAACAGGTGTCTGGGGTGGAAGGAACCATACACGAAAGTTGCACCGGAGTAAGATGCCACCGTAATACAGTCTTAATTAGTTGCTCCTGATGGGTGGTGCATACAGAGCTACTCCTCATGGCTTCCTATTTCCCAGACCACTCTTCCCACTCCAAGGTAGTCCCTATCTCCCTCTCCCAGGCATTAATATAATGTCAATCAATGTAGTTATTTTGTTCTAAAGGGTAGATATAAGGCCCTTAGGGTACCATCTCATAATACACAGATGTTCAAAAAAAAATTGTTTACTCAGGGTTGCCAAACAAACGTGGGGTTTAAATGCGTAAGTACGAAGTTGAGAGTATTGGAGCAGCACACAGCAATCCTCAGTTTGCCTCGTAGGCTCAGGGAGTTGAAACAAAGTACCTGCCGAATATAGATGCCCGACTCTATAAATATCAGGACTAGGGATGAGCGTTCGGTTCGGATCTGTTCGGAGTTCGATTCGAGCATCGCCTGTTCGGCTGTTCGTCGAACTCCGAACATTTCCGCGTGTTCGCCGCATGTTCGCCCACAATGGACCACAATGCACTTTTCCACTGGCCTGAAGCTTGTAATTGGCTACAGCCTTGCACCTGCCCACAGGTCAGGTGCAAGACAGGTGCAAGACTATGCCAATCATGGCTCAGTCCTGATTGGGCAAATTTTGCCCAATAATGGGCTCACAGAGCTAAGTCCCGCAGAACACTATATAAGGCTACCCTGCCTGCAGCCCCAGCATGAGTGTTTGTAGGAGTGAATGAGAGAGGAGAGGAGATTGTTCTGTCAGGGTGTATCAGTGACGTTGTAGAAGATTTTTGGGAATTAGAATCTGTGTTGGCACTGCCAGGCTATCAGGGAAAGTGTGTTTCAGTGAGTTGTAGGAGATTTCTGGGAATTTGAATCTGTGTTGGCACTGCCAGGCTATCAGGGACAGTGTGTATCAGTGAGTTATACCATAGTTCAGCAAATTAGAATCTGTCTTGGCACAGCCTGTTATCAGTGTGTATCAGAGAGTTATACCAGAGTTCAGCAAATTTGAATCTGTCAGGCTATCAGGGACAGTGTGTATCTGTAATGGAAAATCTGTATATCTTTGATCTAATTCTAGATACCATACAATAACAGAGTTTAATCAGAGTTCATCTGTTTATCTATTGAGAGTTGAATCTGGATGTTGCCAGCTATCAGGGTGTTGCAGCCTGCAGGAGAAGAAGTGAATCAGAGAGAGAGAGTAGAGGACATTGGCAGCCTTGCAGGGAAAATATCAGTAAAATCGCTGACTTATATCAGAGTTCTGAATATCTTTAATCTATATACCAGAGTTGAATCTGAGTTCTGCATATCTCCAATCTTTATACCAGAGTTGAATCAGACTTCTGTATATCTTCAATCTTTATACCAGAGTTGAATCAGACTTCTGTATATCTTTAATCTATATATCACTCACCGTGTCAGAAAGACCAAAAAGGACAGGCAGACGCTCCCAGACACAGATAAGAGGGCAGTGCCCCTGGTCGTCGTGGACATGGTGCATCCTCTGCAGGGGCATGCTTGTCCTTTCTAACTGGTGCTGGCCATCTTTCTCACTATTAGTCTACAGGGTCATCCAGATGTGGACCCCTTGCTTGGTGTGCCAAGAGGGGTGTCAGATATACCCTCCTGAAGAGGCCTAACAAGGCCGAAACGATCGTCGGGGGTTGCTTGCTGCACCTCTCGTGCAGGGATGACGTCCTTGGCAATCAGCACTGGCCACCCTTTTTGGGTGAGAGCAGGCTGATTTGCATATGGAACATTCATCCCTGTAATGGCACATACAAGCTAAAACCTTGTGAGACCTGAGCGGGCCACTGCCGCAGAGCAAGCCACTAGTGCTGTTGCTCGTTCTCAGGACCCTCACCAACCCCATTCTCCTCACTTCTGGCCGACTTCTGCTGCAGCAACATACAGAGGATTTGGTGGATTGGCTAACCAGGCCATCCTCATCCACCGAGTCCTCTGCCAGCCAGGCTTGTAGTAGTTTACAGTCCACCTCAGCTGCCAAAGTATCTAATGCAGTCTCCATGTCCACAGCTACTCCTGCCGTAGCCTCACCAACATACACAAAGGAGTCAGCTGAATTGTTTGACTACAATGACAGTGACATGCTGCTTGAGGAAGCGCAGCAACTACAGTGCTCTGAGTCCAACTCTGAGGTTGAGGAAGGGAGTATAATCAACCTAGAGGGAGTGGGTGCCAGTGACACACAAATAACTGGCACTCACGTTGCCCCAGCAGCTGCAGCATACTGTCAAGTTGGCTCCAGTGACGAGGAGATATGGGGTGATGACAATGATGAGGTCACTGACTCCACCTGGGTGCATGATCGAACAGAGGAGTCAAGTGAGGAGGAGGAGGAGGAGGAGAAGGAAGAGGCACAACAAACACGAGGCACAACGTCCTCTATGAGCAACCGTAGCCAGTCCAAGGCATCAGAAGTCACAGCTGCTCAGGTGCAGAGAGCTGTTGTCTCAAAGCACTTGTACAGGAAGTATGCTGTCTGGGAGTTCTTTAAGAAATGTGCAGCAGACCGTACCGTTGCTATTTGTAATCTATGTCAGAAGAGGATCAAGCGTGGGAAAGACATCCCACACTTGGTACCACGTGCATGAGGCGACATATGACCACCTGCCATGCATCCCGTTGGAACAACACTTTGCATAGGTCCTCCTCCTCCTCATCTGTCTCTACCCCACTATATGTCCTGCTATGTCATTGCCTACAACCTCCACTGACAGGGATGATGCTACAGTAATGGGTGTACCAGGTCCTTCCTCAGAATGTGACAACATCCCATCAGCTGAAGATTTACGCAGTCAGATTACGTTGCCCCAGCTGCTGCATCGTAAGAAAAAAATATAGTCCCAACCATCTCCAAGCACAGCGTCTAAATGCCAGCTTAGCAAAATTACTCGCATTACAGCTGCTGCCTTTCCAGTTGGTGGACTCTGCTTCCTTCCGTGAATTTGCCGAATGTGCTGTACCACAGTGGCAGGTTCCAAAGCACCATTTAATTTCACAGAAGGCCATTCCAGCACTATACCAGCACGGGGAAGACAACATTATGGAGTCATTGGGAAAGGCAGTCAGCAGCAAGGTGCACGTGACTTTATACATGTGGTCCAGCAAGCATGGACAGGACCGTTACATTTCCTTTACGGCACACTGGGTAACTCTGCTTGCAGCTGGGAGGGATCCAGGACGGGGCTCTGTGCTGGAGCTTGTTCATCCACCACACCTCCAGAAAGCTGCTTATATGAGGTCTGTCTGCTCCACCACCTCTTCCTACTCCTCCTTCTCTGTCTCTGGCGAAGTGGCAGTTAAACTGACGCGTGACATGGGCTACGCAATGGTACAAGCAAAAAGATGCCATATTGTGCTTGAGCTGGTTTGTTTAGGGGACAGGGGCCACACCGGGCCAGAAATGCTGTCAGCTCTGCAGGGGCAGGCACAGAGATGGTTAACACCACGCCAGCTTCAGCTGGGAATGGTCGTCTGTTATAATGGCAGCAACCTTCTCTCTGCCCTACTCAAGGGTAAATTGACGCATGTACCATGCCTAGCACAAGTCCGAAATCTAGTGGTACAACGTTTCCTAACCAGGTAGCCAGGGCTGGCAGAGCTTCTCAGCCAGGCCAGAAAAGTCTGCAACCACTTCAGACTTCCCAGCAAGTGTTCGCCTGGCAGAAATTCAAAGAGAATTCCACCTTCCCACAAACCGTCTGATCTGTGACATGCCCACCAGGTGGAACTCGACATTGGCAATGCTGCAGCGTCTGCACAAGCAGCAGAGGGCCATCAATGAGTACCTGTGTGAGTATGGCACAAGGACAGGCTCAGGTCAACTTGTTTTTTTTCCCCCTGCAGTGGCTGATGATCAAGGATGCATGCACTGTACTTTCACTATTTGAGGAGGCAACGAGGATGGTGAGCAGGGACAGTGCATGCATCAGTGACACAATTCCTTTAGTGTTCCTGCTGGGGCACACTCTGTGGGGAATTATAGATGTGGCTCTAGAGGCAGAGCAGCGGGAGGAAGAGGATGCCTTCCCTAGCTCTCAAGGCCCCAGTCTTTACGCAGACAGCATTCCTGTGGGTCCTCAGATCAGACACAAGGAGGATGAGGAGGAGGAGGAATATTTAAGTAGTGGGGGCATTGAAGGTAGGGATTCCTCAAGGGAGGGTTTTTTGTGTCCAGGAACCCAAGGACTAGTACGTGGCTGGGAGAAGGAAGTGCACTATGGGGTCATCCTCATTGACCAGGAAGACTCGGAAGCTAATACTACCTCCAACCTATGCTCCCTTATCCTGCAAAGCCTGCTAAAGGACCCCAGGATTTGTGCTATCAAGGAGAGGGATCATTACTGGTTGGCAACCCTTCTTGATCCACGATACAAGGGTAAAGTTGCAGAACTCATCCTGCCCGCACAGAGGGAGGACAGGATGAAACAACTTGAGGACCCTCTAAAGCGACACTTGTGTAACACCTTTCCAGGCACTGGTAGGTTACCAAGTGATGACACATGTGCTTCTGAGGCTGCGGATGATCACAGGAAGAGCGGTGAAGGCCGGGGCCGCTTGACTGATGCCTTTTTACATTTTTTTAGTCCACGACGCCCAGGGATGTCAAATGTAGGCACCCATTGCCAGCGTCTTCACCGAAAGGTGCAAGACTACCTAGGGGCAAGGGCAGACCTGGATACCTTTACAGCAGATGATTCCACTGGCTTACTGGGTGTTGAGAACGGATCACTGGCCAGAACTTAGCCAATATGCTATGGAGCTACTAGGTTGCCCTTCATCCAGCGTGCTTTCTGAAAGGACGTTCAGTGCCGTTGGAGGTTTTGTCACAGACAAAAGAGTGTGTCTGTCCACCGACTCTGTAGACCGACTGACATTTATAAAAATGAATCAGTCCTGGATTAGCAGCTATCAATCCCCTGATGCTGAGGTAACTGAATAGTTCGGGGATCTTTTCTGCATTCCCAAAACCTCCACCACTGCATTCTTCCACAATACCACACTTATGGCGTGAAGGCACTTGCTGCCACCAAAGGCACAATATTTGAGTGCACTGCCACTGACGCCTATACCAGATTCATATCATTTTAATATTGGACCGCAGGGTCCACCACTGCACTCTTCTACAATACCACAGAGGGGTTACGGTGTGAAGGCACTTGCTGCCACCAAAGGTAAAATATTTGGGTGCACTGCCACTGATGCCTATACCAGATTCATATCATTTTAATATTTGACCGCAGGATCCAACCCTGCACTCTTCCACAATACCACAGAGGGGTTACTTACGGTGTGAAGGCACTTGCTGCCACCAAAGGCACAATATTTGGGTGCACTGCCACTGACGCCTATACCAGATTCATGTCATTTTAATATTGGACTGCAGGATCCAACCCTGCACTCTTCCACAATACCACAGAGAGGTTACGGTGTGACGGCAGTGTTGCCGACACTAAAGGCCCAATTTTAAAGCACCTATTGTTACTTTCATCCAAAGCCTGCATAAGTTTCACCATAATTTAGCCAAAAAAATTTCTAAACTTGTTCTATGTGTCCTAAAACGTCTCCTCTTTTCATAAAGGCTGCCGCCCCAAGCAGTTGTTTATGAATAGATTAAAGGAAAGCCATTTACCACCATTTGAAATGTTTTTAAATGTTTCTATACATCCTAGAAATCCACCACTTCACGGGCAGGTTATGGGGACCTCCTAGGCACGATATTTGAAGGAATTTTTCGTTTTTATTCTTAACCTTTTATTTCATGGAAGACTCACTGTTCCTTAAAAAAGATTTTTTTTTAACTTTTTGTCCTTGTTACCTGTCCCCCAGGGCACTACCCAGACCCCCATACACCTTTTTATGGCAAATATATATCATATATGCCCTCTTTGAGGGCACTCTAAAAATCGAACATTCAGGGCCCATTGACTTACATTGAGTTCGGATCGTGTTCGAGTTCGAACTCAAACTTTTGAAATTGTTCGAGTTTGAAGTCGAACCAAACACGGGGGTGTTCGGCTCATCCCTAATCAGGACTCAACCATCAATCCCCATACCGACCATTGAGCCCCGGTGGTAACTCCCTATTGCGGAAGAGAGAAGTTATTGGGGACGGGAAAGAAATAAGATCACATTTCATGGCCAGTTTGTCCCAAATTCTAAAGGAGTTGAGGACAGTGGGGCACGATGTCCATATAAGAGGACGATGCTTCTTTAGAACTCACATCCACCTATGTGGAGCATCTGGAAATATAAGCGCAGACTCCAGCTCTACCCACCTTTTACTAGAAGGGGCAGTGCGCCATGCCAACATATGGGCCAATTGGGCGGTGTAGTAATAGGAGAGGAGACAAGGAAGTCCCAGGCCCCCCGCCTCCTTAGGTCTATAAAGCGTAGATCTTGCCACCCAATGTCTTTTACCTCTCCATATAAAAGAGTCTATAACTTTTTGCAAATCATGGAGATCAGTAGGGTCAAGTGCTGTTGGTAATGCTTGGAAAAGATATAGTAGTCTGGGCAAAATATTCATGTTCACACTATACACTCTACCTACCCATGATATCATATACTTGGTCCAACACTCCATTTCCTTCTTCAGTTTAGTGGTCAAAGGGATATAATTATTTGAATAGAGTAGAGAGGTATCACAGGTCAGGGATATCCCCAGATAGGTAATATGGGTGGGGGACATCCAAATCTGATAAGCAGATGTTAGGGAATCTGTCTCCTGCTGTGATAAATTCAATAAAAATGCCTCTGATTTACTCACATTGATTTTGTACCCTGAAATGTGTGAAAAAGCATCAAGCAGGTGAAAGAGGCGTGGTAGAGAAGCCAAAGGTTGCGTGAACGATAACAAGATGTCGTCCGCATAGGCGGAAACCTTGTACTCCCCTGATCGAACCTTAATCCCATGCACTTCTGGATCATTCTGTATTAATTGGAGGAGAGGTTCAAAAATTAGAGCAAAGAGTGCCGGGGACAGAGGACAACCTTGGCGTGTACGATTAAATACTGGGAAGGGGACAGGGTTAGAGTCCGGCCATAATATCTGCGCCGATGGAGCAAATCTTTTATAGTAATGGTAAATTAGGCCATCCGGTCCGGGAGCTTTGTGCGATTTCATTAATCACAGGGCAGTACTAATCTCCTCCTCTGTGATAGGAGAGGATAGCCTGACTGCCTGATCCTCCAACAAAGATGGTATTGCAACTTCCTCCAAAAATGTCTTAATTTTCGTCTGGAGGGCCTGGCTCCCCAGGCTATGATCGGGGGAATGGTGATACAGAGACCCAAAAAAGGAAGTAAAGGTATCCCAAATCTCCCCTGATGAATAAATAATTCGACCAGCTTTATCTTTCAAAGAGGAGATAGAATGAATCGCCCACCTCGGTTTCAGCAATTGGGCCAACGGGATGTCCATTTTATTGGACTGCTCATAATAGCGCTGTTTAGACCACAATAGGGAACCACCCACGTCGTCCAAAAGGAGGCGGTTCGGATCTGCTCGAGTCCGTGAAAGAGTAGTATATGATTCAGTAGTAGGAGAAAGCTTATCGGCCATTTCCAGTTCCCTGAGTCTATGTTGTAATCTCTGAAGCTCTCCCATTTTATGCTTCCTATGATGGGACGCAAGGCTAAGGAGGGTCCCTCTCACCACCGATTTATGAGCCGCCCGCTTTGGTGAAACAATGGAGCTTAGTGAAAATTGCCTTTTGAGCAAAAATAAGAAGAGCAGATATAGAAATCCAACAACATTTCTCACCAGTGATGTGCAGAATTATACAAAATGAGGAAAACAGTAAATATTGCTATTTAAAAGTGTATAATCCCAGTATATCATTTACTGTTTTGCTTCATTATTATTATATTTGTTTTTTAGTCACATAAAATACCTGAGCTTTTAAAACGCTGGAGTGTTTTCTTTTATTTTCCAGATGCGCAATATTATACAAAACCTCCTTAGTGTTCTGTGACCTTGTCATCTTTTCTTTCCCATGGGTTTGAGTTAATGAAAGTATCCAAGCCATGTGAAAAGAACAAAAGAGGAAAAATACCAGCACTTAGATCCAATCTTCTCACCCCTTCCCTAAGGCTGTTTCTCTCCAGAGGTCTATATGGTGCAAAAGGAAAATACATCTCGCGCTCCCTTAGCTGCCATCAGCAGCAGCAGAAAGAACGGTGTAAAAATGTTCATTTGATGATTTTTATGGTCTTTAATATGAGTCTAGTCTTGAGAGTGGGGGAGAGAAGAGATCCCCTGTCAGTCACTGTCGCTGGTGCTAAAAGCTAAGCTGTGTCAATGCTGACCTGACGGGCACTATCTGAAAGGCTGGTGTGAAATGTTAGCATAGTGACTTTGAACGACCTTTTTTATGTCAGCCCGTTAGGTGCGCTTTTCAGCTGATGTGCAGATGCTCTCTCTGTCCTGTTTTCTCCATTAGGTCATAATTTTCTGGCTGTGTGATGCTTTGTAGAAAGAGAGCAAGCGCAAGTGTTGTGTGTAGCTTCATCGTATGGTGACAAAAGGATCTGTACAAGACATGGAATTAGATAGCATGGAACTCGGAACTGTACATGTGCGGGAACCTAAAAAAAAGGTTGACTGTGTCCATTTTGCTGCGCACATTCCTCTGCGAAATGCAGGTTATTATTATTATTATCCTTGATTTATATAGCATTACAAATTACGCAGCGCTTTCAATGAATTCAGCATTCACCGCAGGGTCAGCGAATTAAGGGTGCTGAAGTGTGCCAAAGAAGATGACACTGTAATTTCGCTGAAATTTCGATGCTCTCCGAATAGCCCCTTTACAGTTTTTTTCACTGTCAAGTCAGCATCAAAGTTTGTTCTGAAACGTTAACCTTTCTATTTACTTTTGCTATCATTCTTTCTCTTCTATTGATTAGGCTTAGATTTCGTCATGTGGTTATGTAGGCAACTGAACGCCGTGTTATAGATTATTGAGGAGACAAATGTGTAAACATACAACGCCAGAACAGCAGGAGACAAAATATCTTTATTCCACCACAGTTGACCTGGCCAATGTTTAGATCAAACAAGTGGATCTTTGCCAAGCATTTTGTTGGGTTGAAATGTTGCCCAGGTCCACTGTGGCGCAATAAAGATATTTTCTCTCCTGTTATTCTGGCGTTACATGTCTACACATTCATCTCCTTTGTTCTGTGATTGGGGAATTCCGGCGACTACATACCCAGGCATACCTATGTAAGGTAACCCATACTATTTTTATGAGTTATAGAGAATTGACAGGGTCCTTCATTTCATTCATTTCCTAGTCTCTTTCTCCTCATACTATTCAGTAAATTGTCCTTTGGGAATGGGAATAATGTGTGCACTTATGTATTCATTTAATGGGCTTGCATGGTTGAGTTAGAAACTATTTGATCTCACTGACCCCTTTGTCCTTCATAGGATTTGAGGATTTTTTTTGTTGTTAGACACTACACAGGGTTATTCAGAGAAAAGTGAAAATCAGGAGAACTGGCAGGAGAAGATAACAAACTAGACCAAATAGCCCATTTCGAAAGTGAGATAAATGGGAGAATTTTTATGGTTTGGCTATTTTATTATTATTATTCTTCTTTATTTATATAGCGCCACATATTTCGCAGCGCTTTACGAGATCCGTGTACAAGGGGTTGATATACATTGGAATATCACACATGGATGATATGACCTGATTCAGGGAGACCCTGTTCCCAAGGGAATTTAAAATCTGAAAGATGTGCAAGAATTTTGTGAGGGAGGCACATCATTAGGTGTCTTGAGAAAGGACACTAACTGGTGGTGTCTTCTGAGTGGGATCAAGTCATCTTTCCATGATTGTAGTGATGATCAGCGACTTGGTGGTTAGTTTGAACCCGCTTCTTGTAAAGTCGAGTCTTCTCCACAGTTGTATTTGGACGGATGTGCCGAACGGGACCTTGAGTTGCTTCTTCATGGTCGAAGGATAGAGGCGCTACCACTGGACTCCACAGCCGATATTGTGTGCTAGGGAAGTATGTACCGTTAGGTGTCTAGCCCAAGGACACCTACTGGAGAGGTGGTCTGGCAGGGATTCGAACCTGTGTCTCCACGGTTATATATTACCTCTACTCCATCCAGTCAATACAACGCTGTGAGCCACAGGAATAACAGGAGGCACTGCAGGGTGCAGCAAATTAATTCGTGACACAACATTAGGCACCTTCAACTGACGCACCCGTGAAATCTGCAATAAAATACTAAAGGGGTTATTCAGAGAGCACTGAAATGTCACTGACATTTCGGTGTTCTCTCGTTTCCCGAACTTTGGGGAATCAAATTCCGCACCTATCAGTGAATTCTGCATTCACCACTGGGTCCCTGGAGTGCAGGGAACTGACCTAAAAATCCACTGGCAAACCGCTGCAAAATCCGGCAAAAAAAATTGGCTAAAAATCGGTGGAAATGGCTTCCGATACATTCCGAAATTTCGGATTGATCCGAACTCCCCAATAAAGTCACGAATGCACCCGATGATCGCCGCCGAGCCAGTCATACATCCGTCGCATACCTGCCGGACAGTCGTAAATGCAGCGACTAGCTGCCGAACACAGCGACAACCAGCCACAGAAAAAAGCCGGCAAGCCGCCGGATGGGTAAAAAGAAGAACAAAACGATTGAAACTGCCAAATTTGAAATGCTGTTTGCAGAAAAACTACTTGACAAAAATGTCTGGAATTAACATATAAGATTAAGATCCTATGAATAGTCATAAAAAAGGTCTGTTGAAGTAAAAAAAAAAAAAAGAAATTCGGGAAAAAATTTGTGAAAAAATCCCGGAAAATACCTAAAAAAAATCTTAAAAAAAAAAAAAAGTAAAGAGAATTTTTGCTGCACATTAAAAGAATAAACCGTTTATTATATATTAAATAAAAACATTTAACATTGAAGCCTATGGGATTCATCTGATTAAACCTGCAGAATGAAACCACTGAACAGCAGGGCATTTCACTGACATTTCTCTGCTGTTCAGTGTTCTCTGAATAGATTAACCATTGCTTCTCTATGGGGGATTTCACTGCTGTCGAACACGCACCGTATTTTGATGGAAATTTGCACAAATGTGGTCAATTGCCTGCTTTCTGAATAGCCGAATGGCCACGAAATTGCACTGTATGGGGAAATTGACTGTTCGGTGCCATTTCGGGCCCAGATCGGCTCTTTCTGAATAACCCTGTAACTTACTGTCAGAAAATATGCAGAAAACACCGATGGTGACTCTAGTGAAACCCTTCAAAGCGGCAATGATAAAAAAAGGGGGCAGAAGACAAGAGTATGGGTGTAACAGAAAGCAAGCAACACAATATGGAGAGGACGTTTAGTTACTTTCATTGAATGTTTTCAAGCAAGCATGTAAAATATAAATAGAAGGCAACGGTAATCATGTGTGTTTCCCATTAAAGCTTGATGAAACTGGAACACCCCCTGTAACTGACTCATTTTACCAATCAGAAACGTGAACTTGTGAAATAAGAAATGTGTTTGTGTAACCAGAGAGTTGGTTTAACTTCACAGTGTGCTCTCCTGCCTCTGCTTCCAAACAGGTTACACAATGGATCTATTAGGTCGACACGTTTCTTGTTTGCTGCAAAAGCAATATGTTTTCATCAGAAACTGTCTCGGAAACAAATACCTACATTTCACGTAAATAATTCACAGCTTGGCTAGTTCTTTCATCTATTTAGTATTCCACGTATTTCTCAGTGACCTGCTGTGAGCCGATAAATACTGATTAAATTCGGAATGGCAATTCTTAACGCAGTTCAATTGGATTTCCTAGATACATCATAAATATCTCCTGAATACCCAGGGTTAAGGAAGGACTTTAATTTCACAAATAGGTGCAAAGAGCATGAGAAGACTTTAGAGTTTAAATGAATTTTCTGCAACAAAATCTTTGTTTGTTTTCTTAATTTTCTATAAGAATTACTCGAGTCTTTGGTATTGATAAATAATCTTTTTTTGTGACGCCTTTATCCGTTTTGAGGCATTTTATATTGCAGAGGTTTGCACAGAACGAGGTTTCATCTTCTGGTTTTCAAATCTACAATTTTGATTGTAAAATAATAAGAATAAAGAGGATATTCAGCTAATCGCAAAGAAAATAAACTTATTTTAAATTAAAATCATCAACTGTAGTCTCCAAGTCACCCAATTTGTTTTGCGGAAATTGATACCAGGTCTGTTGTGTGAAACTTCAGAGAAGTAACTAAAATAATCAGGACTGGTGTGCAGAGAGCACCATATAGGTGAAGTGGACAAAAGAGGACTGCAGTCTGGTGGAAATGGGGGTGGATCACCTAAGGTGTGCAAAAGATACAGGAGGAATCCTGACAGGTTGATCCACAAACTACAATCTTTTATTTATGCCCTGGGCTTCAAGCAAAAGGATATTTAACCCCTTCACTACTAAGTGATTTTCCAAAAACACAATGTCAGAAACTGGTGGTTTTTTAAAAAAGCATTTTTAATAAAATGTACAGTACTGTAATACCTATTTGTCCAGTAGATGGAGCCATCTACTGCCAATTTGCCCCCACTGAGGAAGCTAGACGGATCTAGCGAAACGCATTTGGGCACTCATTACAGCATTTTATTTGAATCTATATTGTTATTATCTCTGTTTTTTTAACCCCCTTTTCCCCTTATTTTAACTTTTGTATCTTAAAATTAAACCCTTGGTTTTACCTATTTGGTCCAGTGTCATTTGTTCTATAGAACAATACCCTCATCCTCTCCCCAAGGCGTGCTCCGGACTGAGGTGACCACAAAGGATACAGAAAGACCCCTCAAGAGGACACCACACCGGAGATACAGGGAAGGTCGCCTTTATGGACCTACACGCCACACCTTTGCGCCTGAATGAGTAAGCTCTGATACATCTGAATTTCTACTCCGTGGATTCTGCAATATTTGCACTATTATCTGCTTTTATTTCCCCATAAGGTCCAAGCTCTCAGGAAGAGAAGAGGAACCAAGATCATTGAGGAACCTATAGGTTCCTAGGAACTGGACGCAGTCAGCAATAAGACCACTGGGAATACTGCACAGAAACCTGTATAAGTATTACCCACACACTTTTCCCCCACCCTGCAAGGGTACCACAGACACACCAGACAAATAGGAAGCATAGTTTTACAGAGACGCCATTCCACAGCATCTCTGTTATACAAAAACGTGCAAAAAACTTTGCAGCGCTTGTACCGGGACATATTCAGCTAATGTTTGCTTTCTTTTGGATCAACAGCTGTAGGTTTGCCTTCTTTTGGATCAACATTAGTAGGTGATGTGTGAGAGGCTGAACCCGATGGGCGCATTACTTTTTTCAGACTATGTAACTATGTAATGTGACTTCTTCTACCTCCACTCTGCTTACTCTGCAAGAACATCAATGCATGCCAGCACTGGGCACTTTATGACAATTTACAGACTTTATATGATTTTCTCTTGTTTTTTCCAAAATCTGCACTTGTCACTTTATATATAACTAAGTGGAAAGCCTGCCCAGAGGGCAGTCTATTGATAAGTGTGGTGCGCATGAATGTTGGTCGAAATGAAAACACAGCAGCGTCAAGAAAAGTTAAATATTTTTACTGACTATTTTGAATAAATTTATTTTTTTCTTTTCGTGTGAATGTCTGTTTTTTTCTGGGTTTTTTTTTTGCCTTGTATCACTGCTGGTTAAAAAAATTTTTATTATTATTTTTGTTGGCGTTGTTTTCCCAGTGGTGTGGGTGCTAAGAGCTTGAGCTCTGTGCCCTCTGTGGTGGAGGTGGTCCGAGTTTCTGGGGCTCAGTGGTGTGGGTGCTAAGAGCTTGAGCTCTGTGCCCTCTGTGGTGGAGGTGGTCCGAGTTTCTGGGGCTCAGTGTTCGGGTGAGGGATTTTTTATTTTTATCTTTTGGATTGTCGGGTTGTTTTTTTTTTTCTTTTTGTTTGCCTTGTGTCACAGCTGCTAATTTTTTTTTATAATTTTTTTTCTTTTCGTGTGATTGTCTTTTTTTTCTGTTTTTTTTTGCCTTGTATCACTGCTGGTGAATTTTTTTTTATTATTATTATTTTTGTTGGCATTGTTTGCCCAGTGGTGTGGGTGCTAAGAGCTTGAGCTCTGTGCCCTTTGTGGTGGAGGTGGTCCGAGTTTTTGGGGCTCAGTGTTCAGGTGGGGGGTCGCAACTTTTTCTTTTGTGTGTGGCCTGGTGCTGGTATTTTTAGTGGTGGAAGTGCTGATTGGGCGGGGGCTCTGTGTCCCGTTTTTTTTAGCGTGTGTGGTTTTCGTGTATGGAGGTGGCGATTGTGCCGGGGGCCCTGTGCTGCCTGTTTATGTGCAGGTGCTCTTTGGATTTTCACGGAGTCTTGGTGCTCCGTTTAGTAGAGTTAACGCTCCTGTACGGCTCCTGTGCCTGAGGTGTTTTGGCATGCCTCATCTTATATAGTGAAGCCGTGCCGGGTGCACGCGCAGCCAACCGCCAAAACAGTAATACTTTAGACTGTAGAATGCATTTGCACACCCAGCAGTACACTGGGTGCGCAGACGTATTCTACACTCCGCCGTATTACTGTTTTGGTGGTTGGTCGCGCGCGCTGCCAACCGCCCAAACAGTAATACGGCGGAGTGTAGAATTTGTTTGCTCACCAAGCGTACTGCTGGGTGCGCAAACGACCGCTGGGTGCACTAACGACCACCCAAACAGTACTACGGCGGAGTGTAGAATGCGTTTGCACACGCATTCGACACTCCGCCGTCTTGAACCCAGGACATACTTGAAAACGAGAGAAATCTCAATGTATCCTTCCTGGTAAAATCCTTTATAAATAAATAAATAGTGTTTGGCCGGTTGGATGCACGCGCAGCCAACCACCGCAGGTTGTGCGCGTATGCACAGAGGAGGCTTGGCGACGGACACGCCAAGCCTTACTCTTTTATAGTATAGATAATGTATTACTCTCTACTGCAGTTCTATATTTATTGCACTGTTTAATATTGTAAGTAGTGGGTTTTAAGTATGTTGTTGTTAACTTCTAATATAATTTGATTGATACCAAAACCTGTACCCCTATAGGACATTAGGTGGCGATATACCCCTAAGAAATACAATTCTCGTACTCAACCTTAACAACTAACAATATTGTACTGATGTTCGCTTATATTAACAGTAGCAGAATACTGCTGTCCACATACCGTCAACACAGGCTGAATCACTTCACTATTATTTCAAGATAGACATGTGCATTCGTTTTAGTAGTAAAACGATTTAGTCCGAATTTTGGAATAATTTAGTTTTTGTATGACCTAAGCGATACGTAACTGCTCAGTCCAAAAAATGAAAGAAACGAAAGGAAAATGCATTACATTTTAGTCTCAGTCCGTTTTGTAATATTACATTGATGAGTGTAGGAGACCAAGAATGAAGAGTGCAACATCGCAAAGCTACAGCAAAAGTTTGTGGGCCCTATTACATTCTTCGCGCAATTGGTTTTGCGTGCGCAAATGCGCATTTGCACGAGGTGCAAGACCCTTTGCACTGGACGTCGTTTTACAACGTTCGCGCAAACGATGCGTGTTATCGTTTAACGCTGATGGACCTACGTGAGCGTGATGAACTGTGTGCGTCCTATACTTAACATTGTGAGCGCAAATGCGTTTGTTCGCTGCTACGCGGATGGTATTACAATCCATGCGCAACTTGTTACGAACGACGTTTGCGTGCATAATTTTAACATCTTTGAAAAGCTGGTGGTAATGGCAAATCTGAACGTTCTGGCCGAAACTAAAAACACCAGCACGAAAAAACAAATACAACACAATATAGTTACACATTCTACACATACCCAAACAAAAAAATGGATAGGTTGTGCATGTTTTAATTATTGCTGCAACACATATACGCAGATTGATTTTTGCAGGCGCATAATGTTCAATCATTTTTAATGAATGTGTTGACAATGGGGAGGAATCAACTTAGGGGATTTTTGCTTTTATTTCTGTGATTTTTTCTTTTTTTCCCCGGGTAATTAGAAATAATTCACATTGGACACATTGATAAAACCACTGCTTTTTTAAATCATTTTTCCGTCGATAATTATGTGAAAAATATTTCTTAAGTCACATGATATTCATAAAATTATAGACATTAAATAATGGAATCCAGGTATTTCAGGAACAATAATGCACTTCATATATAACTTGGCACCCGTAAACATGTATTCTATTTAATTTAATTTGACCAATGAAGACAGACCTAGACTGTATGAAAATTGCCTTGGACTGGCTCCAGTGACCTTGGACAAAGCAGAGCCTCAAACCCTGCTCAGGACCCATCCTAACTGTCCATGACCTGCCCACACCTGCCCCAACTCCTCAACAACCAGCCATAATCATACTATATGCACAGAGCCTGTCTTTTGGATCCACCTTTCATTGTCCCCGATCGCACCCCCTTTCCTCTACTGTTTGTTTAAACTTTAGTATGTCATACCACATCTTAAACTGGTGCTCACAAAAAATAGATGACAACTTGTTTGCTTGTCAATGATTTTTATAATTACTGAGCTATTAATACACAGCGTGCTCAGCTCATATTTTTGAAATGTACACACATGATATATTACTTAAACTGTAATCACAAATAGTTTTTCAACATTTTATTTAGGTCTCCACAACTACTAAATGTATATATTTAAAATGATATGCCCCGCTTGAGGAAGTTTGCTAGGGCTCCCCCCCTCCCCTCAAGTCCTCTGAGACCCTAGACCCGATGTTTCATTATCTTGATAATGCATTGCTTTAATGCATTTTTGCGCGTCGTTTTTACGCACGAAAATTTTGGATGGATGAAAAAATGCACTCGGATAGTAATACCACGTTAATTTTCGCACGATAATGAATTTTGCTGTGCGGAAAAAAATTGCGCTGCGCGAGCGCAATTGTGCGAAGATTGTAGTAGGGCCCTGTATGTGTAATCCTTCCCGACCCCTACCCGAAAATCTGACAGTGATAGAGCTCCAGAATACTCACTCGCAGCACAGACAGCCAGCACAGGAGAGGAAACCTTTACTAAACCCTTGCATGTCTATGAGACAGACGAGATGATAAAAGCAGCTGGAGAAGGAAAACATTCAAATAAATCACACTGAAAGCTAATGACAGAGGGCTGGATAGTAAAAACCCCATTTATAACAAGCAGCGCTGGGAGAAGAGAGGGACTTTATAAAATGTGTTTTATCTCCCCTCCCGCTCTGCATAATAGGGGCTTAGGTCTGATACATTTTATATTATCCAGGAGCACTATCCCTCTTTCCTCATCTATAATACACATTTTATATAAAGTCCCTCTCCTCTCCCAGTGCTGCTGGTTATAAAGGGGTTTTTACGTCTGATACATTTTATCCAGCTCTCACAGTTACTCTGTCATTATGAGCCTTCACTGTGATTTATTTGAATGTTTTCCCTGGATTTAAAGTGCTTTATTTTATATATATATATATATATATATATATATTATATATATATATTATATATATTGTGTTTAATATTGCAGAAGCCACCTGCACATCATAGCAACTCAAAGAATTGCATCCCAGAGCTCCTGTGCCACATTCCCCATATGCAGCAAGGAATTCTGGGTAGGATATGCAAATGACCTCTGTCTCACTTTTACACATCCCGGATCTGTTATTACACAGAACCCTAAAATCAATGCTATGCCACACTGTGGCTTTGTAGCAGAGATAAGGTTATGCAACTGGTCAAAGCCACTCCTAGGACAGCGCTGTTTCAGGTTTGTTGAACTATATTATATATATATATATATATATATATATATATATATATATATTGTGTTTAATTTGCAGAAGCCACCTGCACATCATAGCAACTCAAAGAATTGCATCCCAGAGCTCCTGTGCCACATTCCCCATATGCAGCAAGGAATTCTGGGTAGGATATGCAAATGACCTCTGTCTCACTTTTACACATCCCGGATCTGTTATTACACAGAACCCTAAAATCAATGCTATGCCACACTGTGGCTTTGTAGCAGAGATAAGGTTATGCAACTGGTCAAAGCCACTCCTAGGACAGCGCTGTTTCAGGTTTGTTGAACTATATATATATATATATATATGTATATCGACCAAGCAAGGCAGTGCGCGGACTTAAAAAATAAAACAAAAATATTTATTGGGAAATCATTAAAAGAAACCGACGTTTCGGCTCAAACAAGAGCCTTCATCAAGGACAAGAAACAATAACAATAACCCATACTTTTATAGCTGTAAGAAAATAGTTACTCGCCAACCCTGTATCGCGCTGCCTCTGACCGTGTCAACCTGAACCTGGAAGTGGCACGTCAATGCCGGCTCTGCGTGCGCTAGAAAGCGTAATGACGTATAGCTAGCTGCTTGCATTTCGTTGTCATGGCAAACAGGCACACCTAAAGGGCAGCCGAATGATGGAGGGCTTAATGGCTACACGAGGAGCTGAACCAAACAGTAAAACACTATGTATACTGGCGCTAACGATTACCAGACTACACAGTTAAACATGACAATTAGTATAATCGGTAGGTGGTTTGCCAAAGAGGTGGACAAAATATAATACTAAAAAGGTAATATTTATGTAGGCAATGTAGCAATTACCCAGACCAAAGATATAAATATAAATCTGCAAAACTGTGCTATAAAGACAGTGTATCTAAGGTTCTACCACATATATTATAAATGTGTAATAAATATATTAAGTGTAATCTCAAAGATATGAGCCAAAATGGAAACGCTTAATGTAAAAATAAGTGTAACCTGTAAAGTGTATAAGAAGCCAGGAAATATTGTTAATGCATGAACATGCATATTGTGAACATGTGCAACTGTTACCACGTGATGGGAACAATAAAAAGTGAAAGATGAGAATAACTTATGTGTAAACAACTATATACTAAAACCGAGAAAACAACAAGAAAAAGAAAAAGGAAAGAAAAAAAGGGAAAAAAAGGGAGAAAAAAGGAAGAAAAAAATGAAAAAAAGAGAGAAAAAAGAGGAAAAAAAAAGAGAAGAGAAAAAAAAGAGAAAAAGAGAAGAAAGAAAAAAAAAAAAAAGGAAAAAAGGAAAGAAAAAAAGGAAAAAAAGAAAAAAAGAAAAAAGGAAGAAGGAAACAGAAAAATATATGTGTGAAAAAATACTAAAATGTATGTGTGTGATGAGTGATGTGTGTTGTATGTATGATCTAAACAGTGTATGATGTATGTATATAGTGTATGTGTAGGAAAGTGCAAAAAAGAGTGAAAAAATGTGTTGAAAAAATAATAAAAAATAGATAATGTGAGATATGGTGCATGTCACGGAACAGACATGAGAGCTCTTTACAGCGAGCCACATGACTAAAGACTGAACCCTTTTTAAAGACCATTTTTCCTGTTTTCGTTTTGGTTTTGCGTGTGAGCCTATGGACCTCTTATTTTATTGCTAGATGTGGTTTTATTGGTGTAATGTAATAAAAATGTACCCTGTATGATGTGACTATAAAAGTATGAAAGAAACCGTTTGTATGTGTTTTTCCCCGTCGCCATTTTGCTCATCCCAGCATGGTTTCACAGAACAAAGGATCTCATGCCCCAAAATGGAGGATGCAGCAAGCCAGCTGATTTGAGGCTTTTCCAAGACCTCATCTGCCTAATCCCTGGACAATGGGAAGGCTGCAAGGGACCTGATAGGGAACAGGAGGCTGGGAAAGGAGCCAATCAGTGCTGGTTGTGTGGGTGGGGGAGTTGGTAATCTGTTTGTGTGAAGTTGTATACCTGTTGAAACCCATAAAATTCAGTTCACTGTTTTAAAGCATACAGCCGCGTCTGGTGTCTTCATTTCAGAGCTACAACCACTATTGCAGGAGACACTCAGCGGTCTCCTGCATCACCACTCAACCCAGGAACGGGATCCCCAAGGCAACACTGCACCATCTCTCCAGACGCCGGACCAACGCCATTTCATCCTCCAGGCCGCTCGAGACGCCGAGTGCCGTGCCACTCGGTAGTTGGGCTGGACGCCATCAAAGGGGGGGGTCAGATAGAGCAGGACTGCAGGCGGACTGCCATCTCGCCACATTGGTGGCAGCGGTGGGATAGCTCTTTTCACCCCCAGAAAAAGCACTCAGCATGGCAGGGTACGCCAACTACAAAAAAGACACCCTGCGGGGCATCCTGGAGAGCCGAGGAGGCACCCCGGGCTCAAAAAGTAAAGCCGCCCTGATCGAGGAACTGCAGGAAATGGACCAGGGAGCCATGGGCATGCCAACCTTACCACCCACCCAGGCATTGGTCCCAGAAGATCCCTTCCAAAGGAAAGTGCGGCAGTGGGTAGCCCTCTTCGGAGCCTCCCCGTCAGAAGCCGCTATACACAACGCCATCCAGGAGATCCGGCAGGAAGAGGCATGAGACAAGGGGCGCCAGCATGAACTTCGGCTGGCCAAAATGCAGAACCATAGGGTTGAGAGCCCCAACCCAGAACAATCAGCGGGCCGGAAGGTGCCCTTCCAGGCGTTTAAAACCTTCAGTGAGGCAGAGGAAGAGATTGAAAGCTTCCTCCAGGACTTTGAGCGGTTGTGCCAGGTACACGAGGTCCAATGCTCCGCTTGGGTCGGTATTCTGGCATGTAAATTGACAGGTCGAGCTGCAGAGGCGTATCGGACCGTTCCGGACGAAGAGGCCAAGAACTATGACTACATAAAGCAAGCTTTACTGAGCCGCTTTGCCATCACTCCTGAAGCTAGCCGGGTGAAGTTCCGAAACTCACGCCGGCCCAATGGCACAACGCATGTAGAATGGGCGCATCGGCTACAACGAGACCTAAAGACTTGGTTCCTGGGGAGCAAGGCCAGAACGGTGGAAGAAATCACCCAGCTGCTACTACTGGAACAATTTTTTGAACACACCGCCATAGCAGTACGGGAGTGGGTACGGGACAAGAAACCCCAGACGGTGCAGCAAGCTGCTACCTGGGCAGACGAGTACACAGACACGAGGAAACCCAACAAGGGTGAACGACCCCCACTACCCGCCCCTCCCCCAGAGCCATTGACCCGCTGGCCCGCAGTCAGACCGGCGAGCCATCCAAACTCGGCGGCCAACATCCGCTGTTACGGATGCGACCAGGTGGGGCACTACCACCGGAATTGCCCCCACGGACCCCCCATTTCGCGGGCCCCCACCCGAGCACCACCCGCTGCTCACTGCTACCACACCGAAACCCTGTGGTTGGACTCCCCGGAAGAATGGGGGATGTTACACGAGGCTGACCCTGTACAGGCTGCCTCGGCCGACAACCGCCAACACCACCGACAGGCCGTGTGGATCAACGGACGGGCCGCCGAGGGCCTCCGGGACTCCGGCGCCACCATCACCCTCGTACGACCCCATTTAATACAGAAAAAGGACCGGTTGGACCACACTGTCGCTGTCCGTGTGGCCGGAGGGAAAGTGCTCCGACTCGCTACGGCCCGAGTCCACCTGGATTGGGGTTCGGGGGAGGGATCCGTGAGGGTGGGTTTACTGGATCGACTACCGGCTGAAATCCTCCTCGGCAACGACCTGGGACGCTTAGTTTCCGCCTACGCCACGGATGCAGCAGCCCCGGTGACCACTCGGCAACAAAGCCACCGCAACAGCTATGGCACTCCAATCGGGACCCAGGTGAGACCATAACCCAAACCTCCCAAACCCCCCCGACCCCCAAACCCCGACCAACCATGACCCCATCCCCTCGACCTGACCACCCCCTCACATGGAGCTCCCCAGCGACCCTCCGACACCAGACCCAGACCGACCCCACCCTAGAGAGATACCGAGACCAGGCCGGCAAGGGCCTGGAAGGCAACAGGACCGATAGCATCGAGTGGGAGGATGGGCTACTATATAGGTATACTGAGAGGGTGGGCACCAAGAAGCAACAGGTTCCCCACAAGCAGTTAATCATACCCCAGGCCCCTAGACAGGAACTCCTGAGACTGGCCCACGACATCCCCCTCGCCGGACACTTAGGGATAAAGAAGACCCGACACCGGTTAACCCGAGCGTTCTTCTGGCCCCGCCTTAGTGAGGATACCCGAGAGTACTATCGCACCTGTTCGGTCTGCCAGAAGGTAGGGAAAACCGGAGACCATCCGAAAGCCCCGCTGCACCCCATGCCCATTATCCAAGAACCCTTTAGTCGGGTGGCGGTCGACATAATCGGCCCCTTGCCTCGCCCCAGTGCCACCGGGAAGAGATATATTCTCACCGTGGTGGACTACGCCACCCGATACCCCGAGGCTGTGGCCTTGGCCAATATCCAGGCCGACACCATAGCCGATGCCCTCCTACGGGTGTTTTCCCGGGTAGGATTCCCACGAGAGATTTTGTCTGACCAGGGCACCCAGTTTACTGCTGAGCTGACACAACAGCTCTGGCGCCTGTGTGGTGTCAAGGCACTTCACAGCGCCCCATATCACCCCCAGATGAACGGGCTGTGTGAGCGGTTTAATGGGACCCTGAAACAGCTGATCCGGGCCTTCACCCAGGAAAGAAAGGACTGGAAAAATACTTACCCCACTTGTTATTTGCCTATCGGGAGGTACCACAGGAATCGACCGGATTCTCCCCCTTTGAGTTATTGTATGGGCGCCAGGTGCGAGGCCCCTTAGACCTAGTTAGGGCTCAGTGGGAGGGGGGACAGGAGGCAGACGGGCTCCCCGTCCTGAGTTACGTCTTGGAGCTCCGGGAGCGCTTGACGGAACTCACGGAACTAGTTCAAGGGAACATGGAAACGGCCCAGGCCCAGCAGAAGGCGTGGTACGACCGCTCCGCCCGCAGACGCTCGTTCCTCGTGGGGCAGAAGGTCCTGGTGTTAAAACCACAGCGGCAGAACAAGCTGCAGGCGTCCTGGCAGGGCCCCTACCGGGTGGTAACCCAGCTGGGGGATACCACCTATGTGGTTGTCAGCTGCGCAGACACCAGGATCCAGCGGACGTTCCACGTCAATATGCTCAAGGCCTACCATGAGCGCCCGGAGACGGTGGCTGCCATTTGTGCCCCGGCCACCGAGGAGGCAGAACAGTTTCCCCTGATAGATCTCCCCGGGATAGACAACCGCCTGCAGGGGTCAACCAGGTACAGATAGGGGAGGAGTTGGGTCCCCAGAAACAGGCCCAGATTAGACAGCTCCTCCACAACCACCAGGAGGTCTTCTCTGCCCGCCCTGGCTATACCAGCCGGGCCTTACACCAAGTTGAGACCCCAGGCCAGAGACCCCTCCGGCAGCCAGCCTACCGACTCCCGGAGGCAGTCCGCGAACCCATGCGGGCTGAAATCCTGGAGATACTGGAGCTGGGGGTTATCGAGCCCTCCGCCAGCCCATGGGCCTCCCCCATAGTGTTGGTCCCCAAAAAGGACGGGACCACCCGGTTCTGCGTGGACTACCGGAGGTTAAACGACTGTACCACGACTGACGCATACCCCATGCCCCGAGTTGACGAGCTGTTAGATCAGATCTCCCAGGGGCACTATCTGACCACCGTAGATTTGTGTAAGGGGTATTGGCAGATTCCCCTGGCAGAGGAGCGACCCCCGAAGTGGCCTTCATCACCCCGTTCGGCCTGTACCAATTTCGGGTCATGCCGTTCGGGATGAAGAACGCCCCGGCTACTTTCCAGCGGTTGATTGATCACCTCCTCGATGGCCTACAGGAGTTTGCCTGTGCCTACTTAGACGACATAGCCATCTACAGCCAAACCTGGGAGAAACACCTTCACCATCTAGGGGTAGTGTTAGAGCGGATCAAGGACGCCAACCTGACCCTTAAACCAGTGAAATGTAAAATAGGGATGTCCGAGGTACAGTACCTCGGCCACTGGGTGGGCTGCGGGAAACAGCGACCGGAACCCGCCAAGATAGAAGCCATTCTCAACTGGCCCACCCCCGGGACCAAGACTCAGATCCTTGCCTTCCTAGGGACCGCAGGCTACTACCGAAATTTCGTCCCCCAACACAGCGCCCTCGCCAAACCCCTAACTGACCTAACCAAAAAATCCCTACCCCGCCAAGTCCTGTGGTCCCTGGAGTGCGAGGCGGCCTTTCAACAACTGAAGACCACCCTAACCCAAGCTCCCCTCTTAGCCGCTCCGAATTATAATAAACGTTTTGTCGTCCATACAGACGCCTCCATGTTTGGACTGGGAGCCGTGCTGAGTCAGGTGGGAGACGACGGGGGGGGAACATCCGGTGGCGTTCCATCAGCCGCAAACTTCTCCCCAGGGAGGTGAGATATGCCGCAGCGGAGAAGGAGTGTTTGGCCCTGGTTTGGGCCCTGAGAAAGTTCCAGCCCTATGTTTACGGGCGCTCCTTCACCGTCATGACTGACCACAATCCCCTGGTGTGGCTGAACCGAGTGGCTGGGGAGAACGGCCGCCTGCTACGGTGGAGCCTGGCCCTCCAACCGTTTAACTTCACAATCCAATATCGGCCGGGTCTCAAATTGGGAATGCCGATGGATTATCGCGGAAAACGGCCCAGGAACCCGGAGACCTCAGTTCACCGACTTCCCCGAGTCGACCTGTGTGGGTCCAACCGTGTCCGTCGGACTCTAGAAGGGGGAAGAAATGTCACGGAACGGACATGAGAGCTCTTTTCAGCGAGCCACATGACTAAAGACTGAACCCTTTTTAAAGACCATTTTTCCTGTTTTCGTTTTGGTATTGCGTGTGAGCCTATGGACCTCTTATTTTATTGCTAGATGTGGTTTTATTGGTGTAATGTAATAAAAATGTACCCTGTATGATGTGACTGTAAAAGTATGAAAGAAATCGTTTGTATGTGTTTTTCCCCGTCGCCATTTTACTCATCCCAGCATGGTTTCACAGAACAAAGGATCTCATGCCCCAAGATGGAGGATGCAGCAAGCCAGCTGATTTGAGGCTTTTTCAAGACCTCATCTGCCTAATCCCCTGAACAATGGGGGAGCCTGAAAGGGCAAAATAGAGGATACAGCAAACCAGAGGATTGGAGGCTTTTCCAAGACCTCATCTGCCTAATCCCTGGACAATGGGAAGGCTGAAAGGGACCTGATAGGGAACAGGAGGCTGGGAAAGGAGCCAATCAGTGCTGGTTGTGTGGGTGGGGGAGTTGGTAATCTGTTTGTGTGAAGTTGTATAAATGACCCTGTTGAAACCCATAAAATTCAGTTCACTGTTTTAAAGCATACAGCCGCGTCTGGTGTCTTCATTTCAGAGCTACAATCACTATTGCAGGAGACACTCAGCGGTCTCCTGCATCACCACTCAACCCAGGAACGTGATCCCCAAGGCAACACCGCACCATCTCTCCAGACGCCGGACCAATGCCATTTCATCTTCCAGGCCACTCGAGATGCCGAGTGCCGTGCCACTCGGTAGTCGGGCCGGACGCCATCAAAGGGGGGGCTCAGATAGAACAGGACCGCAGGCGGACTTCCATCCCGCCACAGTGCACAACAATATTAATATGCAAGAAGGTGATGAAAGCAGTGTGGTGATAATAAAAATGTGTAAAAAAGGTGAAGTGTAATAAAGAAAAAAACAAAGAAAATAGATTGAGAATTAGATAAAAAATGAAAATACAAAAAAATGAAGAAATAATGAAAAAATAACTAAATGTACAACACCATGACAAAAATAAACAAACTCAAGGAAGGAATTTTTAGCGATTATACAAAAATGATGTGTAGGAGATATATTCATTAAGTCCATGAGGGGCCAATGTCCTTAAGGTCTTGATCCAATATGTTTTACGTTGTAGTAGCAGCTGTGAGCGATCTCCACCTCTGTGGGGAATTGGCACATGATCAATCGCTATGAATCTAAGCGAGGGGAGAGGATGACGTTGTGCTAAAAAATGTTTGGCCACCGGTTTGTCCGTGTGGCCATCTCTATACGCGGTATTGATGGCCGACCTGTGTCCTCTAATCCGATCGCGTAGGGTCAAGTCCGTCTTTCCAACATATGAAAGGCCACATGGGCAGGTAATTAAATAGATTACATATTGAGTGAGGCAAGAGATACGGTATCTGATATTAAACCTTTTACCAGTAGAGGTAAAAAAAATTGGAATCCATTAAATCTATTGCAGTACCGGATGAAACGACTATATTGGCCACCCTTGAAGTCAAGAACTTGTATACTGTTATTCCACATGGACAAGGGATTGACCAGTTTAAACGTACCTTGGCAGTATCCACATGTTATTCTGGTCCGCCAATTGAGTTTTTGGCAGAGTTACTCCGTATCACTTTGGAGTGCAATTACTTCAAATTCGAGAAGCACTTTTATTTACTGCTAGTGGGCATCACTATGGGTGCGGCCATGGCGCCATCTTACGCCAATATATATATGTACAATTTTGAATCTGAGTATATTTTGGCACCGTTTGGAGATAATATCCTATTTTACACTCGTTTTGTTGATGATATTTTCTTGATCTGGAAGGGTTCTATGGATTCCTTTGATGCAATAGTTATGCACATTAATTCTTTACCTACTCCTATAAAAATCACTAGCAATAGACATCTTCAACAAATCTATTTTTTGGATGTCGAGGTCTTCAAGGAAGGGAATAAGTTGGGTTATACGCTGTATCGAAAAGAGACAGACAGAAATTCGTTACTGTTGGCTAACAGCTACCATCACAAACACCTGAAAGACTCTCTACCCATCTCCCAGTTCCTAAGAGTTTTACGTTACAACTCTAATCCACAAAAGCGTGAATCTCAGATCATTGAGATGACTAACAAGTTCTTACAACCGGGATATTCCAATCAGACCTTACGAGTAGCACTGCATAAGGCTAGGGAAAGATTCTTACATCCAAGTAACCAAAAGACATCACACAACCCCAGGATTGTGTTACCCATTACGCACCATACCAACGGGATCAATAAGGCTAAACAGATTCGGAAACATTGGCACATGTTCCAGTATGATCGCACCCTTCCTGCTCAATTTCATGAACCACCTTTAATCAGCTTTCGACGTACGAAGAATTTGAAGGATATTCTGGTCAAGACAGATCCAGTACTCTCATACAGTCTATCAATTTCAATACAAAAGAAAGGCTGCTTCAGATGCCTGGATTGTGTCACTTGCAGACACATGACACCAGGCTCTACATTTGCACACCCCTCTACTGGTAAAAGGTTTAATATCAGATACCGTATCTCTTGCCTCACTCAATATGTGATCTATTTAATTACCTGCCCATGTGGCCTTTCATATGTTGGAAAGACGGACTTGACCCTACGCGATCGGATTAGAGGACACAGGTCGGCCATCAATACCGCGTATAGAGATGGCCACACGGACAAACCGGTGGCCAAACATTTTTTAGCACAACGTCATCCTCTCCCCTCGCTTAGATTCATAGCGATTGATCATGTGCCAATTCCCCACAGAGGTGGAGATCACTCACAGCTGCTACTACAACGTGAAACATATTGGCCCCTCATGGACTTAATGAATATATCTCCTACACATCATTTTTGTATAATCGCTAAAAATTCCTTCCTTGAGTTTGTTTATTTTTGTCATGGTGTTGTACATTTAGTTATTTTTTCATTATTTCTTCATTATTTCTTCATTTTTTTGTATTTTCATTTTTTATCTAATTCTCGATCTATTTTCTTTATGTTTTTTCTTTATTACACTTCACCTTTTTTACACATTTTTATTATCACCACACTGCTTTCATCACCTTCTTGCATATTAATATTGTTGTGCACCATATCTCACATTATCTATTTTTTATTATTTTTCAACACATTTTTTCACTCTTTTTTCCACTTTCCTACACATACACTATATACATACATCATACACTGTTTAGGTCATACATACATCACACATCACTCATCACACACATACATTTTAGTATTTTTTCACACATATTTTTCTTTTTCCTTCTTCCTTTTTTTCTTTTTTTCCTTTTTTTCTTTCTTTTTTTCCTTTTTTCTTTTTTTCTTTTTCTCTTTTTTTCCTCTTCTCTTTTTTTTCCTCTTTTTTCATTTTTTTCCTCCCTTTTTTCCCTTTTTTTCTTTTCCTTTTTCCTTTTTCTTTTTCTTGTTGTTTTCTCGGTTTTAGTATATAGTTGTTTACACATAAGTGATTATCATCTTTCACTTTTTATTGTTCCCATCACGTGGTAACAGTTGCACATGTTCACAATATGCATGTTCATGCATTAACAATATTTCCTGGCTTCTTATACACTTTACAGGTTACACTTATTTTTACATTAAGCGTTTCCATTTTGGCTCATATCTTTGAGATTACACATAATATATTTATTACACATTTATAATATATGTGGTAGAACCTTAGATACACTGTCTTTATAGCACAGTTTTGCAGATTATATTTATATCTTTGGTCTGGGTAATTGCTACATTGCCTACATAAATATTACCTTTTTAGTATTATATTTTGTCCACCTCTTTGGCAAACCACCTACCGATTATACTAATTGTCATGTTTAACTGTGTAGTCTGGTAATCGTTAGCGCCAGTATACATAGTGTTTTACTCAGGGGTCAAGACCTGGGAAAAAAAGTGAGGGAACTCACCCAAGATTTCCACTATCCCCACTACCTGAAAAAAATGCAGGCATGCATATATATATATATATATATATTTAACATAGGATTAAAGGTAATATCGGTTTTCAAAAAAAATTTAAAGACCATTTATTCTTTTCATTTTCATCAAAAACTCTTTTTTGAACATCTTTTTGTATTTATAAGATGAAAGTTTTGTTTCCCAATTTTTTTAAACTGCTTTTTTTTTAATTCTCTAATTGGCCCTTTTATTATTTTTAAAGGACCTTGTTTATTATTTAATGCATTTTTATTATTTTAAACACCTATTAAAAGAATAGAGTTCCGGTGTTTTTGTTGTTTTTTTGCAGTTTGGCGGTTTTTGCCGACGCCGATAACTGCTTCAGCAACTCCAATTTCTGCAAAATATAATGACAATTCTCTAAATAGTGAATTCACTATATTTTTGGTGAAGTGGAATCTGCAAAGTAAGGCAAAAATCAAAGCACTGAAATTACGGTGCTTTATGAATAGACCCTATTGTCAGTTTATTTTTTTACCATGAAAAAAATTAGGGAAATAATCCCAGTCAGTTTATAATGAATATAACTATTACATAAATCATAAAATTTTACATGACATACTTACCTTTTCTGTTCTCTGCAGTGGGGTCCACAGGGCCTGTGCAGGGTCGCACTGTGTGACTTCATGCAGCCAGTGCCTGCACGTGATGTGTCTGCTTGCCAGGCACTTCAGTCTGTCCTCCAGCCACGACCGGACTGGGAAGCAAAATAGGCCGGGGCTTTTTAAACTGACCAGACCACTTTTGTCTATCTATCTATACAGAGATACAAACACACAAATATATATATTTATACATACATACATACTGTATATGGGAGCCTACACATACATGTACCTAGTATGTGTGCCCACACACCTTTCATATAAGTGTGCCCACACAACCCACTACATACATATATGTGCACCTACACTCCCCTATTGCATACCATTATGTGCGCCTACACCCTCATATTTATATGTGCACCGACACACTAACCGCCCAATATATATAACCGAAACACACACCTAACCAGCCTCGTACATCTAAAACACACACACTCCTAACCAGACTCCTGCATCTAAACACACACACACACCTAACCAGACTCCTGCATCTAAACACACACACACACACCTAACCAGACTCCTGCATCTAAACACACACACACCTAACCAGACTCCTGCATCTAAACACACACACACACCTAACCAGACTCCTGCATCTAAACACACACACACACCTAACCAGACTCCTGCATCTAAACACACACACACACCTAACCAGACTCCTGCATCTAAACACACACACACACCTAACCAGACTCCTGCATCTAAACACACACACACACCTAACCAGACTCCTGCATCTAAACACACACACACACACCTAACCAGACTCCTGCATCTAAACACACACACACACCTAACCAGACTCCTGCATCTAAACACACACACACACACCTAACCAGACTCCTGCATCTAAACACACACACACACACCTAACCAGACTCCTGCATCTAAACACACACACACACACACACTAACCAGACTCCTGCATCTAAAACACACCACACACACACACAACACACACCTGCATCTAACCACACTAAACACACACACACACACACACACACACCTAACCAGACTCATGCATCTAAACACACACACACACACACACACACCTAACCAGACTCATGCATCTAAACACACACACACACACACACACACACTAACCAGACTCCTGCATCTAAAACACACACACACACACACACACACCTAACCAGACTCATGCATCTAAACACACACACACACACACACCTAACCAGACTCCTGCATCTAAACACACACACACACCTAACCAGACTCCTGCATCTAAACACACACACACACACACCTAACCAGACTCCTGCATCTAAACACACACACCTAACCAGACTCATGCATCTAAACACACACACACACCTAACCAGCCTTGTACATGTAAACACACACACACACACCTAACCAGCCTTGTACATGTAAACACACACGCACACACCTAACCAGCCTTGTACATGTAAACACACACACACACACCTAACCAGCCTTGTACATGTAAACACACACACACACCTAACCAGCCTTGTACATGTAAACACACACACACACACCTAACCAGCCTTGTACATGTAAACACACACACACACACACCTAACCAGCCTTGTACATGTAAACACACACACACACACACCTAACCAGCCTTGTACATGTAAACACACACACACACACACCTAACCAGCCTTGTACATGTAAACACACACACACACACACTAACCAGCCTTGTACATGTAAACACACACACACCTAACCAGCCTTGTACATGTAAACACACACACACACCTAACCAGCCCTGTACAATTAAAAAAAAACACATTTTAAAATCTATATTAATTCAGAAATTAGTAAATTCTTGCCCCCTCTCCTGTTTACCTTCTGTGCAGGGAGGGGGCCACCAAATCACTTCATGCTGGTGGTCCTTCTTTCAAAGGGCAGGGGGGGGCACGTGCTTCCCTCTTTGGTGGTCTGAGTCGGGTCCCTCCCCTCCCCGAGATTTGATGGCCTGAGTGGGAGGAAGCCTCATCTGATGCCTGGGTGGGAGGAACCCTGATCTGATGGATTGGGTGGGAGGGACCCTGGCTGTCTCCTCTCACACTGGCCACATGACAGTGAGTCCGGCGCCTACAGGCACTCTATACGTCATCAGAGTGCACCGTGTGCTGGACCCACTGTCTGAACAGGCGTTCCGCCTTGCAAATACGATCTGTATGCACAGA
Source organism: Leptobrachium leishanense (assembly GCA_009667805.1). Lineage (NCBI taxonomy): Eukaryota > Metazoa > Chordata > Amphibia > Anura > Megophryidae > Leptobrachium > Leptobrachium leishanense. The sequence continues at coordinate 61,714,181 of CM019066.1, read as the reverse complement.
CTGCAGTGCTCCACCAGTGAGGGAGTGCAGAAATCAAAAGCCCTAATCAGTAACTAGGGATTTTGATTTTTGCGCCCCCTGCCACCACTGGAGCAGATGTGTCTGAGTACGCCAGCAAATCTTTGAATGACGCGAGGCCGAAAGTGTGGGCCAGGAGAGCTCTAGAGCAGCTGTGATCGAGCGGGCGCTTCTCTCTCTGCCTACTTGAAAAGTTTAACGCGGGAGCAGCGTTCCTGCTGCGTTCCCACTGCAGAAAAAGTGCGGGAACGCCGTTCCCACGCGTTCCTGCAGGACTCGAGCCCTGGTTTTACTGTTTGGTTCAGCTCCTCGTGTAGCCATTAAGCCCTCCATCATTCGGCTGCCCTTTAGGTGTGCCTGTTTGCCATGACAACGAAATGCAAGCAGCTAGCTATACGTCATTACGCTTTCTAGCGCACGCAGAGCCGGCATTGACGTGCCACTTCCAGGTTCGGGTTGACACGTCAGAGGCAGCGCGATACAGGGTTGGTGAGTAACTATTTTCTTACAGCTATAAAAGTATGGGTTATTGTTATTGTTTCTTGTCCTTGATGAAGGCTCTTGTTTGAGCCGAAACGTCGGTTTCTTTTAATGATTTCCCAATAAATATTTTTGTTTTATTTTTTAAGTCCGTGAGTGCGCCTTGCTTGATCGATATACTATACCCTTGAGGATTTTGCACCACGGCATTTTTCAACAGAGCCTACAGAGCGTGAGTGCTGAGAAGCTGAACTGTTTTTAAATATATATATATATATTTGCACCAGTCAGCTCATCTCTGAGCTTTCAGACAGAGTTACATTAATATTTTCCCTCTGCCCTGCTTTTATAATCCTGTCTGTCTCCCCCACAGAGATACAAAGTTTAAGTAAAAGATCCCTCTCCTCTGCTGGATAAGCATTGCATTCTGAAGTTCTGTGCCCTCCACATGCCAATGTAGTAGGATGTTCTATACAGAGAGGGGCATTAATTAATTCAGGAGGATGTTCTATACATTATACAGAGAGGGTTATTAATGCAGGAGGAGGTTATATAGATTACACAGAAAGGGGTATAAATTGAGGAGGATGTTCTTTACAGAGAGGGACATTAATTAATTCAGGAGGATGTTCTATACATTATACAGAAAGGGGTATTAATTAATGCAGGAGGATGTTATATACATTATACAGAGAGGGGTATTAATGCAGGAGGATGTTATATACATTATAAAGAGAGGGGTATTAATTAATGCAGGAGGATGTTCTATACATTATACAGAGAGGGGTATTAATTAATGCAGGAGGATGTTCTATACATTATACAGAGAGGGGTATTAATTAATGCAGGAGGATGTTCTATACATTATACAGAGAGGGGTATTAATGCAGGAGGATGTTATATACATTATACAGAGAGGGGTATAAATTGAGGAGGATGTTCTATACAGAGAGGGACATTAATTAATTCAGGAGGATGTTCTATACATTATACAGAGAGCGGTATTAATGCAGGTGGATGTTCTATACATTATACAGAGAGGGGTGTTAATTAATGCAGGAGGATGTTATATACATTATACAGAGAGGGGTATTAATGCAGGAGGATGTTATATACATTATAAAGAGAGGGGTATTAATTAATGCAGGAGGATGTTCTATACATTATACAGAGAGGGGTATTAATTAATGCAGGAGGATGTTCTATACATTATACAGAGAGGGGTATTAATTAATGCAGGAGGATGTTCTATACATTATACAGAGAGGGGTATTAATGCAGGAGGATGTTATATACATTATACAGAGAGGGGTATAAATTGAGGAGGATGTTCTATACAGAGAGGGACATTAATTAATTCAGGAGGATGTTCTATACATTATACAGAGAGCGGTATTAATGCAGGTGGATGTTCTATACATTATACAGAGAGGGGTGTTATTTAATGCATGAGGATGTTCTATACATTATACAGAGAGGAGCATTTTTTTAGCCCTTTAAATCCAGTGGCTGTGAGCACTGAGATCGGCTGCTTGTTACATTATCTCTCAGTACAATGTATCAGGCTCAGCTGTTACAGTAACTGACTGCTGCTCATCACAGTGCTCAGAGTTTCCGTAAAACAAGGAAATAATATAGTTATTAACTCTTATATATAAAAATATTATTTACTAGTTTTACTGAAACTCTGAGAGCTGTGATAAGCAGTCAGTTACTGTAACAGCTTTGCCTGACACATTGTGCTGAGAGTGAGAGATACTGTAACAAGCAGCCGATCTGAGCCCTCTGAGGAGCCACTGCAATAGTAATTTTATCCAATGGTTTTCGGATGAATGAAATTAGTTTTTATACTAAAGAACTGAAAACGAATTTCTTTAGCAACTAAATAAATTGCATTTTAGGACTAGGGATGAGCCGAACACCCCCCGAGTTCGGTTCGGACTCGAACTTTCCAAATGTTCGGATCCGAACCCGAACTCGAACTCAATACAAGTCAATGGGGCTGAAAATTTGGTGTTTAGAGTGCCCTCCAAGAGGGCATATATGCTAGATATTTTCCATAAAGGGTCCGGGTAGTACCCTGGGGGACAGGAAACAAGGACAAAAAGTAAAAAATAAAAAGTTTTTAAAGGGACCGTGAGTTTTCCATGAAATAAGGGTTAAAAATAAAGAACAAAAAATTCCTTCAAATATCATGCCTAGGAGGTCCCCATAACCTGCTCGTGAAGTGGCGTATTTCTAGGATGTATAGAAATATGTAAAAACCAAAAAATTACATTTCAAATGATAGTAAATGCTTTTCCTTTAATCTATCCATAAACAACTGCTTGGGGCGGCAGTCTGTATGAAAAGAGGAGACATTTTCAGACACGCAGAAAAATTTTACAGATTTTTTGGCGGTGAAAAGCAGGAGAATGACTGGAGAATGGAAAATTCTAGACCAAATAGCCGATTTGGAAAGTGAGTTAAATGGGAGAATTTTTCTGGTTTGGCTATTTTGACCTAGAATTTTCTCTTCAGTCATTCTCCTGAGTTTCACCTTCCTCTGAATAACCCTGTCAGGGTTATTCAGAGAGCGGTGAAGAGCAGGAGAATGACTGGAGAATGGAAAATTCTGGGTCAAAATAGCCAAACCAGAAAAATTCTCCCATTTAGGCTAGGGTCAGACTAGCGAATTTTTAACGTGCGTTTAGGCGCACTTAATCACAGCTGCACTAGCAGCAAATGACGGGCAATGACGGCCAATATACGATGTACGGTTGCACGAAAGTCCGGCTGCGCAACGCAAGTGGAAAATGAACGCATTTTTTTGAGAACGCAGAACCGCTAGTACGGACGTACAGAGTGCAATGCGTCCGCTAGTGGCATGTGTGCGTGATTTGGATATGTCAGACACTGCTCATGTCCGGCCAACATAACGTCCAGACACCCAAAGTTTCCTGGTTTGGATCCGTAAAAAATCACGCACAAAAATGCGCATCGTATGACCGTTTTCACGCATTCCGTGAAAAAATACGGCAATGCGTTCGGATGCACTTTTTGACGGTCGCTGCGAAAAATGCGTTAGTCTGACCCTAGCCTTATCTCACTTTCCAAATCAGCTATTTGGTTCAGATTGTTCTCTTTTCCTGCCATTCTTCTAGTTTTCACCTTTCTCTGAACAACCCTGAGAGAGAGATGAAAGCCAGGAGAACTGGCAGGAGAAAAGAACAATCTAGACCAAATAGCCGATTTGGAAAGTGAGATAAATGGGAGAATTTTTCTGGTTTGGCTATTTTGACCTAGAATTTTCACTTCTCCAGTTATTCTCCTGCTTTTCACCGCTCTCTGAATAACCCTGTGAATGTTTAATCCCGAGGTGAGAAATAACATTGCTTTAGATGTTAAAAGCGGGAAATGAGGAAATTTTGTATTTTTTCTACATGATCGTGTTTGATCTCATTAGAAAGGCAGCACATTAGAGGAGAGAAATTAACACTTCTCAAAAGCAGACACCACACCCCTCATTACATACATACAAAGTATCAAATTCATTAGAACAGACTAAAAACACCTGGTGTTTATGCCCGTTTGTGAACAGAGGTCATTTAAAGTTGAGCATCTTTGCACGTACACATTAGTTTTTAATTCAATATCTAATAAACCGTTGCTTATAATATTCTGCACTAAAGAGTCTCTTTATTTCTAGATATTTTAGTATTTTTTTAAGCATTTTCTATACTTTTTTCAAAATTTCTTTTTTTTTTCGAACTTGAACCGTACACACCCAAAAAGTTTGAAGTTCGCGAACTTTCGAACAACCAAAGTTCGGGCCGAACTCCGAACCGTCCGAACCGAACAGCTCATCCCTATTTAGGACTAATCCATTAGTTCAAAACGAAATTTTGTGCTGTGCACATGTCTACTTCAAGACATTCCTTCCTATCTTTAAGCTCTTCTATAGGGATTCATTCTTCGTCTACTGCCAAATTGAGTTACAGAGGTTTTAACAGCAGATCTATTTTCTTCTATTTCTCCTGCATCGGCTGCTGACGGCTACTGAAAGCCCGATATTCCAGAGCCTTCAGCTGCCGATTTTACAATTTTAGCTCTTTGGGTATTATGCCCACAAGGCTAAAACTTTGGGGGCACTTTCAGCGACCCAAAAGCTAACAAAAGTCATTTGCAGCAAACAAATTCCATTTGCTTTTGGGCTGCAGATTAGCATATCGAGATATCTCAATATCAGGGCACCAGATGATGCCTTTGAAACCCGAGACATCTCTATCGGTAATGAAGGGGTTAAAAAAACTAACTTGATTCCTAGAATGCTCTGCTGAGGCAGGGGAAAAAAGTCAACTGTGGCTCCTTCCTTCTACAAAGAAATCAAAGCTTGGAAGAGGCCAAGTACAAATGTGTAAAGATGTTTCTGTGATCTCTTACTAAACCTTGCTTACTGGCTTCTGGCGTGTGGTAAGGAGCAGAGTTAATATCACCAACATATGCAAATTTAGGCAATTCAAAGATGTTCAGTTTTTCACAGTTAATTATCGCTTGGAGTACGATTCACTGAAAGTCGGAGGGCAATATTCCAAGCAAGCCACTAGTGGTAATGAGTACGGCTTTTATGATTACAGAGTGAGCTCTTAAGTATTAGGGTTCTTTTCCTGTTGCAGCCAAGGCACAAACTTTGATTGTGTCTTGGCTGTTGTGGCGGGTTACTGTCAATAAATGATTCCTGTAGGTAATATAGAAAGTGCTGAATAGCGGGCAGCCAGAGAATAACTAGTGATTCTAAAGCTGCTCACTATTCTTGCATCAAGACACTGGCTGGGTGGAGTAGAGGTAACATCACCGCTCTGCACGGAGAGAGCCTCTGGAGTCATGGGTTCGATCCCAGCAAGCAACCTCTCCAGTAAGTGTCCTTGAGCAAGATACCTAACGGTACATACTCGCCACACAGGACATACTTGAAAACGAGAGAAATCTCAATGTATCCTTCCTGGTAAAATCCTTTCTCAAAAAAAAAAAATATATATGATTTTTATTATACCCTGGAGTTCAGCCACTATCTATCTATCTATCTATCTATCTATCTATCTATCTATCTATCTATCTATCTATCTATATATATATAAACAAGCCAGCGAGAGAGCACTCCGGTCAACACATTCAAAAAACAACAACAAAAGCTTCATGCATGGGTACATTATACCAGATTTTACCACATGTTGAAAAATTCTTAAATCTAAGCTTTGTTGAAAAAAATGGTGGGATATTAGTTTGCAATGAACAGTCGTGAATTGCTTTAAGCCTGCCAACAACGTCAATGTAATCCACCCTCTGGCAGGTCCTACTCTGCAAACCTAATGACTGCCCTTCATGGGAATTGCACCCGCACTGAAAGCTTAGTTCAGGTTGAGTGCTACCCCCCCATGTGTTTTATATATAACTTTTATATAGAACTTCTTTTTTAAAGAAATCTCCTAAATAAAGAATTTGAGATAAAAACCTTCATTAACTGTACCCCTAAAGGGGTTATTTACCTATTAGAATGTCCATGCGGTGCCCAATATATAGGAAGAACTAGTCGGGAATTAAGAGTGAGAATTTTAGAGCATTTAGGCAATATTAGGAGGAATAAATTAGACCACAGTGTTCCTATACATTGTAATAATTGCCCTAAATTTAATATTGCACATTTTAAATGCATTGGGATTGATATAGCTCACAAACATTGGAGAGGAGGTGATTTTACGAGAGTTCTGGCAAGAAAAGAAACCAAATGGATTTTAAGGATGGGCAGATGGAGGAAAGGAGGTCTGAATTAGGGATGAGCTGTTCGGTTCGGACGGTTCGGAGTTCGACCCGAACTTGGCCTGTTCGAATAGATCGCGAACACCGAACATTTCCGGGTGTTCGCCTCATGTTCAACCACAATGGACCACAATGCATTTTCCCACTGGCCTGAAGCTCGTGATTGGCTACAGCCTTGCACCTGACCACAGGTCTGGTGCAAGACTGGTTCAACACTATGCCAATCACCGCTCAGAGTCCTGATTGGGCAAATTTTGCCCAATCATGGGCTCACAGAGCTAAGTCCCGCAGCACACTATATAACGTTTCCACGCGCCGATTCTGCACGCATTTCAGTGGAGATTTCAAAGGAGATAGTTGTGTGTTGCTACTGCCGGTCTGCCACGCTACGGGGGGGGGGGTCTGGGGGTCTCATTTCTACCAAATATCAGGGAATTTAGGTGATGTGTGTCTTGTCACTGTGCCAGAAAGTTTTTTGGGGGTTTACAACTTTCTTTAAAACATTTGTGAATTGAGGTGATCTTCTGTGTCTTGTCATTGTGCCAGCAAATCTTTTTGGCGCTCACTAATTTCTTTAAAACATTTGTGAATTGAGGTGATCTGTGTCTTGTCACACAACCAGTACCACGCATTATTTTGGGGCTCACTAATTTCTTTAAAACATTTGTGAATTGAGGTGATCTGTGTCTCGTCACACAACCAGTACCACACATTATTTTGGGGCTCACTAATTTCTTTAAAACATTTGTGAATTGAGGTGATCTGTGTCTCGTCACACAACCAGTACCACACATTATTTTGGGGCTCACTAATTTCTTTAAAACATTTGTGAATTGAGGTGATCTGTGTCTCGTCACTGGCTGCCAGCTATCAGTGTGTCTCACTGAGTTATACCAGAGTTCTTTAAATCTTTATACCAGAGTTGAATCAGAGTTCTGTATATATTAATCTATATATCACTCACCATGTCTGAAAGAACAAAAAGGACAGGCAGACGCTCCCAGACACAGATAAGAGGGCAAGCAGCCCCTGTGTCGGGAGGCTGTGCCTGGATGTGGTGCATCCTCTGCAGGGGCACGCTTGTCCTTTCTAACTGGTGCTGGCCGTCTTAAGCAGCAGCAACATACAGAGGACTTCGTGGATTGGCTAACCAGGCCATCTTCATCCTCCGAGTCCTCTGCCAGCCAGGCTTCTAGTGCTTTACAGTCCACCTCAGCTGCCAAAGCATCTAATGCAGCCTCCATGTCCACAGCTACTCCTGCCGTAGCCTCGCTATCACACACGGAGGAGTCAGCTGAATTGTTTGACTACAATGAGAGTGACATGCTGCTTGAGGATGCGCAGCAAGTGCAGTGCTCTGATTCAATCTCTGAGGTTGAGCAAGGGAGTATAATCAACCTAGAGGAAGGGGGTGCCAGTGATGACACACAAATAACTGGCACTCATTTTGCCCCAGCAGCTGCAGCATACTGCCAAGTTGGCTCCAGTGACGAGGAGATAAGGGGTGAAGATGACAATGATGATGAGGTCACTGACTCCACCAGGGTGCCAGATCAAACAGAGGAATTAAGTGAGGAAGAGTGGGAGGAGGAGGCACAGCAAACACGAGGCACAACATCCTCTGTGACCAACCGTAGCACTAGCCAGTCCAAGGCATCACATGTCAGAGCTGCTCCGGTGCAGAGCGCTGTTGTCTCAAAGAACACATGCAGGAACTCTGTTGTCTGGGAGTTCTTTAAGAAATGTGCAGTAGAGCGCAGCGTTGCTATTTGTAATCTATGTCAGATGAGGCTTAAGAGTGGGAAAGATACCGGACACTTGGGTACCACGTGCTTGAGGCGACATATGAACAAGTGCCACACATCCCGTTGGCGCAAAACTTTGCGTAGGTCCTCCTCCTCCTCATCTGTCTCTACCTCCACTGTATGTCCTGCCATGTCATTGCCTACAACCTCCACTGACAGGGATGATGCTACAGTAATGGATGTACCAGGTCCTTCTTCACAATGTGACATCATCCCAGTAGCTGAAGATTTACGCATTCAGATTACGTTGCCGCAGCTGCTGCAGCAAAAGAAAAAATATAGTCCCAACCATCCCCAAGCACAGCGTCTAAATGCCAGCTTATCAAACTTACTCGCATTGCAGCTGCTGCCTTTCCAGCTGGTGGACTCTGCTCCCTTCCGTGAATTTGCTGAATGTGCTGTACCACAGTGGCAGGTTCCAAAACTCCATTACTTTTCACGCAAGGCCATTCCAGCACTATACCAGCACGTGGAAGACAATGTTATCCAGTCATTGGGAAAGGCAGTCAGCAGCAAGGTGCATGTGACTTTCGACACGTGGTCCAGCAAGCATGGACAGGGTCGTTACATTTCATTCACGGCACACTGGGTAACTCTGATTGCAGCTGGGAGAGATCCAAGACGGGGCTCTGTGCTGGAGCTTGTTCATCCACCACGCCTCCAGAAAGCTGCTTGTATGAGGTCTGTCTGCTCCACCACCACCACCTCTTCCTCCTCCTCCTCCTCCTCCTTCTCTGTCTCTGGCAAAGTGGCAGTTAAACCGACACCTGACAGGGTGTACGCAATGGCTCAAGCAAAAAGATGCCATACTGTACTTGAGCTGGTTTGTTTAGGGGACAGGAGCCACACCGGGTCAGAAATTTTGTCAGCTCTGTAGGGGCAGGTGCAGAGATGGTTAACACCACGCCAGCTTGAGCTGGGAATGATCGTCTGCGATAATGGCAGCAACCTTCTCTCCGCCCTACGCAAGGGTAAATTGACGCATGTACCATGCCTAGCACACGTCCTAAATCTGGTGGTACAGTGTTTCCTAACCAAGTAACTTTTCAATATATTACCACATGGTCCACCCCTGCATTCTTCCACAATACCACAGAGGGGTTACTGTATGATAGTACTTGCAGGCCTGGCACCAAAAGCACAATATTTGGGTGCACTGCCACTGACGCCTGTATCAGATTCATATCCTCAGAGGGGTTACGGTGTGATGGCACTGTTGGGGACGCTAAAGGACCAATTTTGAAGCACCTATTGTTACTTTCATCCAAAGCCTGCATATATTTCACAATAATTTAGCCAAAAAAATCAGTAAACTTTTTCTGCGTGTACGGAAATGTCTCCTCTTTTCATACAGACTGCCGCCCCAAGCAGTTGTTTATGGATAGATTAAAGGAAAAGCATTAACCGTCATATGGAACGTCATTTTTTTGTTTTTAAGTGTTTCTATACATCCTAGAAATCCGCCACTTCACGGGCAGGTTATGGGGACCTCCTAGGCACGATATTTGAAGGAATTTTTCGTTTTTATTTTTAACCCTTATTTCATGGATAATTCAATGTCCCTTTAAAAACGTTTTTTTTTTACTTTTTGTCCTTGTTTCCTGTCCCCCAGGGCACTACCTGGACCCCCATACACCTTTTATGGCAAATATGTAGCATATATGCCCTCTTGGGGGGCACTCTAAAAAACGAATTTTCAGCCCCATTGACTTGCATGGGGGTTCGAGTTCGGGTTCAGGTTCGGACCCGAACAAATGGGAAGTTCGTGTTCGGGCTCGAACCGAACTCGGGGGGTGTTCGGCTCATCCCTAGTCTCAATATGGAAATAGACATAAATGGATGTCTTTAGAAATGTTTACCTTGGAAGTTATATTTTATCGTTGTTTTTATTTTTGTTTTTATTTTCGTTTTTATTATATGATTGTGAGTATTGAATCATTAAGGAGCCGCCACTGTAAGAAGACATTTGAGCGCCACCATCCAGGGGATTCTCTGGAGTTCACATGTCTTCAATATACCTAGACGCCGGCTATCCGGTCATGCACATTAGAACTGTGATGCTCAAGCCTCACTTCCGGATCTAGGACAGCCAAGTCTCGTTTTGGATCCGGGATATATGCATTTCTGCAAAAAAGAAACAAAGACATCCAAGCCTCGTTTCAAATCTGGGACAGCCAAGCCTCGTTTTGGATCCAGGATATACACATTGCTGTGTGAAGTGAAAACAGGTGAGACCAATTAAGAGACACTATTTAAGCCGGCGATTATGGTGGTTGTTTATTCCTTTTATTTTTGGCATCTTTCTCCCTGATGAAGTTTGACGAACGAAACGCGTTGGAGATTTTATTTTATTTGTATGCTGTTTACAATAAATCCTCTTTTGGAAATTTCCTCGTGGTTCCTTTCTGTGGCGGCAGGTGAACCAGACGAAGTTCTTCCTTTGGGAGCGGTAACAAGCAATACTATATACCTACTAATATTCAATATTCTGTGAGTGCTATGATAGCGGGGGCCTTTTAAAGTAGAAAGTTGCTACCCTCTGCACCATGAGATGTTTTCTTGTTTAATAGATCGCACATCCCCCATTTTGGATTGATATTTCTGTATGTGGCGTTAAGAGGAAGAAACGTCGAAGGGGATTTGCGATAAGATACGTTTTTATGTATATTTTAATCCTCAGTGGTGACATCACAATTGTTTGATTATATGTTTTTTCTTACTCCACCAGCTGCGTATACTTTGTGTTAGTTGGCTCCACCCTATTTATACACCTTCTGTTATACCAACACACAGACAATTTTTGCCCTGAAGAAGACAGCATGTATGCTGTCGATACGCGTTGGGCATGTTCTGCTACATTGCATTTCTGAACACATATTGTGTTTTTTAGCTGTTTGAAATTTCTCCATGTAAAATCTTTTGACTTTATGACTATCTGGTGGACAATTGTTGTAGAATTTACTATGGCCTAAATATATTGTCTCCAATTTTTTGATTATCAATTTATATACTTAATCCTGAGCCTTCACTCTGCATATGGAGCTTTAATTGGTGGCTCCCAATGAGTTTTGTTCTACTGGTTACATTTCTGTAGACCTTATTTACCATATACCATTGTTTCCAACTTGCTCTCTTTTCGTGTTTTTATGTTGTGTGTTATTTCATGTTTAATAAAATAAATTTATTCACGGGGACCTGATCCCACCAGTGACCTCCATTATACTTGCTATGCGGGATGGTTATAAGTTTTGTGTATATCTCCCACATCACCTACTGCTGTTGATCCAAAAGAATGCACAAAACCCAGTCTGAAATGCTCACCAATATGCAACACACTGGGAAAAAATTCCTTCTTGACCCCTTCCATTCCAAGTTTACGGTTACAGGGCGTGAAGAAGTTAATTCTACTTTGCTGCATGGCGCAAGTGTAGTTGCGGGTAGCGGGTGTGATTCTGGGTCTTCTTTGGTTAGAGGAGAGGCAGTTGGGGGGGAGTGATGTGGTGTCGATGTTGCAATCCATTTTACTTGCTGTTGCTAACCCCTTTGTGCCTGTTTCATCCACCTCGCTTGCATCTCTGGCTCCTGCTGTTGCCACTTGTCAGTCTCTTTCCGCTGTATATCCGCGTCTGGGACAGGTGTTGGTTTTGGTTTCCCTGCTGTTTCTCTCTCCTCATTGCCTCCACCTCTGTTTCCCGTTGCGACCTCCGCTCCCACTGTTGGTTCTCTTCCCTCTGTTCCTTTGGGGGTGTCTCGCATGTTTCTGTGCCATCAGTTCAGGGTGGTTTTGTTCTTCCATCTCTTTCGGTTGCATCTACTGTTCCTACATTTTTGTCTCTGGCTGGGGGTTCTGTGTCTTCTGCTCCCGTCGTGTCCTTACCAGTTTTTTCAACCCTTCCTCCTGTCTCCGCTCCTCGAGTTGTGGAGGGCCGCATGCAGCTAGCCAGTGTTTTCGTCGCTCCTTTGGTTCTTCTGATCAAAGCACCAGCAGAGACGGAGTGGGGTGTCCTGGCCAGGACCCCGGTCTCCGTAACAAGGATGGAACCGTGGCTAAATGAGTATCCCAGTCGGCAAGATGCTGAGAGGTTGCGTGAAGGTTTTTCAGTTGGTTTCCAAACCGAATCATTATGTACGGGTCACTCGGCCTATGAAGGCTGATTTGGATGTATGGTTATCGTTTTTGGAGCAGTATAACAGTGCCTCCTGTTGGCAGGAGGCAAAGGTTTCCAACTCCACTTTGGAACTATTTACTGATGCGGCGGGTTCTTCTGGTTTTGGTGCATATTTTCAGGGACAGTGGTGCACGGAGCGTTGGCCAGACTCCTGGGCTACTTTGGACCTGCTCACCAATCTAA